>CAWUFW010011635.1:0-512133 GCA_963921515.1 Calotriton arnoldi
CCCTCCCTACCGCTTACCCGGCATGTCGGCTGGAAGGGTGGCTAGAGTAGGAAGGCTGTAATCCCCCAAAATGGTTGGCACCGATTGGTTATGCCACAGTGCAATTTGGCTCATCCGGTGGGCAGGCAGCAGAGGGGCTGCCTGCCCTTGGATCGCCCGTAAGTTGACCCACCATGTTGGCATATTTCTTATGCAAAATAAACATGCAGCAATGTTTTCTCCAACAACCAATGTGTCTTGTGTGTTCTTTATTCTGGTATTGCTGTGTTTGCGGGTTGGGTGTGTTGCCGATATAGGCACTATGTCCCATGCGTATTGGAGAAGAGTATTGGAATCCACCCCGGTGTGTCCCGAAATGCCTGCTTCAGGCTTATTCAGTTTTACTAGCTGCATCAGGCTTATCTCACCCCCTGTCGCATACGTGCTTTGTTCGCAATGGCTACTTTGGCTTGCCCTAGATGTGCAGCTGATGATGCAGGTTTCTTTCATATGGTATGGAACTGCACATCACTACTGCCTTTCTGGACCACGGTCCTTGAGGTGGTTAATCTGGCTGCTGATCGTGGGTTTTTCCCCAGCCCCGCCTGTGTTTGTTGGGCCTCTAAGAACGCGCAGCAGCTAGGAAGGTAACGGACAGATTTACGGATTTGGCATTGCACATCGGCAGGTAATTATGTGCTGGAAGTTGGCTTGTGGGCCAGACTTGTACAGGTGGGGTCTGAGCTGCTTAAATGGGCGGGTAGTGCAAGGGAGACTATTCGTAAGGAGGAGGCCTGGAGTGTTAAAAGAGTGCCTATATTACCGGCATGGGACGCGGTTTTACTTGCGTGCCTTCAACTAGATCATATGGGCACCATTCTTGTGGACGATCCTCCTTCGGGTGCCCCCTCGCCATTACCCGCATGGATGGGATCCTTCCCTGACACCTTAAGCCCATGGGTAGGGTGTGTACTTGGTAACTGTTGGTAAGGGGTGTGCCCGGAGTATTGCGGGAATAGGCCTCAGCCATCCCAGCTTTTGTGTTCCTCCCTGCCTCCATGGACCTTGGAATACTTTTTTCACAAATGTCCCTTATAATTTATGTTAATGGTTTTCATATGGTGTTCAAATAATGTCTATTTGGGCGCTGCTCCTCGCGCCCCCACTGCATTGCAATTGTTTGTTTGTTTGGTTTGAAATGCTAATAAAGCATTTACAAAAAAATAAAGACTCTGAAACTAAAAAAGGATATCAATAAATTTAGTTTAGAGTTGATCTACCCTTATCTTAAAAAATAATATCATGATCAACCAAGAAGTGATCAATCAAAAAATTGGTATCAGAAAGAAATGACATCACTGCAAGGGCAAAGAAAAGTGGTCACTTTTTCAGACGCTTGGGCTCAAGTAGTGAGTGAGAAAGGGATCATAGAAGGGACATGAGGGTCACACTGGGGAATAATGAGGATCCAGTTTTTTAGAATTATGTCAGAGAAGGATTCAGAAAAACAACTATGGAGGAGGAAGAGGACAACATCAGAGGAATCAACCTCCTCAAGAATACATGAGAACCAGGAGCTAAAGGTATTGACAGTAATGCAAGCTCCCGTCGTCAATTTATCCATAAGGGTTATTACTCACAGCGAGAGAGAGGTATTGGAAAAAGGTTTGAGTTTTGAACCCACCACTGGGATTAGAAAATTTGCAATAGGATGAGATATGACAAATTTGCAATTGAATGAGATCTGAGAGCGTTCTTTAGAAAGATTAGGCTTCAGAAATATTTTTAAAGTAAGGAAAGGAGCCCGATAGTGAATCGATCAGGGTTAAGACCCAAATCCACTTTTACCCCCACTTTATCTCGAGTGGGTAAAGAGGTTGAGGTTTTCGAAAAGGCAGTGGAAATTGGAACACGTAAGGTGATAGACACCTCAATTTATGTACCGAATAATTTGTGCAGGGATCATAGAACACCATTAAATACTTTAAGTGAGGATGTGTCTATTACTATCAAACCCTCTGATAAGGGTGGAGGATTGTTATTTTTGACACCCTAGATGTGGTTTGTAACCTTTTTACTTGTGATGACCCCCACCTAGTCATTACTAGAACCCAGGGACCCCCATTGAATCATTATTGGAATCCGTGGACCCCCACTGAGCCATTTCTGGAAGCCGAAGACCCTGGTCTAAGCATTTTGAATGAATTGAAAGGCAAAACAATCCACCAAAAATAAGGAAACACACATTCATCAAATAAATACACAAATGATTAAATACTTACTTTAATTCACAAGTAAATATAAAACAAATAACCATTTTAATTGTATTAGGAAGGTTGGATTTTTCTAAATTCAACTGAGGCCGCTTATAGTCCATACAATATTCTGTTTGATGTACTTGCACTGCTCCCACAAATAAATCTGGGGATACAAACTTAATTTTTAGCCTCCAATTTCTTCACATTTACAGAATATTGTAAAAATTTTCAATTTTGCATTTTGCTTCTTTAGTTATATACACTTTATTAATTTGTTAATATTTCATTTTCAAAGCAGTTGCAGAACCCTGAGTAGGCTTTGTGGACCTCCGGAGTTTCTGGTAAAATTAAATATCAAAGCTCTCTACACCAGTATCCCCCAGTACGACATAATTAAAGGGGTCCAAAAAAACGTAGAGGGTTCTTATATACTGGGGTTAAGTAGTGAATTTGTAATAAGAGGTGTATCAATGAGCCTCAAAAATATTATATTTTCATCCAAAGAGGATTCAGTTTTACAGAAGAAATGGACCAGCATGGGGGCAACTTGTGAGCCAAGTCTGTCTTGCCACTACGTGGGGAAATTTGAACAATAACATGTATAATGAGTTACCCCTGTTTTTTAAGAACATAAAACATTGGTCCTGCTTCATAGATGATATTTTGTTTCATTTGAAGGGGATCAGAAGAACAACTGGAAAAATACATCTCATGGCTAAATATAGCCAATGAAAATTAGAGATTTTCGGCCACTAAGAGTATATAAAATGTTATTTTTTTGGCTATCACTATAAAAGATGTATCAGGACATTTAGAGGTGGAATTGTACAGTAAACCCACTGGCAAAAATACATTATTGCACTTCTCCAGCTATCGCCCATGAGCCAAAGTGAAAACATCCCATTTTACCAATTTCTTCACCTTCGTAGAAATTGTACCTCCATAAGGGATTATGATAAGCACTCAGAAGGTTTGAAGCAAAATATTGCTTGATAGATGTTACCCAAATAAACTAATTAAACAGTCATATAAAAAAGCTAAATATTATGACAGAGAGAGTGTGTTCATGGGCGACTCTAGGAAGAGAGAGGGTGACAGAGTGGTCTTTGTAAGTAGTTTTTCTGGAACATGCAACAAAATCAAAAATATAATAAATAGGCATTGAAATATTTTGAATAATGAGCAATCAGATAAACTACAGAAAACTTTGCTTATCGTAGGAACATGAACTTAAGGAATAAACTGGTGCACATGTACAGGGATGGTTAGATAATGGTACAAATTTAAAATGTGAGGGTTGTAATGTCTGCAACCAGGACATTAGGGATATTATAGTTACTAGTCATGGAGTCACATATGATACATGCTACTTTACAAACTGTAGAAGTAAGAATGTGGTGCATCCTAATAAATTCCAATGTGAAAAAGACTATGGGGTCGATTACGATGCCGTTCGGAAACTCTTCCGACCGAATCGGTTTCGGAATCGTTTCTGACCGACTCGGGTTCTGCAAGTCCGACCAACCAATTACGATGCTTCTGTACATTGTTCGGTCGGACTCGGATTGACTTCAATGGGAGCCTGTGTTCCGAATGAGAACACAGGCTCCCATTTCAAAAAGGGGTAGTTTAGGAAAACCATGCACCCTGTGACTAACCCCGGGCGGAGACCTCTGCTCCGCCCGCGGAGTGTGCGGAGATTTGCCTTCTCCGCGTTCCGCAGAGAACGCGGAGAAGGCAAATCTCTGCACACTTCGCAGCGGAGCGGAGTTTGCCAGCCCCCGCCTCCACCCCCCTATTTAGAAATAAGTTAACATTAATTAAAAAGAAACTTAAAACCACTTACCTGTGTACTGCGGCGTCCCCGGGCTGCCCTCCTCCTCTTCCTCGCCGTACCAGTAAGTCTTGAGAAAACTGTGCATGCGCGCACATCCGCGCATGCGCATTTCTCGCAAGGCCCCCCTTCGGGTGAAGGGGGGCCTGCTACGGGCCCCTAAAGTCAGATTCCAACAGCCATTTCGTGTCAGGCTGACCGAATCGGAACGGTTGTCCAAATCGGTCATCGTAATCGCTCGTTCGGAAAACGTGTCCATAGAGCTGTATGATTCGACTCTGACCGACTCGGGCTGTCCAAATGCCGTTTGGAACCGTTTAGGACAGCCCGAACGGTTTCCTTGCATTGTAATCGGTCGTCCGGAAAGGTGTCTGATTCGGTCGGAAACATAGGTTCCGGATCAGATTCACCGAATCCGAATCCCGTTCATAGCCTTTCTGGATGGCATCATAATCGACCCCTAAGTAGGAGAAACTAATTGAGAATTACGAATCAGAATTAGTGAACATAAATCTGCAATTAGGGCTAAGAAGCTGAAAGTCACTTTAGTTGAGCATTTTTTCGAGAAAGGACACATGAACAAGATAGCCATTGGTTTATCTAGGAGAAAATGGAACTTGGATGGAGAGGTGGGGATGTGAATACAATGAGAAAATGAGAGAGCATTTCTTATGTCTAAATTTAACACCTACAAATGGGGATTGAACAGTAGAGATGAGACGTGGATTACCCATTTGGTGTGAACACCTGTAATGTCCCATTTTCATATGGATAGTATATATAATAGAAACAATGGGATTTGGTTCACTGCATTGAGTTATGGGTGAACAATTTTACACCTAATTTTAGTACTTTAGCATAACGTTTTGAAAAAAAGTTATTGTGTTTGAGTAATTTTACATAAAGATCATATCCTGATCTGCACTTATGTTGTTTCCTGAAGTGGGTTAAATAGGAATATACGGCACACAAATAATCAAAATAGTGACCTTTATGCACTATTGGCATTAATGTTTAAATATATTAGGGTAGTGTTACGGACTGGGAACTGCTGTTGAAATCATTTTAGTTTAGAAATAGCCAAAATCGTGCTGTTACCATTTGAACATGGCGGGCACATCAGCTATGAATGGTATTTCAGTTGGAAAACGAATGTAAGAGATATTGAGTAAAGAACCCTCTTAGATGGTGGTGAAAAAAAATTACATCTGTATAATCATTGTCAGAATGTCAGTTTTATGCCTTGATTAATGAGAGATTTTTTAATGTCTCTGTTAGGTTTAATACAGAAGTACACAAGGCCAGGTTGGTGACCATAGAAGTGATGTAGGATCGGTATACCTAGAATGTTGAAGATTGGTTAGTAGTTCGCATGTCGACTATGACTAGATATAGGTGAGAGAAGGGGTTTAGTTGTGGTAACGTTTACAGTCCCTTTAAATGTGGTGAATATCTAGTTGAAATCTCTTTTGTTTCGGGTTGCGCGATACAAAGATGTACTCGATTAAGAAGGTGAGGTCCTGGGTGTTAGCGATCACGTTCTGTGTTATTTTGCTCACAGTTATAGATTTTAATGGATCAAGAACCCTGGGCGATAGCTATTATGTTCCATGTTACTTGTTTAAGTGATGAAGAAGAATGTGATAGACCAACTTTTGAGTATTCATTGTATTATAGAGGATGGGGCATTTTCAATGAGCTTTTTACCCTGGTTGTCGTGTTCTGGGTATCTAGTGTATCAAACTAAGGGAGAGGTGAAAATTAAGTTTTGTTGGCCAGATGTACGTGATTAATAAGGTAAGGTCCTGGGTGTAAGCAATTATGTTTGGTGTTATTTTGCTTACAGTTATAGATTTTAATGGAGGAATAGCCCTGGGTGATAGCTATTATATTCTATGTCTTGTTTAAGTGATGAAGAAGTGTGTGATAGACCAATTTTTCAGTATTAATTGTATTAAGGAGGATGGGGCATTTTCAATCAGCTTTTTAGGTCGAGCCTCGAGTAGCGCGCAAGCGCTGCTCTGGCAAGACTTTATGTTAGGGGGTTTCGAAAGCTGACCAGACGCTCGTGCGTCATGGCCTTTTTCCTGCGGTTACGCGCGCGGCAGACATGTGTTTCCAATGATCGTGCCCACACGCGAGCGCGATAATTGGAAACACATGCTGGCCGTGCGGGGAAAAGGCCATGACGCACGAGCGTCTGGTCAGCTCAGCAGGCTGCCGCGCTTGCTCGCCCCCGCTCCTCTCTTGTTTCGATTAGCGGAGGTGCCACCTGGGACGAGGAGGGGCGCTATATGGTAAACACATATAGTCACATAGACTCACGTGGGTTGGTTTCCACCAATCCCCTTTTTTTCTCGCCCTTTCACGTTGACATCACCCATGCTGCTCTGACATGAGGCAGTTCCTACAGTGGCTGCACTATCTCCTGGATGCGCGTGCCCGACGGTCCGTGCAGTGCGCGCGGTGACAGATTTTATATGTAAAACTACCGCAGGCAGTCGATCTTGTCCGCAGTGGCACCCGACTACACCCGCCTGCCTCGTTTATCTCGCGCGTTTACCTGTTAAACGTCACCGGGCCTGCAGGATCTGCCTCGTGTTTTATGCAGCGCTTGTCTCTGCTTATCTGCTTATGAGTTCAGGAGCCGCGCTCTGATGTTTGTGGAAAACCTGTTTATCATTGTTATGATTCGCTTGCGTGTGAATTCCGATCCCGCAAAATGAAGCGCATTCCACCAGCCCCAGGGAAACGTGCTGATTCAGGTTTGTCACACCGTGAAACACGGATGAGAACAAAGGCCACTGCGTGTTGCACTTCTTTATAGCTTTACGTGTCACGTGCTACCAGAAAAACAACAAAAACAGTGTTCGTAAACTTGTCATTTAGAGTGTCTTTTACAATAAACAATTGCATAACACCTAGAGCGAAAACTAATTGGCGCACAAGCACATAAAAGATCAAGTGGGTATTTTACAACTACCCCAAAAAGACCACCACCCACTTTTTAAGGGCCTGTACCTTTATTTTGCAGTTAAACATTGATTTTATTTTTATTGTTGCTCACCTAGGTCAAGTACAAGCAACGAAGGCTGTGTGATTCATGTCAATAAACAATTGCATAACACCTAGGGCGAAAACTAATTGGTGCACAAGCACATAAAAGATCAAGTGGGTATTTTACAACTACCCCAAAAAGACCACCACCCACTTTTTTAAGGGCCTGTACCTTTATTTTGCAGTTAAACATCGATTTTATTTTTATTGTTGCTCACCTAGGTTAAGAACAAGCAACGAAGGCTGTGTGATTCCTGTCTCTGGCACACTGCACTGGCGGGGTAAAGACAGCGCTTAATTTCTAAATATATATGACAGTGAAAATAAATGTACCAGAATAACGTGTGATTTACTGCAACTGCGCTTTTAAACAGCCATTCGCTTCTTTATTACTACAATGCAAAGGTCAGATTTGAATTTATCACAGTGCAGCAACATTTACATGAGGAAAACACTTTCCACTTTCAGAGATTGCACATAATCACTTTCCACGGGAAAACAACTCTCTTAATAGTTCTAGCTCTCTTAAATGTGATTTTACCATAGGGCACATATTCAACCCCTTGCCGCCTGGTTTTGGTTGAATGCCTCTTGTTAAAACAAGTACACATGAAAAAATACCATGGCATAAGCCGCAGGGGGATCATGACTCACGTGAGTCATGGCCCCTCCCCACACTTAAAAATGGTAATAAGCAGCATATTACATTTATTACACATACATATGTATATGGTGTATATGCAGCATCTCTATTTAGGAGATGGGTGAATACTGCCTTATTGTGATTCCACCTCATGTCTCTTTTTTCCTCACTCTACACTTTGTCTCTTCATCTCACTGTTGCAGATTATTTTTCATACCAGCTTTCACCCTCGGTCACTCTTTTCCTATCTTTTTCTTCCTTCTTTCTCCCTTTTCTACCTTCCTCTTTCTTGTTCTGGATCTAATCATGAAAAATAAGTCCTGGTCCCCAAAAACTAGTGCAGTTGCCACGCACTCACAACCAGTGACACAAATTAAGCACACGTGAGGACCTTCATTTCAGAGAAAATCCTTTTAAAGGTTTCACCTACAGTGCGCGTGCTCTGTCAGCGAAAGCTACAGTTCTTAAAAAAAAGAGCTTAAAAGGGTCTTAGAGCCTGCCCATTACTTACCTTTACTTACCATTGGTTGGCTCCCACATCAATCTTGTTTCCATGCTTGCTATTGGTCGACTCTTCCTCCTTGCCTGCCTCCTGGGCCTCAGTCTTCGTCCCTTCGTATTCCTGCTGTGGAGCATGGACGAAGTACTGCTCCCTGTGGCCAGTGTCCTTCTACAGGCCACAGGCTCCCTAAGGTACTCTTGTTTTTATTAACTTTTTGTCACCCCGTCATTCTCTTTAACTCACTCACACTTTTCTTTCCCACTCTCCACCCTCTTATTGCTTTTTTAAATAATAATAATTATTTTTTGCAGGTTTATATTGCAAACTGGACCCAAAGGTATTGGCGTGCTTTACATGCACTTAACCCATCCGTTCTACGCATCTCCGATTACTCTACATACACTGAACACGTTTCCTTCTTACTTTCCCTCAGCCCCCAAATTGCGTATAACTTTCTCTGCGCCCCGTTTTGCTGTAATCCTTTTCCTCTGCATTACTGAACTGTAATTTAAAAAAAAGCAGTGACAAAGTCAGTATGTCTGGCCATGACAAGCTTTACAATGGTACAATTCTTTTTCTTTTTATTGCAAGCGTATGCTACAAAAGGGAAACAAGCAATGGCAATGGCAAGAGGTTTCACGTATGCGAAATCTATTGGCTTAGTCAATGTTCTTTACATGCTGCACAGCAGCACGAACTGCTGTGCAACATGGCTTATAGTAAAAAAAATAAAGCACTATGATGTATCCAGCATTGAATGTGTCATAGCGCTTTTTAGGACTCGGCCTGCACCAGCGCTTGCGCTGGTCTACTCTGGCCGAGAGTTTTAGTAAGCGGGTTTTGGAAGTGCAAACCCACTGGCTTTCGGCTGGCGACCAGCTTGCGTTCACGATGGCGTGCACGCGCGCAGCTGCCATCTGGGTTTCCTATCTCTTCCTCATTTCCTCGTCATGGCTCATTAACTCTCTGGACTCTGATGTTTCAATCGCAGCAGCAGCTCACATTACCAACTGACGGCCCTGGACTACAGTCACATGAAAAACAACAGCGATTAGCATTGAAATGCAAGCTTTTTTTGTCTAGTTAGAAATATTGCTTCGGTGGGTTGATTTCACCTTATATCGCTATTTGTTTTATATTGGGAGTCACAGCCTAATTACCAGTATTTTTGTCTCACTCTGTTTTTAAAAAAATATTTATTCGCGCAAAGCACAAAGCTATATTTAAGGTTACTTTTTCCAGGTCACTTCTTCACTCTATTTAAACTCCACACCCCCACTCTTATTGTCTCTCTCTCCCTCTCTAATTCTCTCTCTACTTAATTAACTCTCCCTCTCTATCTTTTTAGCCTTTCATTCTCTCTCACCCCTTTATCTGTTTCTCTTTCAAACTCCTTCATTCACTCTCTCTCCCCTTCTTTCTCTCTCTCTATCCCGCTCCACTCTTTATTCTATGTACACCCTTTCTCTCTCTTTCTCTCTCACCACCCTCTCGAATTGGGCATTATATCTTCACTCTATCTCTCACTCGGCAACACCACAGCATCACTCAGCATTACCACAGCATCACTCAGCGCAACCACAGCATCAATCAGAGCCAGCACAGCATCAATCAGAGCCAGCACAGCATCACTCAGCACCAACACAACATCTCTCAACGCCATCACAGCATCACTCAACGCCATCACAGCATCACTCAGTGCAACCACAGCATCACTCAGTGTAACCACAGCATTACTCAGCACAACCACAGCATCACTTAGCGCCACAACAGCATCACTCAGCGCCACCACAGCATTTCTCAGCAGCACCACAACATCACTCCGCGCCACCACAGCATCACTCAGCACCACCATAGCTTCACTCAGCGACACCACATCATCACTCAGGGCCAACACTGCATCACTCAGCACCACCACAGGATGACTCAGCACCACCACAGGATGACTCAGCACCACCACAGGATGACTCAGCACCACCACAGGATGACTCAGCACCACCACAGGATGACTCAGCACCACCACAGGATGACTCAGCATCACCACAGCATCGCTCAGCACCACCACAGCATCACTCAGCACCACCACAGCATCGCTCAGCGCCACCACAGCATCGCTCAGCGCCACCACAGCATCGCTCATTGCCACCACAGCATCACTCAGCGCCACCACAGCATCACTCAGCGCCACCACAGCATCACTCAGGGCCACCACAGCATCACTCAGGGCCACCACAGCATCACTCAGGGCCACCACAGCATCACTCAGCACCACCACAGCATCACTCAGCACCACCACAGCATCACTCAGGGTCACCACAGCATCACTCAGGGCCACCACAGCATCACTAGGTGCCACAACAATATCACTCGGCGCCACCACAGCATCACTCGGCGCCACCACAGCATCACTCAGCGCCACCACAGCATCACTCAGCGCCACCACAGCATCACTCAGCGCAACCACAGCATCACTCAGCGCCGCCACAGCATCACTCAGCGCCGCTACAGCATTGCTCAGCGCCACCACAGCATCGCCACTGCATCGCTCAGCACTGCCACAGCATCACTCCCCACTACCACAGCATCACTCAGCGCCACCACAGCATCACTCAGCGCCACCACAGCATCACTCAGCGTCGCCACAGCATCACTCAGCGCCGCTACAGCATCGCTCAGCGCCACCACAGCATCGCCACTGCATCGCTCAGCACCGCCACAGCATCACTCCCCACTACCACAGCATCACTCGGGGCCACCACAGCATCACTCAGCGCCACCACAGCATCACTCAGCGCCACCACAGCATCACTCAGCACCACCACAGCATCACCACAGCATCACTCAGTGCCACAACAATATCACTCAGCACCACCACAGCATCACTCAGCACCACCACAGCATCACTCAGCGCCACCACAGCATCACTCAGCGCCGCCACAGCATCACTCAGCGCCGCCACAGCATCACTCAGCGCCGCCACAGCATCACTCAGCGCCGCCACAGCATCACTCAGCGCCACCACAGCATCACTCAGCGCCGCCACAGCATCACTCAGCACTGCCACAGCATCACTCAGCGCCGCCACAGCATCACTCAGTGCCGCCACAGCGTCACTCAGCGCTGCCACAGCATCACTCAGCACCGCCACAGCATCATTCAGGGCCACCACAGCATCGCTCAGCACCACCACAGCATCGCTCAGCACCACCACAGCATCATTCAGCACCACCACAGCATCACTCAGGGCCACCACAGCATCACTCAGGGCCACCACAGCATCACTCAGGGCCACCACAGCATCACTCAGCACCACCACAGCATCACTCAGCGCCAAGACAATATCACTCAGCACCACCACAGCATCACTCAGCGCCAAGACAATATCACTCAGCACCACCACAGCATCACTCAGCACCACAGCAGTATCACTCAGCAAGACCTGAGTATCATTCAGCATCACCTCAGCATCGTCTCCGCAACAGTCACCACCACTACCACCTCAGCATCACTCAGCACCACCTCAGCCTGCTCTCGGAATCTGGCATCTGTTGATTCTCCCCTAGCGTCTGGCCGCTGCTAGTGTTATAATACAGGTACTAGTTCCCAACCTTCACCCTCCGATTGTTTATCCCCCTCAAAAAAAAATCTTTAACAAACAACCATTGCAATAGGCAGAAACAAGTTGCCAGCATTGCAAGAACAAAAGAAAACTGAGGTCATTTTTTATTGTAAATACTTTTTTAATATGGTCGTTCAGTTTTACATAATGCCTTCTTGGTCATATATAAAGTAACAAAAATGCTTCTGACACTTTTTATTATAACTTTTCAGCATGCTGCACAGCAGCCACACTTCTCTACAGCACAGCTTGAAGACATTGGCAAAGTCAATAGCTCTGGCTAAACACTTATTAGGCCCAAAGGCGAGACCTATTGGCTATGCCAATGCTTGTTACTCTAGTTGCCGTGTTCTGGGTATCTAGTGTATCAAGCTAAGGGAGAGGTGAGAATTGCGTTTCGTTGTCCAGCTTTGGAACTAAGGGGTTCATTACGATGGCGGTCGAACTTTCATCCGACCACTATCGTTGCGGGGATCGGGACCGGCCGCCATGCATGCGGCGGTCCCGCACTCCAAATTAGGATGCGACCGCCACCCTGGCGGTCGCATCTTGCTTTTAACATTGCGGTGGGCGCTGCTGACTGCAGCACCCGCCGCGATGTTAAAAATGCATGTGCTGCATTTCACTGCACTACGTGGCAGGCACCACACGGTGCCTGCCACGTAGTGCAGTGAAATGTATGGGGGTACCTTGGGTACCCCCCAGGCACAGCCACCTCCCCCCAACACAAGGGGGGCCCGCAACGGGCCCACAAAACCAATCCCCGCCAGCTTTTCAATGGCGGTTTACCCGCCACGGAAAGGCTGGCTGCGGCCAGAATCCTAATCTGGCGGACTGTGCCTGCTGTCCGCTCCGCCAGGCAATCGTAACGATTGCCTGTGGCGGATCCGTGGCAGGCGGTCTTTGCGCCCGCCACGGTCGCGGTCAGATTCCCCCCGCCATCGTAATGTGGCGGGGGGAAAATTGCTTTCCGATGGCGGAAGGCCCGCCACCGCACTGCTGGCGGTGGCAGGCCTTCCGCCATCATAATGACCCCCTAAGTTATGAAATCGCACTGTTTAGAAACTGCAAACATAAAATACACTGGTGGCACTAATGTGAAAGGAGGTTATGGTTGTGCCTAAATGTGATAGGTATGTTGATGATGGGCTTCATACAAAAAGATTTTATTTTACATAGGTACTCATTTAGGATTATGATCCCAGCATACAACATTTAGAGGCTAGAGCATACATAGTTAATTTGTTTCCCCTCTAAGTACCTTTTTAGGTAATATCAATTTTTGATTAAATATTGGATATTTTAAATAGGCAAAAATTAACTGTGAATGTTTATTAAAATAATTTGTTTTGATTTTTCAGTGTTTCTCAGGCCTTCACTCTTTGAGATTTTCCACATGTGATTATTTCTCTTGAGGAGAGTTGAGGAGTTTTTAAACTTTGAAGTGAGGATCCCATCTCATGAATAAATCCATTACTAATGGACTAATAAATATCCTATATGAAGGTAAATATATATATATCATCAGCTTCGTGAATAATGGCATTTGAAAAAAGTTTGTTTCTATAGAGGAAATATTGTTTTAAAAAAACTTTGGTATTACATTATTCCAATCATTATTTACCAAAGTGAGGTGTAATTGGAAGATATTTCGGAAGATGGGCCTTCGTAGGACTCAAATCTGATAGTTGGTGAGTTAATAATGGAAAAGGATGATATATATAAAGAGGGTTTGTCATTATAGATGAGTCTTGATCATGAGTTGCCTTTGGGTGTTTGACGATGTGGTCATAATGATGTTGGACCTCCAAAGTTTGTGGATTGAATGGTTTGCTTTCTCCACGAGTGGATATGCACTTTGGTATTGCTTGTATGGCAGAAAGTAAGATTTTCATGAAATGGTGTATGCCACAATTATGATATTGCATTACGAGGTGAATGTTGTAGTCAGGAGAATGCTTGTTTGGATTGAATGCCATTTGGTGCCAGGAGACTGTTTATTTTTAACCGATAAATCTTTTGTTATTAATTATGAGACATGAATTGCTTTTTTTTTTTTTTTTATGTTTTCATTTGTCTTGTTTGTTTACTATGTTTCATGTTTTTGTCATGTGATGTATGTATTGCAAATTTATATTTTTAATTCTTTAACATGTTTGTTTGTTTTGTAAATGTGTATTAATTATAAGGAAGACACACATCAGGTTTGAGTCCGTCTTAGTTATTCCTTTTGCATGTGTTATGAATCTTGTGTATTGTTATTTTATGTATTCATTCTAAATTCTGAATAAAATAAATGTATGATTTTATCAGATTTAAAAAACATATATACTTTTCTAGTACCCTGGCATTCAAAAGTGTACATTTTGTGAATGAGAAGTGCTTGCTGAGAGAATGAAACATTAGAAACTTAAAAGGAGTGTACTGAGGGGAATCTATTGTTTTTTGGTTATGAGCATACATGCCAATAGACTCGTTGTAGGCGGAAGACTCCTGATTTATGAAGCCAAAAATTATGCGGTTTTGGCTGTCTTCTACCTGAAATTGCCACTGCTTCAATAGAAGTAAATGGGGGGAAATACATTTGCCTTATTCTCTATTTTGTTTTTTAAATCTCCCACTTTCCTCTTCTAAAATATTGGCATGTATGTTTGGGTGTTTTTATTTTTGGATGGAAGACAAAGAATTTTAAAGCCAATTGTAAGAAAATACAGGGTGTTTAGGAGTAACAAAACTGCAAAAGTGTTATTGAACATGCAGTTTATTGACGTCGCTTGTGCAATCAGATGTTTTGTATTGACAGTGAAACATAAAATTTCAAATCAACATGGTGGATTAAGTATAAATGTCCAATTAGGAAGGTACGGGAAGTAAAGAATAGCAATTTTAACTGAGTTTTTTTTTTTTTTTTTAACTTATTGTATTGCATGGTATTAATTAATAAATTTATGTTTAATGGACTATGGTCTAAATAACTGTGTTATTGAATTGAATTGTATGTATGAGTGGCACTTTGAGAGACACTTTATCACTTGTGCAAGAAAGCAGTTATGTTCACATAATGAGATAAACATAATAATTTAACCCCAGTTGCATTACAATATCTGTAATGCACATGAAATGCTCATGCTCCTGCTGGAAGACATGCACCCCACTTTGGATTGCATTGCAAGGAGTTGGCTTCTGCCTTGTAACTACAAAATGGTGGTGTAGCACTTTTTCTCCAATGTCAAATTAAAGCTCTTCTGACGAACCGGGCAGTGTTAATCCCTTTAGGATTTTGTTGTTCCTGGATCTTATCATTCAAATTAACTCAATATCAAGTAACATTTCAGAATTAAATGTAAAGCACATTTGATTTCACAATAAAGACTGACAAGTAATACAGTGCAAATCATGAAGGTTTATTGAAAGTTAAAGGCATTACAGAAAGTAAAATAAGTGGCAAAGTGTCAGTCAGTTAGTCATTCGTCTTATAAAAGCATGAAGCTCAGAATAAAAGTGCAATAATGAAAAAGCAGAACAAAGTATAATTAAGTCATAATTTGGAGATAAGTCTGAAAGAGCGTCACCTTCAAAAGATCAGGGGAGAGTAAGCCCACAACCCTCAGGATGTAGCCTCTTTTATAGGAAATTATACAAAAGAAACCATACATTTGGTGTGAATGTGCAGTGGTCTCATAATAACATCCAATCATTTTAAAGAAAGAATGATACAGTTTAAACTCACATTTGTCAGCACTGTGGCACAAATTCATTTAATGCTGTTCCCATTCCCAGTGCTACTGAGACACCTCAATAGTTAGGACAAGTATCGCTACAAATCAAGGTTAAGTTCTCATGAGAATAACGTTGTGATCCCAATAGGTGAGACCTCGGAAAAACATTCAGTATGTTATTACGGCATGACAACAAAGTTTGCGAACAAAGTGTCATGTTGTACATGAGAGTATGACATCGTGTTTCAAAACATTGTTTACAAAGTTGCCTAAATTTACTATGGGCATGGTGAGGAAAGGAAAGAGAGATGACTGCGTCTAGGGAAAGATGGCTGCAGACAGTCAAGAGTGGGGCTGATTTGCTAAGCTCTGCAGCCAGGGTCAAGTGTCTGTCATGGATGTTTTTGACAATTGAGTCAGTGTTTGAGAGGATGCTCCTTCTCTCTGCTTAGTTTGTTCCCACTGATGGACATCTCCCTCATTTTTGCTTTTGTGGGCAAATAATCAGCATGGTAAGCAGGTCGTATTGGGAAGCAGCAGAGTGTATGCACATATGGATACAGCCCAGGAGCACAACTAGACTCGTACTTCGGAGGGGGCTAACATTCCCAGCAATGGGACAGGACAAGCATTTCCAGAAATGGGGTCGGCGCTAACCTCATAGGCATTATATGAGGAAAAAGAAGTGACAAATTGTGCAATTTCAACATATTGGACAAACCTGGTATTATTTTTTTGTAGAATTTACACTATTCTTAGGCTTCAACTCATTGCACGACCAGAAAAATGCTCCTGACCCATTGGTGACTGAAGGCACAGTTTTAATTTACCCAATGAGATGTTGTGAAACATTCATGGGTAAGCCTGCCCTTATGTACAGGTCTCAAACCATAAGGCTTAGTAGCAGTGCTTAATTTGAGCTGGTAGTTGCAGGTGGAGTCACTGGCACTCATTTTTTGGGTCCATCCATATTTTTCCCCATCAGACTTTATTACCGAACAAAAGAGTGAAAAACACAAAAGGAAGACAGGAGGGAGAGAAAAATAGCAATATAACCTGCAAGAGTGAGATAAAAGGGCAGGGAGTGCCTGGTGGTGGATGAAAGTGACACACAGTAGAATCACATCAAGGCGCAGGCTCCTGAGCAAGACTTTGGGCCCCGTCATTTATTATTTTACAAATTAAGGACCGCCTAGTGGGTTACCAGATGTTACATAGTGGTGTGTGACTGGTAAGTCACAGATTCAATTCCCACAATACCATCCCTTCTTTCTGAGTTAATTGTGTGCAATGAGTTGGTAATATTGGTTCCTGTAAATGCACTGCCACACACCTGTGTTTCACTAAATAAAAATCCAATAGTTATTGTTACTATGCTACATTGAGCAGTTCCCGTATTTGTAGGATATTGAGCCACATCCATGCAGGAATGCACCAAGCTGTTATTGACGAACTGGCAAAAAAAAGGTAACCAAGTAGGGAGTATTATGGGCAGAGGTGCCAGCCTCAACGGTAGAGGTCTAGCTAGACTGCAGATACAAAGTTATTTGTTTAGGAAAATTGGTCCAATTCCCTGTAGAGATGAAAAGAATCAAAGGTAAGGGACAGGTCAAAGACAGGCTTTCTGGTTCTCCATTTGAATCCATTGCCATGTTTAAATCATCCAGTGTGGAAGTCAGTGCTGCTTTTGTGCCACAGCCATACCAGAATCTGTTTTGATAATCTAAGAGTAGGTTACTTTCTTCGATGTAGATATTTGTCTTGGAGCCGATCTTTCATTCTTTTTGCCTAGAAACAATTGGTTATTGACCAGAAGGTCTCTTTATTGTAGGAAGTTTTTTTGGGACTAGACCTTTAGCCAAGGAGTTGTTTATATTTCTGACTGGTTTGGCTGCAGAGCTATTATTGAGCAATGAGAGGGAAGCAGGGGGTCTAAAATTTGGATGGTTGGAAGGAATGCAGGTGTGCCAGGCACACAGCAAGGGCAAGTGGTGCGGCCGTCAACTGTGCTGCCAAGGCATCAGGAAGTCCTAAGGTACTGCTACTTCAGGACTATGGTTGGAGGACCCTTTTTCCAATGAATTCTTCTAGCAGGTTTGTTTTTGTGATCTTGAGGCACATCATTAGGTCTCCTTATTCAGATCTCCTGTCTCATGTTAACGTCTCTTGACCAGCATCTACTCTTCAGGCCGCAGGTCGGCTTTCCAGGACATAGGGCAGGTTACTCTGAAGTAAAGCAGGTGTCAGGTCTTATGGCGTTCTTGGCTCCAATCAGGTTTTCCTGCTACCTACTCCTGGGAAAAAGGAAATTAAAGCTGCATGCTGCTCACCATTTAAATTTTGAGCAGTGGCTATTCCTGTAGGCGTGTGCTGTACAGACAAGGGCAATTATTGGAAAGAATATATATTTAGTTCAATGATTACACACTGAGATACAAATATGCATCAGTTTAGTATCCATGCAATGACAAATTTGTTGGAGTCCACATGTACAGAGTGAACAAACCATAAGAGTGCCCATCTAAATTTAGGAAAAATCTAATGTTGTATGAATATGCTGTACTAGAAAGGATACATATTCCGGCAGGACAACTGTGCAATGTGCATTACCTAGCTCCTTGTAGTCACTGTCATCCACCTACTAAGTTCCCAATGAGTAAGAGGCACAATGGGTGCAGATAGGAACTGTGCAAGATTATTGGCAATAAATGAAACGAAAGTGATTTTGAATAAAACAGAGTGTTAGAAACCATTAAACTGCTTCTGGATAATGACTGGCATTCTGCAACCATTGACATAACTCCATGCATCAATCTGGAAAGGTTAAGATATGTGTATAGTGTTGTGATGCACTTTTTTAAAGCACCGTAGTTAACAGATGTGTTTTAGAACTTCTGAGATTGAGTTTTACTTTTAGGCCTGGCTGCATATCGCAGAAGTCACCTGACCATATGTGATCAACAGAAAAAGAGCTTTAAGAAGCACACCTAGCAGAGGGACTTTGTCTCCGCCCACATGTTGTTTACCTTGAGTGCAATATTTGATTGGGAAGAAGGCGTGTGCTGCCACTGAGAAACAGTGCTTCTTGTACTCCTGTTGGTTTCTGCGGCGAATTCAGTCACCTAAAGATTTGCAATGGGATGACTCCTTTAACACATGGTGATAGTATTGGCTAATTATATTCCTATAGGGTCATGGCATGCTCACTGTGTGCATTAACTACACTGTGGACCATGTTTTTATTGATATGCTAAACCTATTGGTGAACAGTGGTTTTCAATAAGTATGTTCCCTCATTCAAAATGGTCGTGTCATCCACATAAATGCTGCAAAGACCTCTCTGCAGTTTTCTTTCTTCCCCATTTACGTTTGTCCTGTGAAGAAGTTGTGCTGTGAAGAATAACCAATTGGTTCTGCCCTTCCATTCCAGCACTTCGATGGACATGCTTGTTGCTGCAGCCCCAACATGCCCCATGCTGATCCTTCCTGCCACATCAATGCACTATCTCAGTTTCCTCTTCCAACTGCAGCTGCCCGCACACGTGCAGCTCCCCGAAGTCACGGGAACCAGATTCACAGTTATTGGGAATCTGGTTCCCATGGCTTCCGAGAGCTGCCCGGACCACATGGCTCAATTTTGACGATAAATTGGGGAAAATTACAGGTAAGTGAAGAGAGCGACAGGTTTAGCCACTTTTTAAATGTAAGCAATCATATTGAATTTACGATTAGACTATATTATTTCATTGCAAATCTCTGCTCCTATCCTTTCTGCAGAGACTTTGTGCATTCAACTCTTAAGCTGTCCCCTCTACACCCTGTAAATTCTGTTCACTAGTGCAAGCTAAAGATCTATGTCAGTGGTGGGGTGTGCTACTTCCCCCAAATTCCAGCGACCAAAACGAGTAAACAGAATTCTTGTAGGTGGTTTCAGGGAGAGTGGGCTTCTCCCCTGGGAATTTTTTGAAACTGTTGGTGTCAAATTTCCTAAAATGCCACAGACCCTTAAAGGGCATTCATGAAATAATCCAGTACTTTCATGGTGCACCAGGGAAGCCTGACCTCTCCCAGGAGTAAATCACATTTTTTCAAATGTCATAAGTCAGAAATGTCTTCTACTATGCCAAGGTCGGATTTTTTCATGGGTGAGACCCTTATGTCAAGGAGTGCATTCAATATGACAGTGCCAGCAGTTTGCTATGGATACTTCAGCCATCATGGGTACCTCTAAAAATTCCCTCCGGTATACAAGGGTCAGCATTGTGCCATTGACACCACTTATAAAACGAGTACAAGATCTCTTATGATGTTGTGTAGTTCCTATAAATCTATATAGGATCTGCGCGTTTAGACAATATAAAGTGTGGGACTGGTGTCCAGACTGATTCCAGACACCCCCACCGGATATGTTCGCCTGTATACAAGCTAGCTCACAGTGCCACTATGAACCCCTCTTACCAAGGAGCTAAGAGTTTCTGGCAACTGTCGAACATGACAACCCGTCCCCTCAGGAATCGTGGAAACAGTACAGTACTTTTCGCTCAGTCACTCGTGCTCACTTTGTCTCGGAGAGATACACAGAATAAACGATGGGGACGTTTTCAATAAGCATTTATTGAACCAGCGTCATTCTAGTGTAAAATATGTGTGCTGCAACAACCATAAGACAGAAACAGATATATACTGTTATAAGCACCAACAGAGTAAATAGATGGTAGAATCCTACCATAGTGCTAGAACAATGAATCAATGCAGGCATATAGAGACATGACAGTAATACTGCGTACTCCTACGATGCTAACCTTAACTAGGTGGACCTAAATGTACCTAGCATGTATGTAGGTGTAGAGCCAAGAATCCCCCTAGGATAAAGCAAACCCCATTACCTGATGTGAGAGAATGAAGGACCCCATCTTGGTCTCGAGATGGACACCCCGCGAGGGATGTCAGACCACTGCGTGCTGGAGTGTCTGCGTGCAGGAACCTCAGCGTCTCGTGTCAGCATGCAAGTCTTTCTCCTCTGCCTGTCCCAGCAAAGATATGGTTCTTATATACCCAAAAAGGGACCCTCAGGGGTTCTACTTTGCTGCGTCATGTCGGCTGAGGATGATGCTAGGGATGACCCTTATACATAGTTATTATGCAGGAGATGCAGAAGATGGTACTCCTGCTGTGATTCTGAGAAACCTCATGCATAATAAATGAGGCTAGTTTTCGGAGAAAACTACACGACATTTATGCAGCACCTAACTAGGTAAAAGGTCAGCACATACCCGTTATGTAGTACAATGGTACGGTAAATGTAGGTGAAAGGTTAGGTGACTACCCAGGCCTATATTGGGGTACCTTACGAATCATAACAATGGCTAGAATTACCTTAAATGTCAGTTCCAGCATTTTGCTATGGATCCCATCCAGATGCTAAGAATTATGTGCATCATGTCAGGGTTTTTGGTCAGGTGTGGTGGCGTGTGTTCTCTGTCCCTGCCAAGCGGTATGGCTGGGCTAGTGTCTTTCCCACTTAGAGAGTTCGAATCCCCACAGCCAATGATCGTGTCTTAATAGAAGCATGTCGGGCCTGCAGTTTACCATAGGTAACACCTCCCATCCATCTGCTATTAGTGCCCTTGTCAATAAGGCAAGAATAACCTCCAGTATGCCAGACCAGCAGTACACTTAAAAGCATAACAAACATACACTCACACACAAACACTTACACACACATTCTCTCACACTCATTCTCTTACACACTCTGTTTCATACTCTCACACTTATTCTCACTAACAAGCACTAGACTCAAAAAGACAAATTAAAGATCCACAAAAAACTTTAAGGAAATTTCCTATATATTTTCAGTCTACCAAATCAATTAAGCCTGACTTATCATTCTTCTTGGACTCCATGATTATCTAAGTGTATAATTTTAAAGTGTCCCCTCTTGTGAATGCTAATCAGTGTCATAAAATTCAGTACTATTATTTCAGTTCCTTTAACATATTGCCCCGAGGCATTCCACCGTGATGCCTATACATTACAATCTTCAAGGGGACTTTAAATACTGAGGGCCTGATTCACAAAAGTAAACTTAGACCAAAAGTCTAAGTTTAGACCTGAAGTCTAAGTTTAGACCTAAAGTCTAACTTTACTAGTACTAAAGTTAGACTTTTGGTCTAAGTTAGACTTTGGTCTAAACTTAGACCTAAAGTCTAACTTTACTAGTACTAAAGTTAGACTTTTGGTCTAAGTTAGACTTTGGTCTAAACTTAGACCAAAAGTCTAACTTTAGTAGTAGTAAAGTTAGACTTTTGGTCTAAACTTAGACTTTTGGTTTAAGTTTACCTTTGTGAATCAGGCCCTGAGATATTCCTTGGCTCTAGTAGATTTAGTAGATGATTGTCGGATGTTTATACCAGTTCATGTAATGCTGTACATTATGTACATGGAGGGGATAGCAAAAATCAGTGTTGTGTTTAGAATCATAATCCTTCACCTTGCACCCTTTTAGTGTCGTTTTTGCAATATCACCTGCATGTAGGGAAATTAATAGATGTTGCTTAATTTTACTCTAGTACTAGTACTAATACAGTGATTTTAAATTGCCCTTGTACTTGCAGTTCTTACTTTGTCAGCGTGATTTTTGATTGCTACTTCCTCTTGCTCCCTTGCATCTGTGAGGCTTCACCAATTGCACCAGGGTGGGAAAGCCCTCCTCCTCCACCTTTCTCTGCTGCCTCCTTTGCTGCTTGTCTTTCGTCTCAGTGCGGTGATCCTTTCTTTTCTTTTGGCCCAGGTCAAAGACTTCCCCTCAGCGTCTTTTTCTCCCTATATTTTCGGTGTTCATTGGATACACCATTATAGGGCTCCTGGCATCAGGTCCCACTTCCTATAGTGGCCATGGTAAATGTGGTTTTTTACCGTCAGTGCTAAAAAATGTGTGGTCTCAGTAAGGGTTAGCACAATGTTCCTAATATGATTCTTTACTTGTATCCATACAGTATATTGGTAAGTCTATTTATCATTGACCTAGTTCCTTATAAGAGTAAATCCCTCAATAGTATGGTCACATAGTCGTGCGGTCATAGGAAATGTAATTTTTTCAGCTTTTGTGACTTCTGGTTCACTTCCGTTGTTGTCACTGGTATCATTTCAAGATCCATATGATAGGATTCATTCATCATTATCTGCGCAATTGCAATAATGGGGATTCTTGCCCATCACTCTTGTTGTCCCATTGGGAATCAAGTTATTACCTTAATTTGTCATTTCTCTTCCGGACTCATCCCATAGTTTAAAATGGAATATGTCACTCCAGATGTTATTGACTCCTAATCTCCATTAGTTATATGTTGTTGATCTCAGACAGTTCATTGAGGCCTCTTTGCACCATACACATTTTGAGTATCATCCTTGCTTTAGCCCTTAGGAGTGCTGCTTCTGTGTCATTGTTCTTTGTGACAATGTGCATCAAGATGCCCCAACAGATTTCATTTTCTGTATGATTATATATCAAATAATGTTGTACTAGTGGGGCAGTCATGTTTTTGTTGTGAATACGAGATTTAAGTTGGATGCACTTTTTTTACTTCTTATGTTGTTTGTACAACATATGCAAGATCACAAGGGCATTTAATAAAATACACCATATTATTGGCATTACAGTTTGTGAACTCAAGGTGTTTGGTTTTACATTGGTTGTATACTGCTTCAATGACTTCTATAGTTAATTGACAGACTGGACAATTCCCAAGATTGTGGTGACCCGTGATAGATGGGAGGCCCATCAGTTGACGCAACTCTTTCCTTTTTATTGTGTTTGATTGAACTACCAGATTTTTGAACTTCTTACTTCTTCGTTAAGCAAAAAGGGGTTCTTTCTTTGTAGGGTCATGGTTCTGGATTAAGTGCCAGTTCCTCCAGACAGTTTTTTAAAATCAAGTTTGTGTACTAGTTATATATTGTCACACATACTTTCCGATTTAGTTCTTACTTCTAACAGGCTCCCTTTTGGTGTATACCATGCTCTTTTTATTGATCTTTGTAGCAGCTACCTTGGGTAACTCCTATTTTCCAGTTTTTGTCTGTAGTGCATTTACATTGGAAAAATAATCCTCTTTCTTGTAGCAGTTTCTCCTGATCCTGGCTGTAAGGTAAGTTGTCTTTGAGATTATATTGGTGGAAACTAGAGTAGTGAAGCAATGAATTCCTGTCAGTTTCTTTACTATACATGGTTGTATAGATCCTTCCTTCTTGATGTCGTATCGTCAAATCCAGGAAGTTGATTTCCTGTTTATTATAGGTAATGGAGAATCTGAGAGCTGGCGTCCATACATTATTCCAACTATGGAAGTCCTTCAGGTTCTCAATATTACTGTTCCAAATGAGAAATACATCATCTATGTATCTTTTCCATAATGAGATTGTGTCCTTATAGCGGTTGTTGGTAAAAACACGCTTTTCCTCAGATTGCGCCATAAACAATAACGGTAGCTCTGGAGCAATGGGACATCCCACTGCAGTTTCTATCAGAAGTTTGCAAGTTATCTCCAAGAGGAATGGAAACTAGGGCTGGGCTTCACACATCGAGTCATCAGAAACAATTCCACCCTCTGTCTCGTCACCTGTGCAATGACTTTGAATCATTAGGAATGGGGAAACACATAATGAAGGTCTCCATGCCAATCCTGCAGAAACGCATCCATGGCGCTCACCACTTGGTTCAGCCTCCAACCGAAGTATTCCTTCAGCTGCCTGTTCAACCTGGACACAAACAAGCCTACCTTGCACGGACCCCACATCCTATTCAGTGAGTAAAACATCTGAGGAATGCAATTACCCGGAGTTCCAATCTGTTACGACATTCTGTTGTCCCAGAAGGTACTCTGACACTACAGAAATGAGGTGTTGAAGGCAGAAGTGCTAATATACCTTTGATATTTCCTCTAACATCTTTGACCTTGTGCCGCCGAGTTTATTGATGTAGTGGACTGCAGAGAAGTTGTCTATCCTCAGGAGAATTCAACAACTCACCTTTTGAGATGATAATATCTTGATGATAAAGGAACCCACTAGGAGTTCTAAACAATTGATGTCAAGGTTCTATTCTGCTCTCCACCATCTGCCACTTGTGGAAACTGATCCGCAATGTGCTCCTCAGCCACACCTACTTGAATCCGTTTCTATAATGATCTCTGGCTGACAGACGAATATGGCCCTGCCGTTCTAAGTGTTCCAGCCCCATGGCAGTTCTGTTGCGGCATCTGTTGACAGATTCACCTGATCAGCATATGACAGACCCCTGTAAAGGTGGTGAATCTTCAATCTCTGTAGGGCCCTGTATTGAAGAGGAACCATAAATATTGCTTGAATTGACAATACCAATAGGCCCACAACCTTGGCAAACAGTCTCAATGATAAAGTTTGTCTGTTCAATTCTGACCTCAATTCATCTTGATACTTCTTACCTTCTGCATTGGAAGCTGCAGCGGAGTCATCACTGAATCTATCTGGAATCCCCAAAACTCTATACTTTGGTTTGGAACCAATATCGCTTTTGTGACATTGAGTATGGAGCCCAACTCCTGAAACAAGTGAATTGTCCAAGATAGATGCAGTCTCACTGTGGACTGATCCTGAGCTACAATAATTAGATCATCCAAATACACTATCACTCTTACTCTTATTCTTAGTTTTTTGGCAAATTACATGAAAGACCAAAAAGGGGATAGGTCCAGGATAAGGTCCTGGATGTGGTGGGCCCCTAACAAAATCACTGAAGAAAGCAGAAGAGGCCAATGCATTGTGAACCACCTTGTCCCCAGAGATAGTTTTCCTATGGCCACAGAGGGCTGTGCGCATGTTGGGTAACGCCAACTGTGCCTTATTGATGGAGCAATGCCGGTCACTTTTAATAAAAGTGGACTTGAAATTGGGGTCACTGTCCTCATCGGAGGCTAGAGCCATAGTGCAGGGGTGCCTCTTTGGAGTCTCTTTGGAGACCTGTTCATGAAGGAGGTCGGGGGACATTTGTGGTAACCTTCACTGCCCTAGACAAAGGCAAGACTTCAATGAAACAGATATATGGAGGGAAAGTTTTCCCTGGGGCATGGGGAGCCCATTCAGCCGTTTCATAAACCAAGGTCCCCGGAAAGGGATAAGTAGATGGAATAATGGCTAGAAAAATGAAAGTCAATTTAGTGTTTTTTCCCCTTCTAACCGGAAGGCCAGAAGCATAGGAAACAGGAGGCTTCAGGGGAGGAGCAAACATCCTCTGAGGTTATTCAGGTAAAGGTTATTCTTTTCTTCTAGTGGGGAGGTTGGGGAATTTTGGAGAAAATAGGATGGAAATGACATGAGATCCATAGATCTTACAGACTATTGAAGGTTTTTCACATAGAGCTCTATTGTTCCCACATGCAAACAGTAAGACCCAAACCCTTGAGGCTTTCAGAGTCTGAAACGACTCTTGTAGATATGGAAGTCGCAGAGAAGAAAGGGGGCCATTCACAGGTTGTCATGCAATCCCAAGGGTTTCTTAAGCAACATTCTTGTTGCAGAAAAAAAGGAGAAAGGACATAGACCTGTAATAAATCTGAGGGAGTTCAACGAGTGGCTTGTGCATCACCACTTCAAGATAGTGGGAATCCATATCTTAAGAGATGTTCTTCTTCCAGCAGACTGAATAGTCAGGCTAGACCTTAAAGATGCCTACCTGATGGTCCCCCATTTTTCCTACTCACAGTAGATTTCTTCAGTTTCATTGGTGGAGAAAGGAGTACAGGTTTGTAGCTCTGCCTTTCAGACTATAGTTGGCTCTGTGGTGTTTCACCAAACTATTGCCTCTGGTGGTGGAACACGAGAGTAAGGAGCACCAGGTGGATTATTTACTCAGACCACATTCTACTGATGGACCAATGCCCTCAACCACTGTAGTTCAATTTTGACATAACTATTACATTTCTTCAGAATCTGGGGTTCACGATCTATCAGGGAAGTCACAATCGGTTCCAAGTCATTCAATGACCTTTCTGTGTTTTATAATTTACTCAGTGGCAGCCACTCTGAGTCTCCTGGCGAAGGAGACAGCCAGGATCAGGAAATAGCTGAGGAAATGCCTTAGGGCCTTATTGCGAATTTGGGGGTCCAACGGACCGCCAAACTCGCACTGGAGGTGCATTGGCTGTCGGGGACTGCCGCACCAATGGTCTGACCGCCATATTACAAGAACGGCAGTTGGACCATGAGAAGACCGTCGGTCGGATACACCAAGCAGGTTCACCCTAGTCAAGGATATTCCTTCTGGCCTATTCTTTTTATGGAACTCAAAATCCTCCAGCAGTGCAAGTCTGAAGCTGTGTCTGAAAAAGGTGCAACAAAATCGCACAAATTTACTGTGAGGTCCCCCATTGGTTTATAGGGAATAGGGTGGGAAGTAATTTAATTATAAAAAGTAATTATTAATTTTTATTCATTATTATTTATAATTAATTTATTATTAATTAATTATTAATTGGTTAAGAATTGATATTAATTAATTAATAGATAATTATATAAATTGTGTTATTTTTTAGGAGCGGGTTGTGGGTTTATAGGGGAATAGGGTGGGAAGAACTTTAATTACAAAAAAATTATTCATATTTATTTATTAGCATTTATAATTAATGTATTATTAATTAATTATTAATTGTTATTAATTAATATTAATTTAATAGATAATTGTATTAATTGTGTTATTTTTTAGGAGCGGGTTGTGGGTTTATAGGGGAATAGGGTGGGAAGTAATTTAATTATAAAAAGTAATTATTAATATTTATTTATTAGTATTTATAATTAATTTATTATTAATTAATTAAAAATTGGTTATTAATTTTTATAAATTGATAATTATATGAATTGTGTTTTTTTAGGAGCGGGTTGTGGGTTTATATGGGAATAGGGTGGGAAGTAATTTTATTATAATAAAGTAATTATTAATATTTATTTATTAGTATTTATAATTAATTTATTATTAATTAATTATTAATTGGTTATTTAATTTTAATAATTAATTAATTGATAAGTATGTTAATTTAAACCCTCTGCTATCCAACACTTTCCCTACTGTTGCACTCTCTGGAGTGGGAATAGTAATTTTTACCCCTACGCTATCCAACACTTTCCCTACTGTTGCACTCTTTGGAGTGGGAATAGTAATCTTTACCCCTACGCTATCCAACACTTTCCCTACTGTTGCACTCACTGGAGTGGGAATAGTAATTTTACCCCTCCGCTATCCAACACTTTCCCTACTGTTGCACTCACTGGAGTGGGAATAGTAATTTTTACCCCTCCGCTATCCAACACTTTCCCTACTGTTGCACTCACTGGAGTGGGAATAGTAATTTTTACCCCTACGCTATCCAACACTTTCCCTACTGTTGCACTCTGTGGAGTGGGAATAGTAATTTTACCCCTACGCTATCCAACTCTTTCCCTACTCTTGCACTCTCTGGAGTGGGAATAGTAATTTGTACATCTCCGCTATCCAATACTTTCCCTACTGTTGCACTCACTGGAGTGGGAATAGTAATTTTTACCCTTACACTATCCAACACTTTCCCTACTGTTGCAATCTCTGGAGTGGGAATAGTAATCTTATCCCCTCCGCTATCCAATATTTTCTCTACTGTTTTAGGTAATGTAGTGTAAAATGTATTTTAAAAAGATTAAAAATATTGTAATATTTTAATTTGTTATATATATTTTTTAATATGTTTTTTAACAATTTATAAGTTATTAAAATAATTATTTATAAATATTATTAAGTAAGTATATATATTATATTTTATACATATATATGTTTAATTGATTTTTACATTATATGTATTACTTATAATTTTAAACATTTTTTATAATTTTGACTGTTTTTTTAATTATATGTATTATTTACTTTATTTTACATTATTTTTTATACATTAAAAAAACGATATTTTTAACAACGATATTTTTTTATCGATATTTTTGTACTTACCATTATGTAGATAGGACTTCGATATTCTGGACATCGATATTCTTGCGTCGATATTTTTGTAGCTCGATATTCTGACTGTCGATATTCTGTCAGTGAGCCCTACTGGTTAACTGGTCACTTCAGGATAAAGGCCTCTTGCAGCTTGCTTTGTCCTTGTAGCCAAACAGGAGGTTAGCCACCTGACCCTGGCAGTCCACTTCTTTTGTCCTGAGCACAAGAGGGAACAGGCCCAGTCCTTCAGGGCTCCTGTCAGCTTACAACAAGCAGTGGCCAGTCCTCTTTTGATTTTCCGCAGGACCAGAAAGTGTTGAGGAGGATGCCTTGGGGTGCCACATTTATGGTTGATACTAGCTATGGGGCTGGTGGTGACTCCTGGTTCCTCAACCAATACAGTAAAAGTTCCCTGAGGCAACCTTACCCACTTTTTCAGCAGTTTCTGTTTGCCCTACTCCAACTCCACAGTGCACCTTACTCTTAAAACCCAAGCTGGGGAAATCCTTTCTCCCTTGTCCAGAGCTCTTGTGTCCACTCAGATGTGTGGCCAGGGAAATGAGTAGGCCCCACCCCTGTATCCACTCCAAACCAGTTAGCCAATGGCCCCTTAGAGCCCCTTAGAGTCTAAGTAATATCATTTAAATGTTTTTTAAGTTAACCGTTGGTCAGTACAGTAGAATTGATTAACAGATCAATGGAAATTCAGTATCTTTGATTTCGGACTAAATCTAATTCGCAGCTGTTTGGAAAGTGCACTTTTTAGTTTAGACCAGTAAAGAACATCTGATTTAGCAACCACTAAATCAAGAGCCGTCCTACGGTCCTACTCAAATGCACCCTCACCAACGTTTCCGGAGTTCCTTTCCATAGATGTGGCACCCGTCTCCGAGCATTCCATTCTACACAATTTAGTTTCACATCAGCAGGACCCACATACACAGCTGCACCATAGAGAGTGGTTCTGTTAACGTTGGCACCACCAGCCTGTAAGATAGGCAGTAACGAGCACCCTCCAGACCCATCCTGCAATAACTGCAAGCCTGGTATGACCAATTGTACTTTCTGGGCCATGGACATGAGGTTCGTGTGGATGGCACTGTCCTTCCAAGGTAAGTATGTGCTTTCACCTGTCCAATTTGTGTCGCTAAATGATACCAACTAAACGTACACTTTTTCCTACCAAATGTCAATATTTTTGTTTTGCACGGGTAGTCTCATTCCAGATCACCAAGCTATTAATCAACTTCTGAAGCCCCACTGGGGTTTGGTTAATTAGACCCAAATAATCCGTGCATATTAATAATGATAACTGACAGTCGCCTAAATTAGCGTGCTAAGGTGTAGTCTTATGCGGATAAAAAAGTAGATCTGCCAAGTAAAAATTGTGCAGACTCGGAGCTAGCACAGAAGCTTACTTAAGGACATTTGTCACTGTTAAGCCGTCCGTGCATGCTCTAGATTGGCCCAAATCAACAGGAACCCTGGTGACAGTATGACACCTCTAGATCAGAGGGAGAAGGCCCCTGTCTAGTCCTTGGTTTACTAATCTCGCACAAAGACGATTTCTTCGTACTTTGTTAAAGGCTCGAGTCATTCACTGAGCAACTGTATAGGTTTTAGCCACGGTAGATACAGTTAGGCCCTCGTTGCGCGGTACTGGCAGGGTGCAAACACCGTACCCATAATGACCCATTGACGCTCCTCTGATGAAGGGACAGTGTGTCCGACACGCATTGTGATAAATAGGGAACCATTAACGTGGCAGAATTACCATGGATGAACTATGTAAATACATTCAAAAGAATGCAAATTGTTTACAATAAATGATGAAAAACTATTAGTAAAAGGACTTTGGTGAGTGCCCTGATTTTCAGGTGATAGAAATGATTGGTGTTACATATGACCAAGTTTGGTCCTGCAAGCAATTCAGGGGGTATAACGGGCACCGATAAGGTATTCAAATATGTAAGTTGATATCAGTTGTGAGCAGTAGCGGCTGGTCCCCTGCAAAAGTGGCGGGGCGGGCCGGGCCGGAGGAGGGAGTTGGGGAGGGGATCGGGGAACAACAAAAAAAAAAAACTTATCTGAACACCGCTACCCACCGCAGTGCGTTCTTCCAGTCTTCTACTTCTGGGTATAGGCTCCCAGACTGCACTGCGGCCAATCCTGACACTGCATGAAAGCAGCATCAGGATTGGCCTGAGCTCTGTCAACTTGCGCTCCCAGGCAGGCTCTCAGCCTGTGCCTGCTCTCCCCAGCAGTGTTGCCAGATTGGACTATTTCCCGCACAATTGGGCGACATTTTTCCCAATTGTGCGGGAAAAACCCATACCTGGCGGGGGGCTACTTTTTGGGCTGGAATTAGGCCAGTGTGCGCAATTTTCTGGCTGGGTGCAGCGCCGACTCTGAGTCTGTGGCGTGCACCTATCATTCATGGCGCAGAAGGTCCATTGGCATTTGTAATTGGCAAATGAGCGTGCAGCGCGCGCTAACATCAGTGCAGCACAGTGCCAATCATTGGAGGAGGACCCACCAGGACCTGCCTGTGCGCACTTGACCCCACCCTCTAGTACCCTCCCTCTCCCATCATCACGAGTCAGTGACGCGAGCGACACGTGAAATTGTGTGTGTAAGTGCAGCCAAGCGCTGGGCACCTGCTACTTGCACATGCGCAGCGCTGCACCAGAGATCACCACCACCTAGCTTGGTAGTAGTGTGTGTGGGCCGATGTGGGGTCCCCAGGGCCGTCAATCTTGTAGCGCGCGAAAGTGCTACCAATGACGGCCCTGGGGGATCATTTTGGCCAGCCCCGTGTGGTTCCTTAAATGCTGGGGGGTGACACGCGCTCGACCTCTTTCGGCACGTGTCTGTCTGGTGATTGTGCTGCTGGTGGTGGACTCATCTCATCTTCTCGACGTCATCATCTCTGATGTCTCCCGGCCGCCCGGCCGGGCCGTACGTCGTCGACACGTGTGTGTCACTCACTGCAGTGCCGGTCAGACAGTGTGCCACTGGTCAGTGGTCACTCGACTCAAGTCAGGCAGTCAGCAGACCTCGCCCTCAGCTGCCAGCCTCAGTTGGGAGTCGGGACCGTCCGTCACTGACTGGTCACCGTCACTCTCACTCAGGCCTAGGCGGCTATACCTGCTGCAGCGCACCTCGACGACGGGCCTAGCCCATCCTGGCAGGAAATAAATAGCGCAGCGCGCACCCCCACCTCCTCCTCGGCTCGACGACGAGACGGGCCTGGCCCTGGGCCCTGGCAGGAGTCAGGAGTGTCAGGTCATCTTCTCATTTCTCCCGTACGTCGACACGTGCCAGGAGTCGGATGTGTCACTCACTGCAGTGCCTGCCAGTGCCAGCCAGTGTGTCTCAGTGGTCACTCGAGCGACTCAGAGTCAGCAGACCGTCACCTCGTCCTCGACTGGTAACTACTGTCTTCAGCCTCGACGGGCCTAGCCTAGCTCCTGCCAGGAAATAAATAGCGCAGCGCAGGAGATAACTCATAAGGCTTTTCTTTAGTTCAGCCTTGCGCGCTGCCTAAGCCTTAGTTAGGCTAAGGCTGGCTGACTGCCTGTAAATAATCCCGCGCGGCTGAAGAAGGCCAAAGAGGCCAGGGCAGGGTAGGGACCAACAAGTCCCGCTCGGAGTGCCCCCCCCACAGGCACCACTGGTTAATCGTCTGGAGTTGGACTCTGGTGGACTGGACTCACTCGACTCATCACCAGTTCGCACCGCACTGGGCTGCTGCCTGCCTGCCTGGCCTGGGCTGTCTGTGTGCACGTGCGTGCACCCACTCTGCTGCTGCCACCACAAGTCGCGTCCCGGCCCCGGCCCAGCCTTCAATCCCTCCCTGTCCTTGAGTAGCTGCAGCTGGCCTGGCTGGCAGCTGCCTTCAAATTCAGGAATCAGGAGGACGCCAGGAGTGGACCAGGACGCCCAGTTCGGTTGACTGACTGTATCCTGCTGCCCTGCACCTAATCTAAGTAAGTGACACACTTCATTTTTTACCTTGTCTAGGTTGAGCAGAGGGTGTGTGTGCACTGACCAATGTGCATCGTTCCCAGAATCCCAGGTCATCATAACTCCGTCCCCATATTATCCTCTGCCACACCATTTTTCCAGTTGTCTCTGTCCTTTAATTTTCCCTCCCTGCAGTCTCTCAAGCCCCCAGCTGCCTCTCTCTCCTGCAATTCACGCGCAAAGCTCAGGAATCTAGGCGCTGGGCCTCGGCTCCTCCATTGCAATTTGCTGCTCAAGTGCTCAGTCCACAGATGTGCCCGTGCTGCCTCCGCCTACTCTCAGGGAACCATGTCTATTTCTTTTCAGTGGGGCAAATGGGAAGGCAAGTGGCAGGCCTATGGAATGCATGTGTGGCTGGGTTTTTAGTGCCTTTTTCCATGGGATGCGTGCGTTAATTTTGCCAAATCATTAAAGGGAAAATGTAAATTGTATTTTTTTAATATTGGAAATAATGGTTGGTAGTTTTTTGAAAAAGTTGTGAAGCAGGTTTTGTGTTTCGGTAAAATTATTCCTTCCTAAAATAGAAGGCATTGAAGTTACAGCTTTAGCACATTGGGGGAATAACCTAGTTAGTCAGTATGCATTATGCAAGTGACCTCATGGCGTGTGCCATCACAGCCCATGATGTCACAATGTGTGGCATCACAGTAAGTGACATAATGCGAAGTAACATCAGATAAGATCCCACGCATTTGTTTTTATTAGGTATATCATGAGTGCATTAAGCACATTATGAGGTTTTACAAATTGTGCTTTAGGCTTGTGCTGCAAAAGTGGCACAATGCAAAATGTGGGGCTCAACAAATAGTACTAAAATTGTTTTTAAAACCCTGCCATAAAGAAATTGGCAAGAAGGAGAAGCATGGTACTACATCTGTTATGCTTAATTGTTTGCAAAGTCTGCGTTATCTAATATTTTATGGGGCTAAGACATCTGCAGAGGTGCCCAGTAAATATCAGTGAATAATAATTGGTGAGAACTCTGGAGGTTAAAGTATTTGTCGGAGAGATCTCTGCTTTGTGTAGTCCTAGATCTGAATCAAAGTAGTATAGAAGGCTAATGTGTCTCCTGTAAAGCACATCATGTAATATGCAGATGACAGATTTCTTTTTAATGTAACTAGGTTAGTGGGCTACTGCTTTGAACACAGATCCTTTTGTTCCTTGCAGTTCATAATTAGTAAGCCTTTTACTATTGCACAGTGAGCTATGTGTGACTGCTACATCTTTTAACCTTCACCGAGTCATGCAACACATCTTGTACATTGATTTACACAGTTGCATGATTTATTGTCAATGTGTCTGTTATGTAAAGCACTCTGATAGCCTGCATTGCGCTATAAAAGAAATAAAATACTGCTATTTAAATTGTGTGTAAATACTGGGACAGACCTACACATCTGACATTCTTATATTTCATGCACTTACATGAAGGGACTGGGAAAAGTCAAGCATGACTCAAGTACCTGTGAAGTGATAAGCTGTTTTGTTTCCCTCAGTTGCATTTACATTTAAGTGTGAGGTTCCAGGTCACTCGATCAAAAGGAGGCCTGATGGTCCCTTAACTTGGCCTTTATCTATAAATGAAAAACTGGGACTAGAGAAAACATGGATCCCTCCAGCAAATACATTATCCTCCAGAGTTTTCTTACCAGGGGCATATGTGCAAGGAAAAAGAGCATTCTGGATGTTAAATGAGATGTTGTTTTTACAAGTCTAATATGCATTTTTAATCAATACATCATGCATAAAGCGCAGTCATATCAGATGCATGGAATTCTAAAGGGGTGATGCAGAATGGACTAACTCTGACCTGTTCTGTCGGGTGCATGTTCCCAGCGTGCTAAGGATTGAAATGTTGTTCTAAAGGAATGTGGTTTGGGCAACAAATGGTGTAGGATTCATTTTGTGTTCTGTATTGGTTCAATAAAAAGTGCATAACAATCCATTAGATAGGGCTATTGATTACAGTAGGTTAATGATGTAGCAAATGTTAACTGTGAATGTTTGGAGTGACATTTTATTGGGATTAACAGTACTTGTAGTGCAAAGGGGAAAGCTTGTCTTCTTGTCACAAACTTGAGTCCGACATGGAAACTTAAGTATGAGGGGTATTCCATTAGGATGTATTCATTTTTGCTGTGATCAATAAGCTGTCCTTGTGTATTATAAACAGATTGAAAGCTAGAGCATACCTCTTAACACTCCCTGAATAAGAGGGAGTCACCACCCTTTGGCCCACCCTTTATTTCAAAACATGACAAATCCCACTCAGACTCAGACTCAATTGTCAGCCCTTATAAAATTACTTGTCCCAGCTCAGTCAACAACACTTAGGGGTCGATTCCGATCTCGGCCGGAAGCGCACCTAACACTATTCGTCCGGAAAAAAAACAAGCCGAACGCGTGTTTCCCGACCGATTCGAACATTCGTCCGAACGAGCAAGTACGATGCGCATAACTGCCTAGATCCCGACCCAGCCGTACGTACCCATTCCAGCTCCTGTTCCCCGCCCGAGCCGGATCCGTAAACGCCGAATCGAGTCGCACGGAAGCAAATATACAGCACCTTTCGGCCGGACTAGTGCGATGCGCCTTCCGTACGCGCCGAACCCGTCGCTACGTCCGGCACGTCAGAGCATCCGGGAGAGCTGCACATAAGCTCCGATTCGCGCCACAAGACGATCCACGGCTACGAGACGAACAAGCCAGCGACGAGTACGAGTCGAAGCCACGAGAAACACGAACGAGACGACCCAACCATGAATCCCATCGCGCAGGTCCTACCAATACTCTACATCTATTACCGGAACCGGTACGGACGCGTACGGCGCAGACGGTAAGTCAAACACCCACAACACAAACAAACGACACGTACCCGACATATGTCACACACACATAGGGATGCAGAAATGACGTACACAAGCAACAGCAGAACCATAGGGACGGGATGGCAATCACCAATGCCATACACACCCATAGGGGCCTGGATGCCTACCACTACCACCACCCCTACTCATGGGGGGCTGGATGCCTACCACTACCACCACCCCTACTCAGGGGGGGCTGGATGCCTGTCACTACTACCATCCCCACTCATAGGGGGATGGATGCCTACCACCAGCACCACCCCTACTCAGGGGGGCCTGGATGCCTGTCACTACTACCATCCCCACTCATAGGGGGATGGATGCCTACCACTAACACCACCCCTACTCAGGGGGGCCTGGATGCCTACCACAACCACCACCCCTACTCATGGGGGCTGGATGCCTACCACCACCACCACCCCTACTCAGGGGGGGCTGGATGCCTGTCACTACTACCATCCCCACTCATAGGGGGATGGATGCCTACCACTACCACCACCCCTACTCATGGGGGCTGGATGCCTACCACTACCACCACCCCTACTCATGGGGGCCTGGATGCCTACCACAACCACCACCCCTACTCATAGGGGCCTGGATGCCTACCACCACCACCACCCCTACTCATGGGGGGCTGGATGCCTACCACTACCACCACCCCTACTCAGGGGGGGCTGGATGCCTGTCACTACTACCATCCCCACTCATAGGGGGATGGATGCCTACCACCAGCACCACCCCTACTCAGGGGGGCCTGGATGCCTGTCACTACTACCATCCCCACTCATAGGGGGATGGATGCCTACCACTAACACCACCCCTACTCATAGGGGCCTGGATGCCTACCACCACCACCACCCCTACTCATGGGGGCCTGGATGCCTACCACCACCACCCTTACTCAGGGGGGCTGGATGCCTGTCACTACCACCATCCCCACTCATGGGGGCTGGATGCCTACCACCACCACCACCCCTACTCAGGGGGGGCTGGATGCCTGGCACTACCACCATCCCCACTCATGGGGGGCTGGATGCCTACCACCACCACCATCCCCACTCATGGGGGGCTGGATGCCTACCACTACCACCACCCCTACTCATGGGGGCCTGGATGCCTACCACAACCACCACCCCTACCCATGGGGGCCTGGATGCCTACCACAACCACCACCCCTACTCATGTGGGCCTGGATGCCTGTCACTACTACCATCCCCACTCATAGGGGGATGGATGCCTACCACTACCACCACCCCTACTCATGGGGGCTGGATGCCTACCACTACCACCACCCCTACTCATGGGGGCCTGGATGCCTACCACCACCACCACCCCTACTCAGGGGGGCCTGGATGCCTACCACCACCACCACCCCTACTCAGGGGGGGCTGGATGCCTGTCACTACCACCATCCCCACTCATGGGGGGCTGGATGCCTACCACTACCACCACCCCTACTCATGTGGGCCTGGATGCCTGTCACTACTACCATCCCCACTCATAGAGGGATGGATGCCTACCACTAACACCACCCCTACTCATGGGGGCCTGGATGCCTACCACCACCACCCCTACTCAGGGGGGGCTGGATGCCTGTCACTACCACCATCCCCACTCATGGGGGGCTGGATGCCTACCACTAACACCACCCCTACTCATGTGGGCCTGGATGCCTGTCACTACTACCATCCCCACTCATAGGGGGATGGATGCCTACCACTAACACCACCCCTACTCATGTGGGCCTGGATGCCTACCACCACCACCACCCCTACTCAGGGGGGGCTGGTTGCCTGTCACTACCACCATCCCCACTCATGGGGGGCTGGATGCCTATCACCACCACCACCCCTACTCAGGGGGGGCTGGATGCCTATCACCACCACCACCCCTACTCATGTGGACCTGGATGCCTGTCACTACCACCATCCCCACTCATGGGGGGCTGGATGCCTACCACTACCACCACCCCTACTCATGTGGGCCTGGATGCCTACCACTATCACCACCCCTACTCATAGGACGGGTAATGCATGACACAACCAGCATACTCCAACATAAGGAATGTCAGAAAAAGACATCCCCCCAACATCATGACAAACGTGTGTAGTCTGTGTCAAATGCCTACAACACTGAACATGACATTGAACATACAATGTGACCCCCTATCACATGTGTCACACATAAATGTGTGTGGACTCCACAATGCAAGCAGACCATGACCACTGTGGCAATGGGGTCTAAAGCCCCATCATCACAGTGACCAAAATGTAAGTGTGGGGTCCATAGCTGAAGCCCAATTGAACATTGTGGCAATGGGGTCTAAAGCCCCATCATCACAGTGACCAAAATATAAGTGTGGGGTCCATAGCTGAAGCACATTTTGAACATTGTGGCAATGGGGTCTAAACCCCCATCATCACAGTGACCAAAAGGTAAGTGTGGGGTCCATAGCTGAAGCACATTTTGAATATTGTGGCAATGGGGTCTAAACCCCCATCATCACAGTGACCAAAATGTAAGTGTGGGGTCCATAGCTGACGCTCAATTGAACATTGTGGCAATGGGGTCTAAACCCCCATCATCACAGTGACCAAAAGGTAAGTGTGGGATCCATAGCTGAAGCACATTTTGAACAATGTGGCAATGGGGTCTAAACCCCCATCATCAAGGTGACCAAAAGGTAAGTGTGGGGTCCATAGCTGAAACACATTTTGATCATTGTGGCAATGGGGTCTAAACCCCCATCATCACAGTGACCAAAATGTAAGTGTGGGGTCCATAGCTGAAGCCCAATTGAACATTGTGGCAATGGGGTCTAAACCCCCATCATCACAGTGACCAAAAGGTAAGTGTGGGGTCCATAGCTGAAGCACATTATGAACAATGTGGCAATGGGGTCTAAACCCCCATCATCACAGTGACCAAAATGTAAGTGTTGTCATGGAAAAAGCTGCAACTGCCAAACAGCATGGATGATTCCTGGTCACAGAACAACAAACACATCAGTGGCAAAGTAGTGCTTGTGTCCCATAGCAACATAGATTGGGTGAGGCAAACAGTGCAGTGCAAATAAGACATACCTTTGGCCATGTGCAGACAAACATCACCCATGGGGGCTGACATTGTCAACATTCATCAATTACACAATGACAGAAGTGACCATCATAATGCAGACCCACATATCTGCACCAATGGACACACAAATGTAGATATCCTGTGGAGACTGTAGATGTGAGGTGAACAAATACCATACCATGGCAGCAATGGGACATACAAACCATGATCATTGTGCTGACTGATGACCTAGGAGTCCCAGGGACAGCAGGGGAAATCCACCAAACAACATACAGCCAATGGCACACTAAAGATATGCCAATGCAGTGGTGCAGATGCACAAACACAAACAGGCAGCCTCACACTGCATATCAAACACAACAGGTGATGGGGGAGGGGGGGTTCCAGTGTCCCCAGGCAACCACACAACACATGAGGAGGCCTGAATCCCAATTACACAGATGTGTATACAGTGCCACACAAAAGTAACTCATGGATCGGATTCCCCTATGTGGGCAATCAGGCATTGTTAGATGAGAGGGAGCCCAAATTACACATGTCACACAAGCTTGTAGGAACAGCAACTAACACAGCAAGACACAGACCCACCACAGCACTACCCCCAGGGACCCCACATTGTGGTGACACTGGCCTGCATGATAATCCCACTGTGATGACAAAGCTAGATGTCGTTCACACTGTGAACCACAGTCATGTGTCCTGAGCAACAAACTACCATCACACCTACACAAGCACAAATCAATCAGCACGGCCTGTCAGCCAAGGCCAATATGGAGGTAGGGGTCTAGCCGTGCAACAACTCTCATTTGCACACACTCAACACCACACACCTTGATCTCCACCAATGTGCAGCAGTGAAGCTCACATGGACTGGTGACATTGCACATGCACCCATGACAATCCCAGGGGTGGTGGTGGGAACTAAGGTGCAGAAACCCATCACACATGGCCAGTCAACAAGACTCGTGAATGTCTGACACACTGCACAGTACGCCGTACATGGGCATGACGTGAAATCCACCCCAATCAATGGGATCCCGGCCACAGTCACACACCAATGAAGAAGCCAAGGTGACCCACAAAGAACACACATAGACAACTTCCAACATTGCAGCTCTGACCCTGAGGAGTGGCAGCAGTCACACACACAACGTGTCACAATCACTGAATGCTACCACAAACTGTAAATTACATGACTTGTGTAACCAACAAGTGCCAAGGGAATCCTGACTGTGTCCCATCTGCGTTTGCCCACATCCCCAGCCCTGACAACAAAGACAACTAGGGATGACAACCTGATGAACATTAGTTTGCCATGCACCCACATCCCGGAGAAACCAGGTCCAAGATGCTGGATGAACACAGGACAACTCAGCAAGCATCACAAACAGGAACATCCCTAGGTACACAGCCTGTGTAGGAAAAGGGAAGGGAACACACACAGACATGCTCACACAACACACAACACGGGCCCAGCCAATGTCACGGGATTACACACTGCCATGAGGGCACTCCACTCCTGTGGAAGGTCTGCTGTGCCAAACCTTGTCTGTGCACGACTCAAACATGTCAGCAGAACACTCGGTCAGTGAGTCAACAACTACAACACACTGAAGGCTCTGCTCACATCAGCCTGGGTATGGGAGTGTCACGTCAGTCATCTGCATACACCCAAAACATGTGTCAAGCAAGTTGCACTGTATACACAGATGGGTCCTTCAACATTGATGTGCTAAACTGCATGTCCAGTGGAGATGGGCACACAGTCAGGGAAATAGAAACATTGAACAGTGGTAAGCCCACCAGATGTGCATCAGTGTAAGCCAAAGATGTTAATTTACAAATGCAAAACGTACATCCCTGTGTCAAATGCTGAACATTACACCCTCAGACTGCAGCAAAGGATGCTATAGATCCAGACTACAATAGGACACATATCCCATGGACCACATGGAGTCCATCACAGCAACACTTCATTTTCATGATCTGAACACTATTACAACTGCAAATGCATGATGATACTCATCTACATCATGTACATCCAAAGAAAAACAACAAGTAAACAAAAAGAGGCTTTATTCAGCAAATGTTAAACTAAAAATTCAAGTCCAAAAGAAACTAAGGCCAATGGCCAGTCCAAATACACAGTCCCAACAGGGTGATATGTGACAACTTGTCACCCATTGCTTGCCTGCACTGGTACGGACAGGGGACATCCCCCTCGGAGGGGCACACAAGGGGCAGGCCAGGCACCACAGGGACAGGATCAGGGGATGCCAGAAGGAGGCAGTGAAGGGGTGGTGGGTGCAGGAGTGTCACCGGCAACTGCAGTGGAGGTGTCTGACTCAGTGGGGGCCGGCACCACTGTAGGGCACAAGTCAGATGGTGTGGGTGCTGCAACCACTGCAGTGGGCCGGTCAGATGGAGTGGACTGGGTCCCCACTGCAGTGCCCGAGTCAGACGGGGTGGTTGTGGACTCCACTGCAGTGCATGACTCCAAGGGAGTGGAAGGGGGGCAGATGAGGTGGGCAGTGACAGAGGGGGGACCCGGTCTCCACACCAGTGGCACAAACAGGCAGAGCGTCTGGTTTGGGGGTGGAAGAGCAAGTGGTAGGGGGAGGGCCTAAGCAGTTTGGGGATGCGGTATCAGTGTGTGGGGGAAACCTGGGGCAGGGTGTGGCAGTGGAACCTGTGGAGTGGTGACCTGGGGGATGGAGGAGAGAGACTGTGTGGTGGAGCTGCGTGGTGGTGGTGGTGGGATCTTGCCCTTCCTGGTCCGGGGGGACTTTCGAATGGGGTCCTCAGCCTGCCTGTGCCTGGGGGAGGGTGTCCGGGTGTGAGGGGCACTCCCCTCTGTGTTGTGGTCGCCTCTTCCGCCTGGACTTCGTGTCAGATGTATCTGTGGGGAAGAGGCCAAGCTCACAGAGGAAGAGCTTCTGGGAGGGGGGGGGGTTGCAGGTGAGGCAAGGGAAGGGGTTTTGGAGGGAGAGGCATCTGAGGACTGCGGAGTGCTCGTGGATGCGTGTGTGTGTGTCTGGGCCCCATCCCCTGTGAGTGAGATATCAGTCCCCTGACTGTGCGTGCGTGTGCGTCTGGAGTTTGGCTTGTGTGTCTGTGTGCTGCTTGTGTCTGTGCTGGTGCGTGCCGGTGCCAGTGTGTGTGTGCTTGGGACAGGTAGGGTGCTGGGGATTGTGGATGGGGCAGAGGTAGGAGGGGTGAGGGACTGTTGCAGGAGGGACACTGCTGCCGTCAGTGAGGAGGCCATGGACTGATTGGTCCGATGTAGGGCAGACATGCCAGATGACATGCCCTCCATGAATGACACCAGTTGTGTCAAAAGACCCGTGTGTGCATGGAGGACACTCAGCATTGATGTCTGCCCTACATGGATCTGTTTAAGCAAGTCCACAGACTCCACACTCAGGGCAGCAGGGGGGGACAGAGGCAGGGGGTGCGGTGCCTGGCATGAAGGAGGCACACTCCCCTACACGGGAGCCTCCACGGACATGTGGGATGGGAGCAGATGGGAGGGTGGAGATGGTGGTGGTGGCGGGGACAGACTTGCTTGACGTTGCCTCTGGTCTGCTGACACCCGCCTCCACAAGGGAGTCCTCACTGGAAGTGCTGTTTTCCCCAGCCGAGGTGGTCGTAGCTGAGGTCTCCTCAGTGTGGCTCCCCTCACCCTCCGTGCCACTGGGTCCCTCGGTCTCCCCTGCAGTGGACCCAGTCTGGCTCTGCCGCTCCTCTTGGTCCATGGAGCTGTCTCCTCCTGTGGCCGTGGATGTATCTGCAAACAATCAGGATAAACAGAGCAACATTAGTCACCTGTACTGACCACACACACCACAGTAAGTACAGCACATCACAGAGCAAGCCCTGCCATCATTTGCTAGACATTGCAATAAGTGCTGACACTGATTTGAAGAAGCCCATTGTCTGCCTGACAGTCAGTCATGCCACACATATCCTACCTGTCCATGCACCCATCTGTCTGCTGCCTGTTGTATGCGACTAATCCTATGTGCACACATGCACCACATACACAGTTGTTGGACATCCAAGAGAACATATGGAAATGTGTCACTCCAAACACATGCCATCTCCTGCCACTGACTCAGTACATGTGTCAGGAAAAGTGATGCGCAAAGTCTCTGTTGATATGCGGGTTTTGGTTCCATCACCAGACACAATGATGTCCTCATGTCCTGATAGACAATGCAACAATGGTGTGCATGCAGGACATGTCACACCACTGCTGGATCACCCTTTGCGATTGGAATGTCATGGCACAGGCCTGTCTGGCAAGTCAGTCATAACTGTCTCCTGTCACAGGGACAGTGCATACACACAACACCAGTCTGCACTGTGTCACAATCATGGGAGTTTTTGAAAAGTAAGCCCTGTAGCTGAGAGGTGCACATGTGCATCCCTGGCCAGCCACATCATGAGGACTGAGATGATCCCACGTCAATCAAATGAGACATTTGAGTGACTGCAAACACAAATCCATACACATGAGCACTTCAACGTTTGATGAGAATGAACCAAAGCTGCCTGCACCCCAATGTTTCATACAAAATTGTGCACAGTCAAGGGATCAGAGACCTATGCATTGACCTATGTGCAGATCCCATAGTCACAACTCAGATGGCTGGCCACCCCAAATTGTTAAACACTCCAGGAGTCCAAATAGCAAGGCCACACCACGGTGACACAGAGGCATACACCTGAGTGCCCTCTTCACAATGCCCAATATGTATGCTGACACACGGGAGTGGGAGAACAGAGTGCCTTCGATGTCCGGAGTAGGCATTACAGTCCTGGTCCATGTGCAACATGGTATTACCCTGAACACTAGGCAGGTGGCTATGCATGTGTCACACACATGATGTACATACTACTGAGGCTCCTACCTTGGTCTTTGCAGCAGCATGGGTGTGTGGCACATACCCCAGACATGTGGTGAGTCAGAGCAGCAATTGGAACACATGTTAAAGCCAGACCCAGAGTACATGTCAGATCACAGGCATTGTGAGCAATTGTACCACCCATGCAGCCCACCACAAATTTCCTGTAACTGATGCTGTCCCCAACTTGAACCACAGGTAACTGCAAGTACACAGTACCCAAGTGACCTAAGTCACAGACTGTAAGGGCCACACCTGTGTATCAGTTGAGGAGGGGGCATGACACAAGTGAGGGACATGAGTCCAGGACGACATGACAGTTGTACTGTGGAAGTGGGACCAGGCTAAAGGAGTGCATAGAGCATGTCAGTCATAGTACACAGTTGAGGCTAGCACTTACCCCCTCCTTGCTGCTGTCTGGCCTTCAGCTGCCCATCCAGGTCAGGGAAGACCACCGCCAGGATCCGGAGCATGTGGGGGTCAGGGTCCGGTGTCCGCCCCTCCTGCGAGGAGGCGACAGCTTCAGCTGGACCCTTGCGATCCTCCGGGTCCAGCCCCGAAGGTCCTGCCACCTCTTCTGGCAGTTGCGGATCCTGCGCCTGTAGACCCCCACCGATCGTACTGCCTGGACGATGGTCAGCCAGATCTCCTGCTTCTGGTGGGCATCAACCTGTGAGGATGACAAAGTGAAAAGGCCATTACTACACATGCAACATTTCCGTGCATCACACAGTTGGATATACATGTCTCAATCACAGGGGCATATGATGTACACAGGCAGTGCAACTATGGCTATGAACAGTTTGCCAGCAGTTACTAAATGGTATCATTGCCTGGGAAGTCAAACCTTGTTGGAATGCACTGTTACTGCACTATACCTGTTCAGTGCATGTAACTACACACTTTGGGGGTGCCAAGTACTCAGTGAGCATGCTAGCCAGTGGTGTGCACACTGTAAGTCTTGCTAGTCAGACAACATGCACATTTAGTAAGGCAGTGGACAGCACACTCACCTGCTCCCCTGGTTTCCCATACAGCTTGCTGTACTGTGGAAGGAGGCTGTCCAGCAGGGCCTGGTTCTCCTCAGTGCTGAAGACTGGGGCTCTCTCCACAGTACGTGCCATTGCAGTAGCCAGAGGATGCAGAGACAGCAGCAGTGGTGGTGGCAGATGTCGTCCTGGAGCATGTAGTGCAGGCAAGTGAGCTCTCAGGGGAACAGCCAGCATTATATGTGTGCTGCAGAGGCAGATACTGTCCCATGTGTCCAAAGTGATAGGTCCAAGTCGTTTGCATCTTCTGAATCTGGCCAATCCATGGAATTGCACCACTTATACACGCCCACAGCATCCTTCAAAAGTTCAACTTCATGACACCCATGAATTTGCAACATTGTTGTGGGTGGCCAACTGAATTCACTGCATCAGACTCGTTAAAGCTTCGAAAACGCGTCCGTTACCATGTCAGGCCATAGCCAATGCGTGCGCACCGATCGGACCATTGCTGTACAACGCGTATTTCGAAAAACAACACGCATCCGTCCACATCAAATGCAATGGCCAATGCGTGCGCACCGATCGGTCCATTGCTGTACAACGCGTATTTCGAGAAACAACACGCATCCGTCCACATCATATGCAATGGCCAATGCGTGCGCACCGATCGGTCCATTGCTGTACAACGCGTATTTCGGATGACAACACGCATCCGTCCACATCATATGCAATGGCCAATGCGTGCGCACCGATCGGTCCATTGCTGTACAACGCGTATTTCGAGAAACAACACGCATCCATCCACATCAAATGCAATGGCCAATGCGTGCGCACCGATCGGTCCATTGCTGTACAACGCGTATTTCGGATGACAACGCGCATCCGTCCACATCAAATGCAATGGCCAATGCGTGCGCACCGATCGGTCCATTGCTGTACAACGCGTATTACGAAAAACAACACGCATCCGTCCACATCATATGCAATGGCCAATGCGTGCGCACCGATCGGTCCATTGCTGTACAACGCGTATTTCGGATGACAACGTGCATCCGTCCACATCATATACAATGGCCAATGCGTGCGCACCGATCGGTCCATTGCTGTACAACGCGTCCCTGTACAAGTCACTCGCATATGTCAACATGGTTGTCACTGGTGAACGTATGCCAGCCACAATTACTTGCCATGGACTTAGGGGCACACATACAACACCACAGCCTGACCACACTGTATCCTAAGGCATGTAAGGCTGCATTACCTGTGTGTGTATGGGGGTCAACATGTGTCTTTTTTGGTGGCACTTGGGGGCAACCACTCCCAGGCTGTGCACGTGTTCATGGGGACAGAATCCTTTGCGTGTTGTGCACATGACCACTGTGATGTGCAACTGTTCAGTTCAGGGCATGTGGCATGGTCACATTTCCAGGTTGTGTATGTGTATGTCATGTCACATACACCCTGAGTCCCATGTGGGAAGGTATGTACGTCACAGGGTGACCCATTGCCACAATAGTGATGGCCCTCCACAGTCTGTGTGCATGTTGTGTTTCAGATGTCTCTGATTCCATGTGCACAATGGGAGACAGTCTCCACATCCACGTTGTTTGTGCATCGACTTTGATGTTGTGCGTGTGTGTGGCACAGACGTCCATGTCTGTCCTGCAGAGGCAACAGGGGCCACTACCTGTGGGAGTCATGGTTGTTTTGCTGACGTGTACATGATACGCCATGTCATGCCAGTGTCCATGTGGCAATACAGGGTCCCTGGGAATCTACCTGTCAATGAGCTGTGATGCCTGTGGCACATCTGTCCTCACTTGTCACTGTGGTGTGTGTTTGGAACGTGACAGCAGTACATGGGTACTGTGACACAGCCTAATGATTTCCCATAGCACAACCTGGAACTTGTTGTCAACACATGTTGAACTGTGATGTTAGATGTTGGCCATGTAGGTGCCATATATGTCCATACAGAACGGCACACACATCAAGTACTTGTGTCTCGTAATGATGTATCATGTGATATTGAGTATGGTCAATGCCACATATGTGGGGTGACTGACAATCTTTCTTTGTTCACCTATGCACTGCAGGGCACCAGCTGTCCATAGACCATTCCCTGACCTTGCAACCATGGTTGAACGTGACTGCATCCGACGGTACCGCTTCAACAGGCCGCTGATTGAGGAATTGGCGGTGCGGTTGGCCCCACATTTGCAACCTGGCCGGCCATACCCTACAGCGCTGACCCCCAAGGTGAAGGTGATGGCAGCCCTACACTTCTTTGCCACCGGTACCTTTCAACACACTGTGGCGTCTGCTGGTGGGATGTCACAGACCATGTTCAGCCGTGTGCTACGCGATGTTTTGGAGGCAATGTTGAGATACCTGAACCAGTACATCTATTTCCCTAAACGTCAACAACTCACTGACGTCAAGAGTGACTTCTATGCCCTGGGGAGGATGCCACATGTCATCGGCTCCATTGATGGGACACATGTGGCTTTGGTACCACCACAGGCACATGAGCAGGCATACAGGAACAGGAAACATTACCATTCTATCAATGCTCTGGTGGTATGTCTTGCAGATATGAGCATCTCACATGTGTGTGCACATTTCCCCGGTTCTGCACACGATGCCTACGTGATGAGGAGTAGTCGCATCCCGAGGATGATGTCACAGATGCAGAACCAGCGTGCCTGGCTTGTCGGTGTGTACTGACTTTGTACCATTGTGTGTGTTCTGCAATGTTGTATTCCACCCTCTTTTCCAACTCAGCTAATGTGCAATTGTCTGTATGTAGGTGACTCCGGATACCCCAACATGTCGTGGTTGCTGACACCCCTCAGGAACCCTGTGACACCAGCCCAGATGCGCTACAATGAGGCACATGGTCGGACCAGGAGAGTGATCGAGCGGACATTTGGTCTCCTGAAGAGCCGCTTTCGCTGCCTGGACAAGACAGGAGGGGCCCTCCCATATGCTCCAGCAAAGGTGTGCAAGATTGTCATCGTCTGCTGCATGCTACACAACCTGGCAGTGCGGAAGGAGTTGCCTCTCATCCTGGATGACGATGACCAACATCCGCCACCTGTGGAGGATCCTGGCTTGGGCCACGATGCCAGTGATGATGATGATGATGATGAGGGTGATGTCCGCACACAGCTCATCACCAACTTCTTCAGCTGAATGTGAGTATCCAGAGATGTCATGTCAATGATTTGAGTTTGCATGATATGTGTTGGTGGTGCTCTGTTGCTGTTTGAGTGTGGCCATGTGCTACTTGACTGGATGCGTGCAGCGATGTGTCCTTACAGGTAGTCTGTACTCCCCAACAGTGTTGACATGCTAACTTGGTTTTGTGTAGGTATCTTGTGACATGTATTGGGCATGAGTATTGCAGTTCTGTCCTGTTCTTCAGTGCTTTTGACTGTGTGTCATGTCTGTCCTTCACAGGGTGCTTTCAGAGTTGTTTGGTCAACTCGGATCCCCCAACACCATGATTCAACTTCCAGGGTGGAAGCAGTCGTTTCCCTACAGGTGATGTGCCACACACCCCTGGACTTTATTTCTTCTACACTTGGTGACTGTGTGGCCACTGCCACGTGGGATTACCTTGCATCTGTAGTGGAAACAACATGTTGCAAATGTGTAATAAACCTGTGCTTCACTTTGGGATGTGCGTTGTCTGTGGTCACACATCTGACTGACATTTGCTTACTGCACCTGTGGGCTAGTTAACACAGACTGTGAATAGGTGTGGTGTCTGTGCATTCCACTGTATTTCCTGGCAACATCAGTGTAGGCGATGAGTCAGATGGCCCTGGTGTGTATGTGTTGTGTAGCCCTAGTGGTGTGTCTCCCTCATATGTGTCACGTCGCCATGACTCACATGACGGTGTTGAACTTGCTGTAGCAGTTAGCATGCACAGTGTCATTTAGCAGATCATCATCTCCATGACAAAAACAACGTTGGAATCACAACAGAGGCAAGTATGGTGTATTAGTGAGTTTATTTACATACATGTGTGAGGATAGTGCACAGGATGGTGGGTGCTGTACATTGGGATTGGAATCCAAAGTTCCCAGATGAGTTGGAAGTGTTGGTAGCAGAAATGTCCTGAGTAAAGTCCACAGTCATCTGATACATTAGTCCAACTTAAACTCCCCATGTCATGTGGGAGAGTTGGGTTGCATTCGACAGGGTGAACAGTTTGCACACAAAGGAGAATTTCCAGAACAGGTGTTGGGTTCCTGGGGGATGTACATGGCCATCGGCCTCTCAGTTGTCCTTCCTCGGACGGCCCCTCTTCTTTCTGGGGGGACCCTCATGTGCAGGCCGCTGTGGTGCAGAGGACTCTCCACCAGAGTCATCCTCCCTCCCTGTGGCAGTTGCAGTTGTTGCGGCACCAGATGTTGTGGGCACACAGGGAAGTGTGGCCATATTGGTGCTAATCTGGCGGAGGCATGTCAATATGTCCCTCTGCACCGCTGTCAGTTCTTCCAATGTGTCCCACTTGGACTCCATGCCAGACATGTGTGTCTCCACATGGGACATGTGTGTCTCCACACGGGACATGTGGGAGTCCAAGCGGGCATGATGGGCAGCCTGCTGCTGTTGAATGTCCTTGAGGATCCCCACTACCTGGCTGACCTCTCCGGTGCTATTCTGGTACGCATCAGCAATGCGTACCAGTTGTGGGTCATCATGCAGTCCAGACCCCTCTGCAAACAGCGACCTCTGCCTACCACCCCTCCCACCACCCCTGGCCACACGTGCGGGACCTGCGGTGGCACGCACAGGTGACCCTAGGCCCCCTTGGGGGTTGGTACTGGGGTTGTTGTCCGTTGCTTCATGGTGGGCTGGGGTCCCTGTGCTGTTGTCATTGAGTGTCCTTGGTCTGTCCGTGTCGGCGGGGGTGGTCTGTGTGTCGGCAGATGTTGGAGGAATGGGTGCAGGGGGTGCAGATGGTGGTCCTGCTGGTGCTGCATGATGACTCACACCGGAGGTGCCAGGTTGGTCTTCGCCATCCGATGAGGACAGAGGCTGTTCCACACCAGAGAGCTCATGGGCCACCGGAGCCTGGGACAGGGACTCCTCCTCATCTGCTGCTGTGTCCCCATCATCACCTGTTTGTGGAAGAGACACACAATGTATGTTATGTTTCTGCAGGCATCAATGGTTCAAACACATGACAGTTGTGACTGTACCTCTGGATGCGGCCCTGTACATTGCATTGTCCTAAGTTGTCACAGTCAGAGGTTGATATTGGTGTGGCTCATTGTCCTGCCAACCTGATGCTTTGCAATGTGGATGTTGAGGTGTGTGCATGACCAGCATTGGTGGTATTCGGTTGACATCCGGACCTCCTTCTCCCCCCAGCCCAGTTATCCCACCATGAAGCATGCCACCCTTGAAGTGGGTGCAGGTTAACTCTCAGGATGTCAGTCAGTGGTGTCCTGCTGTTGGTTGGTGCCCAGTTCACAGCAGGGCCTGGTACTCCCCACAACAGAGGACCATTGTCAGACATCTTAGAAGTGGCTTTTCACTCCCTGTGAGGTGTGCATGCTTCAGTGTGAGCTTGCTGTGCCATGTGGGTGGGGGATGTTGAGCTGTGACTACCACTCCCATCATGCTATTGCCTTCACCCCCCCTTCCCAGCATGCCCATACTTCCTTCCTTTTGACTCTGCTTCCCTGTGGGGTAGTGTGCCTGTGCTGACAGGATGGCTGACAGTGTTGTCCTGGCGTTTGTTTGGCTACAAGTCCCAAGAGTGTCCCTGTGCTTCACACAGCATAACCCAGGGTGGTGGTTCTTTGTGGGATATTTAATTAGAGTGTGAGGCATTGCATTCTCCCAGGTGAGTTGTGTGGAGTTTGTGTTAAGGGGGTGTGTGAGAAAAGCTGCTTGTGACTATGGTCAGAGCTGTCAGTCCTCCTTCCCACCCAGCCAGATATCCCACCATGGAACGTGCTTCCATTGCAGGGAGTGCAAGTTGGCTTTCAGGATGTCAGTCAGTGGTGTCCTGCTGTTGGTTGGTGCACAGTTCCCAGCAGGGCCTTGTGCTCCCCACAGCAGTACCCAGTGTCAGCCATCTTGTCAGTTCTTTTCCACTCCCTGTGATGTGAGCATGGTTCGGAGTGGTGTTGATGGGCCAATTGTGAGGGTGACCAATATCTGTGACTACAACTCCCATCATGCTATTGGCTACACTCACTTCACCAGCATACACAGCATTCCTTCCTTTCAGTGAGCTTCCCTGTGAGGTGGTGTTCTAGTGGTGGCAAAATATCTGACAGTGTTTGTTGGTTAGATTTGTGCCACTGCCTTGCTCTATTTGTTGTTAGGTTTGTACATGTCATGACACAGTTACATATCACTATGAGATGGCATGTATTGTGTTTATCTAACTAACATACACATCTTGGGATGATTATCTTTTGGTTGCTGTGGATTTGCTAAGGGTGCATGGTTTGACTATCCCCTTGACAGTGATGTGTGTGTATTGTCACACAATATTGGGTATATTGGTTGTGTACTCACCAGGTTCTGGATGTTTGATAGTCCATATACGCTCACTGGTGGTAGGATGGCCCGCACCTTCTCCTCCCAGGGCCTGAGGTATACTGGTTTGGCAGGAGGGCCACTGCCGGTGCGATTACTCAAGGCGTAATCCTTCTTTAGTAGGTCCTTGACCCTCCTGCGCACATCATACCACCTGTTCTGGATGTCTTCCTTTGTGCGCAAACATGGTGATTGTGCGTTCACCCTGTCGACGATCCTTTCCCACATCTTGGTTTTCTGCGACATGGGGGTCTGTTGGACCAATGTACCAAACAACTGTGGCTCTACCCTGAGGATCTCATCTACCAGGACTTCCAATTCACTGTCTAGGAACTTTGGATTCTTCTTTGGGGGCATGGTGATGGGTGGTGGTGGGGATTGATGTGTGTGTGTGAGTGTGCAAGTGAGGGTGGGTGAGTGTAGGTTTTGCTGGGTGTATGTGAGGGTGCTATTTGGGAGGTGCTAATGGTGTGTGGCTTGTGTGATGGATGAGTTGTGGGTGTGTCTGTGTTTGCTGTCTGATGGTGTTCTGTGCTGGCAGGTCAGTTGAATTTGCAAAGGATCATGGTAGTGATTTGTGGCCTTTATATGGGTGGGGTTGTGGGTGTGTCTTTGTTCCATGTTTTTTCACCCCTGTATTTATTGACTTTGTCATTGCTTGTTTGTCCCTTTTTTTGTATTTTTCCTTTGTGGGTTTTGGGCATGTAGGAGACGTTCTTCTGACCGAGTAGGACGCTGAAGTTGGCTCGTGCGGGCTTCTCCGAGTCTTTCAAGCTGTGTTTCTGATGGGTTTCATGTGCGGCGTACGCGTCGGTCACGGAGTATTGGGTTGCTTCGGCTCGGTTTTGTATGCGTGTCGGTCGTACGGCTTGAGCTCCGTGCGACTCGGTCTGGTTTTCCACGCATTGCATCGTACTGCGCGGGTCGGAGTTCGCTGGTACGTTTCTGTCGGGTTCATTCCTGGTGCGTGTCGGTCGGTTCGATTCGTGTAGTTTCCCGGCCGGATAGCTGGTTTCTGTGCGGTTCGGTCGTTTGGCTTGTGTTCCGGATGAGTCGGTCGTAATTCACATGCATTGCATCGTACTACGCGGATCGGGCAGCGCCGGTACGTGTCGGTCAGACAATATTCCCGTGCCGAGTCGGTCGGTACGTTTTCCGGCCCGAATCGGAATCAGCCCCTAAGTGTCTCCTTTTGATTTTACTGGTGTTGTACCCCAAAGTAATGAAATAACACCCTTGGACATGCACAATGTAGAGGTATGCTACCAGGAGCAGCCTGTGCAGTGGGGCAGGGTGGTGGTGTGGGCAGGGAGGGATTGGATAGACGACCCAGAGGGAAAATTGAATAAAACAATTTCCCTTGTCTGTCGAATCCCCCCCACCCACCCCCTCTTACCTGCACGGGCTGCTCCTGTATGCTATAGTATCCATTGCAAGTCGGCATTTCTAGATAGTATTTTGTTATTGCTTTTTACATGATTGGCAGTGAGCCAGGGACAATGATTGCATTTTGTCTCTTGCAATTTCAGGTAGTCGTCCAGCCTCATCCTGACATAGTTCATCATTTTTCTGCTCCCAGCTGACTTGGCAGTTTAATTATTGCAAGATGGGCAAGTGGTCACAATATAAAAAAATATACAGAAAAGAGTGGGAGTTGGATCCTGAACTAAAAAGATGGATTGTCCCTGTAAGGACAGATAAAAGCAAAGCAGCATGCAAGTACTGCCATGTAGACATCCGTGCCCATTATAATGATTTAAAGCAACACGCAGCAACCACGAAACACCGCTCACGCTGTAATGCAGCGAGCACATCTGTGGCATCCTTTGTGCAGCCTATCCCTTCCATATCTAACGACCAGAAAAGAAGAGAAATCAGGTTTGCCATACAAACTGCTTGTTGTACATCCATTAATAATATAGATGGGTATGGTGAAATTTTGAAAGATGAATTCCCTGCATTCCGAATGCACCGCACCAAATGTACAGCACTAATTAATTCTGTGTTGGGCCCATATTTCAAAGAGGAATTGCTGAAAGATATTGGAACATCGCCATTTTCTTTATTGATTGATGAATCATCTGACATTGAAGTGAAAAAACTACTGTGCATTTGCATTAAATATTTCAGCAAAAAGCTTAACAAATTTGCAAGCACCTTCCTTGCCATGGTAGAATTAGATCAGGCCTGTTCCGAAGATATAGCAAATGCAGTCCTAAACTTGCTTGAATCTTGTAACCTTGAGATTAGAAATTTAATTGGCATAGGCACAGATGGGGCAAGCGTCATGTGTGGGAAGCACCACTCAACATTCACCTTATTGCGAGATAAGCAACCGTCCTTGCAACTTGTGCGCTGTATTTGCCACACCCTTGACATCAGTGCTAAGAAAGCAATAAGGAGCATTCCTAGCAATATAGAATTTATGATCAGAGAAACTTACAACTGGTTTTCGCACTCACCAAAACGCCAGGCTGACTATAAGGAGTTGTATCTCACATTGGACGGAGGCATGCCCCTGAAATTAATTTCGCCTTGCGAAACACGGTGGCTAGTGATGGCAGATTGTGTAGAGCGTTTACTAGAACAATATGATGCCTTAAAATTACACTTTTGCACAGCATCCTATGTGGAACACTGCTATGCAGCAAGGATGCTCCAAGAAATGTATCATGATGAGATAAATCTACTTTACCTCACTCTCTTAAAGCCAGTGCTCCAAGAAATAAAGGTAGTTAACAAATCTTTCAGCTAGAATCTGGGGATGCACTCCACATCTTCCGTGATCTATATACTCTGTACTTGTCCACTCTGAAAAGGATACTAAAACCAAGTGTTTTCACATGTAATCATCAAGAGCAGTTGCAGAGCCTAGATTTACAAAGTTCTGCCATTTATCTTACACAGGATGAAGCAGATCTTGGACTCACTTTCTGTAACAAGCTGGAAGAAAGTAAACTCCCCTCTGTGTCAAAGGATGGCATTGTGACAAGGTGCCTGGAGTTCATGAAAGTACTGGTGTGTGAATATCAAGCTCGCCTTCCCGAGTCACTCAGCATGCTTAGAAAGTTAGAAGCTTTGAGTCCCCAAAAAGTACTTGCCGATCCCAAACCACCTGTAACGGACTTGCCAGAAGCCCTTTTCACTTATCCATTGGAGGTCCTGGAGTCCCAATGGAGAACTGTATCCTCATGCTCATTTCTTAACACTTCAAACATAGAATCCTTCTGGATGGAAGTGTACAACTACACTGATGCTGCTGGCAACCATTGTTTTCACGAGCTTGCAATGGGTGCTATAAAGATGTTGACTCTCCCGATATCCAATGCTCATGTTGAACGAGTTTTTTCCCAGATGACGCTGTTAAAAAATGATAGAAGGAACAGAATGGGCCTAAAACTGCTTTCAAATATTCTCTATATTAAGTTTGGGCTGAAACGCATTGCAATAAAGTCCTATTCATTTGTTCCACCCCCGCTATTGTTTGCAAAATTTAACAGCAGTATGTATGATTAAACTTGCAAGAGTCAGCGCCACCCCCCCGGAGCTGCATGAGGCTCATGTGTATTGCCAGAGGTAGAAAAACACTTTGTCAGACCTGCTCATTAACTGCAGAAGGAGGCACACCGCCTGCCTGCCACTGACAGGACCAGAAGAACACTTTCTTAGACCTACTCTTGCCACTGTCTACCCCAGAGCACTGCGTGCCACTCCTGCTGGTGCCAACCCTAGAAGAGCACCATTCTCCACATTCTCCTACTTCCAGCAACCCACATTGAAGTTAAAAAACTCCAGTGCTTTTGCATTAAATATTTCAACAAAAAGCTTAACAAATTTGTAAGCGCTTTCCTTGCCATGGTAGAATTAGATCAGGCCTGTTCCGAAGATATAGCAAATGCAGTCCTAAACTTGCTTGAAACTTGTAACCTTGAGATTAGAAATGTAAGATGGGGCAAGCTTCATGTGTGGGAAGCACAACTCAACATTCACCTTGTTGCGAGATAAGTAAGCTTCCTTGCAACTTGTGCGCTGCTTTTGCCGCTCCCTTGACATCATTGCTAAGAAAGCAATAAGGAGCATTCCTAGCAATATAGAATTTATGATCAGAGAAACTTACAACTGGTTTTCGCACTCACCAAAACGCCAGGCTGACTATAAGGAGCTGTATCTCACATTGGACGGAGGCATGCCCCTGAAATTAATTTCGCCTTGCGAAACACGGTGGCTAGTGATGGCAGATTGTGTAGAGCGTTTACTAGAACAATATGATGCCTTAAAATTACACTTTTGCACAGCATCATATGTGGAACACTGCTATGCATAAAAGATTGCTCCATGCAATTTATCAAGATGAGCCACGCCTATTTTCCCCCTACTTTGATGGAGCAGGTGCCATTATCATGTATTAGCTCTAGGATTACCACAGTTATGCCAGTACAGATAGAGATGATTGTCTCTTACAGTTTCAGGTAGTCCCCTGCCCTCTCATCAACACACATTTCATCATTGTGCAGCTTCTCCCAGCAGCCTAACAGTTGCAGTTTAAAGAGTGCAACATGGGCAAGTGAGGTCAAAACATAAAAAGCAATGGTAGTGGTTTAAGAATTCAAAGGATGGATTGCCCAATAAAATAAGATAATACCAAGGCAGCGTGCAAGTACTGCCCTATAGACCTGCATGCCCATTATAATAATTTGAAGCAACATGCAGCAACCACGAAATACCGCTCACGCTGTAATGCAGCAAACACATCTGTGGCATCCTTTGTACAGCCTATTCCTTCCATATCTGACGACCAGAAAAAGAGAAATCAGGTTTGCCATACAAACTGCTTGTTGTACATCCATTAATAATATAGATGGGTATGGTGAAATTTTGAAAGATGAATTCCCTGCATTCTGAATGCACGGTCCGCACCAAATGTACAGCACTAATTAATTCTGTGTTGGGCCCATATTTCAAAGAGGAATTGCTGAAAGATATTGGAACATCGCAATTTTCTTTATTGATTGATGAATCAACTGACATTGAAGTGAAAAAACTGCTGTGCATTTGCATAAAATATTTCAGCCCTATAGAACTGCATGCCCATTACAATGATTTGAAGCAACCTGCAGCAAACTTTGAATGTAAGAGATTTACTCAACCATTAAGAGCTTCACTTTACCAGCTGTCTACTTTACAGGTGCATGGTGTCAGAGGACTGATGCGCACTTGCTAGATAATAGCGACGTTCTGCCAAAAGCAGCCAAACTTAAAATACAAACTGCTCCACGCTATTAATCAAGATGAGCCACGCCTATTTTCCCCCTACTGTGATGGAGCAGGTGCCGTTGTCATGTGTTAGTTCTAGGATTACCACAGTTATGCCAGTACAGATAGAGCGTTTGGAGGCATACCATGTGCTTATTCACCTTGCTTACTGTCTTCTACTGGAAGAAACCTAAGTGGCTCCTGCTGATGTCTTTAATGTGTCCAGCCAAAAGCTGCCAAACTCGAAATACAAAGAAGTGATTAATGAACGATTCGTAGTTTCCCTGTGCTGGCCATGTTTACAGGGACTTGCCTCACCCCTTGAAACGAGTGTCTGGAGGCATACCATGTGCCTATTCACCTTGCTTACTGTCTTCTACTGGAAGAAACCTAAGTGGCTCCTGCTGAGGTCTTTAATGTGTCCAGCCAAAAGCTGCCAAACTCGAAATACAAAGAAGTGATTAATGAACGATTCGTAGTTTCCCTGTGCTGGCCATGTTTACAGGGACTTGCCTCACCCCTTGAAACGAGCGTCTGGAGGCATACCATGTGCTTATTCACCTTGCTTACTGTCTTCTACTGGAAGAAACCTATGTGGCTCCTGCTGAGGTCTTTAATGTGTCCAGCCAAAAGCTGCCAAACTCGAAATACAAAGAAGTGATTAATGAACGATTCATAGTTTCCCTGTGCTGGCCATGTTTACAGGGACTTGCCTCACCCCTTGAAACGAGCGTCTGGAGGCATACCATGTGCCTATTCACCTTGCTTACTGTCTTCTACTGGAAGAAACCTAAGTGGCTCCTGCTGAGGTCTTTAATGTGTCCAGCCAAAAGCTGCCAAACTCGAAATACAAAGAAGTGATTAATGAACGGTTCGTAGTTTCCCTGTGCTGGCCATGTTTACAGGGACTTGCCTCACCCCTTGAAACGAGCGTCTGGAGGCATACCATGTGCCTATTCACCTTGCTTACTGTCTTCTACTGGAAGAAACCTAAGTGGCTCCTGCTGAGGTCTTTAATGTGTCCAGCCAAAAGCTGCCAAACTCCAAATACAAAGAAGTGATTAATGAACGATTCATAGTTTCCCTGTGCTGGCCATGTTTACAGGGACTTGCCTCACCCCTTGAAACGAGCGTCTGGAGGCATACCATGTGCCTATTCACCTTGCTTACTGTCTTCTACTGGAAGAAACCTAAGTGGCTCCTGCTGATGTCTTTAATGTGTCCAGCCAAAAGCTGCCAAACTCGAAATACAAAGAAGTGATTAATGAACGATTCGTAGTTTCCCTGTGCTGGCCATGTTTACAAGGACTTGCCTCACCCCTTGAAACGAGCGTCTGGAGGCATACCATGTGCCTATTCACCTTGCTTACTGTATTCTACTGGAAGAAACCTAAGTGGCTCCTGCTGAGGTCTTTAATGTGTCCAGCCAAAAGCTGCCAAACTCGAAATACAAAGAAGTGATTAATGAACGGTTCGTAGTTTCCCTGTGCTGGCCATGTTTACAGGGACTTGCCTCACCCCTTGAAACGAGCGTCTGGAGGCATACCATGTGCCTATTCACCTTGCTTACTGTCTTCTACTGGAAGAAACCTAAGTGGCTCCTGCTGAGGTCTTTAATGTGTCCAGCCAAAAGCTGCCAAACTCCAAATACAAAGAAGTGATTAATGAACGATTCATAGTTTCCTGTGCTGGCCATGTTTACAGGGACTTGCCTCACCCCTTGAAACGAGCGTCTGGAGGCATACCATGTGCCTATTCACCTTGCTTACTGTCTTCTACTGGAAGAAACCTAAGTGGCTCCTGCTGATGTCTTTAATGTGTCCAGCCAAAAGCTGCCAAACTCGAAATACAAAGAAGTGATTAATGAACGATTCGTAGTTTCCCTGTGCTGGCCATGTTTACAAGGACTTGCCTCACCCCTTGAAACGAGCGTCTGGAGGCATACCATGTGCCTATTCACCTTGCATACTGTCTTCAACTGGAAGAAACCTAAGTGGCTCCTGCTGAGGTCTTTAATGTGTCCAGCCAAACGCTGCCACACTCGAAATACTAAGAAGTGATTAATGAACGATTCGTAGTTTCCCTGTGCTGGCCATGTTTACAGGGACTTGCCTCACCCCTTGAAACGAGCGTCTGGAGGCATACCATGTGCCTATTCACCTTGCTTACTGTCTTCTACTGGAAGAAACCTAAGTGGCTCCTGCTGAGGTCTTTAATGTGTCCAGCCAAAAGCTGCCAAACTCGAAATACAAAGAAGTGATTAATGAACGATTCGTAGTTTCCCTGTGCTGGCCATGTTTACAGGGACTTGCCTCACCCCTTGAAACGAGCGTCTGGAGGCATACCATGTGCTTATTCACCTTGCTTACTGTCTTCTACTGGAAGAAACCTATGTGGCTCCTGCTGAGGTCTTTAATGTGTCCAGCCAAAAGCTGCCAAACTCGAAATACAAAGAAGTGATTAATGAACGATTCATAGTTTCCCTGTGCTGGCCATGTTTACAGGGACTTGCCTCACCCCTTGAAACGAGCGTCTGGAGGCATACCATGTGCCTATTCACCTTGCTTACTGTCTTCTACTGGAAGAAACCTAAGTGGCTCCTGCTGAGGTCTTTAATGTGTCCAGCCAAAAGCTGCCAAACTCGAAATACAAAGAAGTGATTAATGAACGGTTCGTAGTTTCCCTGTGCTGGCCATGTTTACAGGGACTTGCCTCACCCCTTGAAACGAGCGTCTGGAGGCATACCATGTGCCTATTCACCTTGCTTACTGTCTTCTACTGGAAGAAACCTAAGTGGCTCCTGCTGAGGTCTTTAATGTGTCCAGCCAAAAGCTGCCAAACTCCAAATACAAAGAAGTGATTAATGAACGATTCATAGTTTCCCTGTGCTGGCCATGTTTACAGGGACTTGCCTCACCCCTTGAAACGAGCGTCTGGAGGCATACCATGTGCCTATTCACCTTGCTTACTGTCTTCTACTGGAAGAAACCTAAGTGGCTCCTGCTGATGTCTTTAATGTGTCCAGCCAAAAGCTGCCAAACTCGAAATACAAAGAAGTGATTAATGAACGATTCGTAGTTTCCCTGTGCTGGCCATGTTTACAAGGACTTGCCTCACCCCTTGAAACGAGCGTCTGGAGGCATACCATGTGCCTATTCACCTTGCTTACTGTATTCTACTGGAAGAAACCTAAGTGGCTCCTGCTGAGGTCTTTAATGTGTCCAGCCAAAAGCTGCCAAACTCGAAATACAAAGAAGTGATTAATGAACGGTTCGTAGTTTCCCTGTGCTGGCCATGTTTACAGGGACTTGCCTCACCCCTTGAAACGAGCGTCTGGAGGCATACCATGTGCCTATTCACCTTGCTTACTGTCTTCTACTGGAAGAAACCTAAGTGGCTCCTGCTGAGGTCTTTAATGTGTCCAGCCAAAAGCTGCCAAACTCCAAATACAAAGAAGTGATTAATGAACGATTCATAGTTTCCTGTGCTGGCCATGTTTACAGGGACTTGCCTCACCCCTTGAAACGAGCGTCTGGAGGCATACCATGTGCCTATTCACCTTGCTTACTGTCTTCTACTGGAAGAAACCTAAGTGGCTCCTGCTGATGTCTTTAATGTGTCCAGCCAAAAGCTGCCAAACTCGAAATACAAAGAAGTGATTAATGAACGATTCGTAGTTTCCTGTGCTGGCCATGTTTACAAGGACTTGCCTCACCCCTTGAAACGAGCGTCTGGAGGCATACCATGTGCCTATTCACCTTGCTTACTGTCTTCTACTGGAAGAAACCTAAGTGGCTCCTGCTGAGGTCTTTAATGTGTCCAGCCAAAAGCTGCCAAACTCGAAATACAAAGAAGTGATTAATGAACGATTCGTAGTTTCCCTGTGCTGGCCATGTTTACAGGGACTTGCCTCACCCCTTGAAACGAGCGTCTGGAGGCATACCATGTGCCTATTCACCTTGCTTACTGTCTTCTACTGGAAGAAACCTAAGTGGCTCCTGCTGAGGTCTTTAATGTGTCCAGCCAAAAGCTGCCAAACTCGAAATACAAAGAAGTGATTAATGAACGATTCGTAGTTTCCCTGTGCTGGCCATGTTTACAGGGACTTGCCTCACCCCTTGAAACGAGCGTCTGGAGGCATACCATGTGCCTATTCACCTTGCTTACTGTGTTCTACTGTAAGAAACCTAAGTGGCTCCTGCTGAGGTCTTTAATGTGTCCAGCCAAAAGCTGCCAAACTTTAAATACAAAGAAGTGATTAATGAACGATTCGTAGTTTCCCTGTGCTGGCCATGTTTACAGGGACTTGCCTCACCCCTTGAAACGAGCGTCTGGAGGCATACCATGTGCCTATTACCTTGCTTACTGTCTTCTACTGGAAGAAACCTAAGTGGCTCCTGCTGAGGTCTTTAATGTGTCCAGCCAAAAGCTGCTAAACTCGAAATACAAAGAAGTGATTAATAAACGATTCGTAGTTGCCCTGTGCTGGCCATGTTTACAGGGACTTGCCTCACCCCTTGAAACGAGCGTCTGGAGGCATACCATGTGCCTATTCACCTTGCTTACTGTCTTCTACTGGAAGAAACCTAAGTGGCTCCTGCTGAGGTCTTTAATGTGTCCAGCCAAAAGCTGCCAAACTCGAAATACAAAATGCTCCACGCTATTAATCAAGATGAGCCACGCCTATTTTCCCCCTACTTTGATGGAGCAGGTGCCATTGTCATGTATTAGCTCTAGGATTACCACAGTTATGCCAGTACAGATAGAGCGTATGGAGGCATACCATGTGCCTATTCACCTTGCTTACTGGAAGAAACCTAAGTGGCTCCTGCTGAGGTCTTTAATGTGTCCAGCCAAAAGCTGCCAAACTCGAAATACAAAGAAGTGATTAATGAACGATTCGTAGTTTCCCTGTGCTGGCCATGTTTACAGGGACTTGCCTCACCCCTTGAAACGAGCGTCTGGAGGCATACCATGTGCCTATTCACCTTGCTTACTGTCTTCTACTGGAAGAAACCTAAGTGGCTCCTGCTGATGTCTTTAATGTGTCCAGCCAAAAGCTGCCAAACTCGAAATACAAAGAAGTGATTAATGAACGATTCGTAGTTTCCCTGTGCTGGCCATGTTTACAGGGACTTGCCTCACCCCTTGAAACGAGCGTCTGGAGGCATACCATGTGCCTATTCACCTTGCTTACTGTCTTCTACTGGAAGAAACCTAAGTGGCTCCTGCTGAGGTCTTTAATGTGTCCAGCCAAAAGCTGCCAAACTCGAAATACAAAATGCTCCACGCTATTAATCAAGATGAGCCACGCCTATTTTCCCCCTACTTTGATGGAGCAGGTGCCATTGTCATGTGTTGGCTCTAGAATTACCACAGTTATGCCAGTACAAGATAGAGCGTATGGAGGCATACCATGTGCCTATTCACCTTGCTTACTGGAAGAAACCTAAGTGGCTCCTGCTGAGGTCTTTAATGTCTCCATCCAAAAGCTGCCAAACTCGAAATACAAAGAAGTGATTAATGAACGATTCGTAGTTTCCCTGTGCGGGCCATGTTTACAGGGACTTGCCTCACCCCTTGAAACGAGCGTCTGGAGGCATACCATGTGCCTATTCACCTTGCTTACTGTCTTCTACTGGAAGAAACCTAAGTGGCTCCTGCTGATGTCTTTAATGTGTCCAGCCAAAAGCTGCCAAACTCGAAATACAAAGAAGTGATTAATGAACGATTCGTAGTTTCCCTGTGCTGGCCATGTTTACAAGGACTTGCCTCACCCCTTGAAACGAGCGTCTGGAGGCATACCATGTGCCTATTCACCTTGCTTACTGTCTTCTACTGGAAGAAACCTAAGTGGCTCCTGCTGAGGTCTTTAATGTGTCCAGCCAAAAGCTGCCAAACTCGAAATACAAAGAAGTGATTAATGAACGATTCATAGTTTCCCTGTGCTGCCCATGTTTACAGGGACTTGCCTCACCCCTTGAAACGAGCATCTGGAGGCATACCATGTGCCTATTCACCTTGCTTACTGTCTTCTACTGGATGAAACCTAAGTGGCTCCTGCTGAGGTCTTTAATATGTCCAGCCAAAAGCTGCCAAACTCGAAATACAAAGAAGTGATTAATGAACGATTCGTAGTTTCCCTGTGCTGGCCATGTTTACAGGGACTTGCCTCACCCCTTGAAACGAGCGTCTGGAGGCATACCATGTGCCTATTCACATTGCTTACTGTCTTCTACTGGAAGAAACCTAAGTGGCTCCTGCTGATGTCTTTAATGTGTCCAGCCAAAAGCTGCCAAACTCGAAATACAAAGAAGTGATTAATGAACGATTCGTAGTTTCCCTGTGCTGGCCATGTTTACAGGGACTTGCCTCACCCCTTGAAACGAGCGTCTGGAGGCATACCATGTGCCTATTCACCTTGCTTACTGTCTTCTACTGGAAGAAACCTAAGTGGCTCCTGCTGATGTCTTTAATGTGTCCAGCCAAAAGCTGCCAAACTCGAAATACAAAGAAGTGATTAATGAACGATTCGTAGTTTCCCTGTGCTGGCCATGTTTACAGGGACTTGCCTCACCCCTTGAAACGAGCGTCTGGAGGCATACCATGTGCCTATTCACCTTGCTTACTGTCTTCTACTGGAAGAAACCTAAGTGGCTCCTGCTGAGGTCTTTAATGTGTCCAGCCAAAAGCTGCCAAACTCGAAATACAAAATGCTCCACGCTATTAATCAAGATGAGCCACGCCTATTTTCCCCCTACTTTGATGGAGCAGGTGCCATTGTCATGTGTTGGCTCTAGAATTACCACAGTTATGCCAGTACAGATAGAGCGTATGGAGGCATACCATGTGCCTATTCACCTTGCTTACTGGAAGAAACCTAAGTGGCTCCTGCTGAGGTCTTTAATGTGTCCAGCCAAAAGCTGCCAAACTCGAAATACAAAGAAGTGATTAATGAACGATTCGTAGTGTCCCTGTGCTGGCCATGTTTACAGGGACTTGCCTCACCCCTTGAAACAAGCGTCTGGAGGCATACCATGTGCCTATTCACCTTGCTTACTGTCTTCTACTGGAAGAAACCTAAGTGGCTCCTGCTGATGTCTTTAATGTGTCCAGCCAAAAGCTGCCAAACTCGAAATACAAAGAAGTGATTAATGAACGATTCATAGTTTCCCTGTGCTGGCCATGTTTACAGGGACTTGCCTCACCCCTTGAAACGAGCGTCTGGAGGCATACCATGTGCCTATTCACCTTGCTTACTGTCTTCTACTGGAAGAAACCTAAGTGGCTCCTGCTGAGGTCTTTAATGTGTCCAGCCAAAAGCTGCCAAACTCGAAATACAAAGAAGTGATTAATGAACGGTTCGTAGTTTCCCTGTGCTGGCCATGTTTACAGGGACTTGCCTCACCCCTTGAAACGAGCGTCTGGAGGCATACCATGTGCCTATTCACCTTGCTTACTGTCTTCTACTGGAAGAAACCTAAGTGGCTCCTGCTGAGGTCTTTAATGTGTCCAGCCAAAAGCTGCCAAACTCCAAATACAAAGAAGTGATTAATGAACGATTCATAGTTTCCCTGTGCTGGCCATGTTTACAGGGACTTGCCTCACCCCTTGAAACGAGCATCTGGAGGCATACCATGTGCCTATTCACCTTGCTTACTGTCTTCTACTGGAAGAAACCTAAGTGGCTCCTGCTGATGTCTTTAATGTGTCCAGCCAAAAGCTGCCAAACTCGAAATACAAAGAAGTGATTAATGAACGATTCGTAGTTTCCCTGTGCTGGCCATGTTTACAAGGACTTGCCTCACCCCTTGAAACGAGCGTCTGGAGGCATACCATGTGCCTATTCACCTTGCTTACTGTCTGCTACTGGAAGAAACCTAAGTGGCTCCTGCTGAGGTCTTTAATGTGTCCAGCCAAAAGCTGCCAAACTCGAAATACAAAGAAGTGATTAATCAACGATTCGTAGTTTCCCTGTGCTGGCCATGTTTACAGGGACTTGCCTCACCCCTTGAAACGAGCATCTGGAGGCATACCATGTGCCTATTCACCTTGCTTACTGTCTTCTACTGGAAGAAACCTAAGTGGCTCCTGCTGATGTCTTTAATGTGTCCAGCCAAAAGCTGCCAAACTCGAAATACAAAGAAGTGATTAATGAACGATTCGTAGTTTCCCTGTGCTGGCCATGTTTACAAGGACTTGCCTCACCCCTTGAAACGAGCGTCTGGAGGCAAACCATGTGCCTATTCACCTTGCTTACTGTCTGCTACTGGAAGAAACCTAAGTGGCTCCTGCTGAGGTCTTTAATGTGTCCAGCCAAAAGCTGCCAAACTCGAAATACAAAGAAGTGATTAATGAACGATTCGTAGTTTCCCTGTGCTGGCCATGTTTACAGGGACTTGCCTCACCCCTTGAAACGAGCATCTGGAGGCATACCATGTGCCTATTCACCTTGCTTACTGTCTTCTACTGGATGAAACCTAAGTGGCTCCTGCTGAGGTCTTTAATATGTCCAGCCAAAAGCTGCCAAACTCGAAATACAAAGAAGTGATTAATGAACGATTCGTAGTTTCCCTGTGCTGGCCATGTTTACAGGGACTTGCCTCACCCCTTGAAACGAGCGTCTGGAGGCATACCATGTGCCTATTCACCTTGCTTACTGTCTTCTACTGGAAGAAACCTAAGTGGCTCCTGCTGAGGTCTTTAATGTGTCCAGCCAAAAGCTGCCAAACTCGAAATACAAAATGCTCCACGCTATTAATCAAGATGAGCCACGCCTATTTTCCCCTACTTTGATGGAGCAGGTGCCATTGTCATGTGTTGGCTCTAGAATTACCACAGTTATGCCAGTACAGATAGAGCGTATGGAGGCATACCATGTGCCTATTCACCTTGCTTACTGGAAGAAACCTAAGTGGCTCCTGCTGAGGTCTTTAATGTGTCCAGCCAAAAGCTGCCAAACTCGAAATACAAAGAAGTGATTAATGAACGATTCGTAGTGTCCCTGTGCTGGCCATGTTTACAGGGACTTGCCTCACCCCTTGAAACAAGCGTCTGGAGGCATACCATGTGCCTATTCACCTTGCTTACTGTCTTCTACTGGAAGAAACCTAAGTGGCTCCTGCTGATGTCTTTAATGTGTCCAGCCAAAAGCTGCCAAACTCGAAATACAAAGAAGTGATTAATGAACGATTCATAGTTTCCCTGTGCTGGCCATGTTTACAGGGACTTGCCTCACCCCTTGAAACGAGCGTCTGGAGGCATACCATGTGCCTATTCACCTTGCTTACTGTCTTCTACTGGAAGAAACCTAAGTGGCTCCTGCTGAGGTCTTTAATGTGTCCAGCCAAAAGCTGCCAAACTCGAAATACAAAGAAGTGATTAATGAACGGTTCGTAGTTTCCCTGTGCTGGCCATGTTTACAGGGACTTGCCTCACCCCTTGAAACGAGCGTCTGGAGGCATACCATGTGCCTATTCACCTTGCTTACTGTCTTCTACTGGAAGAAACCTAAGTGGCTCCTGCTGAGGTCTTTAATGTGTCCAGCCAAAAGCTGCCAAACTCCAAATACAAAGAAGTGATTAATGAACGATTCATAGTTTCCCTGTGCTGGCCATGTTTACAGGGACTTGCCTCACCCCTTGAAACGAGCATCTGGAGGCATACCATGTGCCTATTCACCTTGCTTACTGTCTTCTACTGGAAGAAACCTAAGTGGCTCCTGCTGATGTCTTTAATGTGTCCAGCCAAAAGCTGCCAAACTCGAAATACAAAGAAGTGATTAATGAACGATTCGTAGTTTCCCTGTGCTGGCCATGTTTACAAGGACTTGCCTCACCCCTTGAAACGAGCGTCTGGAGGCATACCATGTGCCTATTCACCTTGCTTACTGTCTGCTACTGGAAGAAACCTAAGTGGCTCCTGCTGAGGTCTTTAATGTGTCCAGCCAAAAGCTGCCAAACTCGAAATACAAAGAAGTGATTAATCAACGATTCGTAGTTTCCCTGTGCTGGCCATGTTTACAGGGACTTGCCTCACCCCTTGAAACGAGCGTCTGGAGGCATACCATGTGCCTATTCACCTTGCTTACTGTCTTCTACTGGAAGAAACCTAAGTGGCTCCTGCTGATGTCTTTAATGTGTCCAGCCAAAAGCTGCCAAACTCGAAATACAAAGAAGTGATTAATGAACGATTCATAGTTTCCCTGTGCTGCCCATGTTTACAGGGACTTGCCTCACCCCTTGAAACGAGCATCTGGAGGCATACCATGTGCCTATTCACCTTGCTTACTGTCTTCTACTGGATGAAACCTAAGTGGCTCATGCTGAGGTCTTTAATATGTCCAGCCAAAAGCTGCCAAACTCGAAATACAAAGAAGTGATTAATGAACGATTCGTAGTTTCCCTGTGCTGGCCATGTTTACAGGGACTTGCCTCACCCCTTGAAACGAGCGTCTGGAGGCATACCATGTGCCTATTCACCTTGCTTACTGTCTTCTACTGGAAGAAACCTAAGTGGCTCCTGCTGAGGTCTTTAATGTGTCCAGCCAAAAGCTGCCAAACTCGAAATACAAAGAAGTGATTAATAAACGATTCGTAGTTTCCCTGTGCTGGCCATGTTTACAGGGACTTGCCTCACCCCTTGAAACGAGCGTCTGGAGGCATACCATGTGCCTATTCACCTTGCTTACTGTCTTCTACTGGAAGAAACCTAAGTGGCTCCTGCTGAGGTCTTTAATGTGTCCAGCCAAAAGCTGCCAAACTCGAAATACAAAATGCTCCACGCTATTAATCAAGATGAGCCACGCCTATTTTCCCCCTACTTTGATGGAGCAGGTGCCATTGTCATGTATTAGCTCTAGGATTACCACAGTTATGCCAGTACAGATAGAGCGTATGGAGGCATACCATGTGCCTATTCACCTTGCTTACTGGAAGAAACCTAAGTGGCTCCTGCTGAGGTCTTTAATGTGTCCAGCCAAAAGCTGCCAAACTCGAAATACAAAGAAGTGATTAATGAACGATTCGTAGTTTCCCTGTGCTGGCCATGTTTACAGGGACTTGCCTCACCCCTTGAAACGAGCGTCTGGAGGCATACCATGTGCCTATTCACCTTGCTTACTGTCTTCTACTGGAAGAAACCTAAGTGGCTCCTCCTGATGTCTTTAATGTGTCCAGCCAAAAGCTGCCAAACTCGAAATACAAAGAAGTGATTAATGAACGATTCGTAGTTTCCCTGTGCTGGCCATGTTTACAGGGACTTGCCTCACCCCTTGAAACGAGCGTCTGGAGGCATACCATGTGCCTATTCACCTTGCTTACTGTCTTCTACTGGAAGAAACCTAAGTGGCTCCTGCTGAGGTCTTTAATGTGTCCAGCCAAAAGCTGCCAAACTCGAAATACAAAATGCTCCACGCTATTAATCAAGATGAGCCACGCCTATTTTCCCCTACTTTGATGGAGCAGGTGCCATTGTCATGTGTTGGCTCTAGAATTACCACAGTTATGCCAGTACAGATAGAGCGTATGGAGGCATACCATGTGCCTATTCACCTTGCTTACTGGAAGAAACCTAAGTGGCTCCTGCTGAGGTCTTTAATGTGTCCATCCAAAAGCTGCCAAACTCGAAATACAAAGAAGTGATTAATGAACGATTCGTAGTTTCCCTGTGCTGGCCATGTTTACAGGGACTTGCCTCACCCCTTGAAATGAGCGTCTGGAGGCATACCATGTGCCTATTCACCTTGCTTACTGTCTTCTACTGGAAGAAACCTAAGTGGCTCCTGCTGATGTCTTTAATGTGTCCAGCTAAAAGCTGCCAAACTCGAAATACAAAGAAGTGATTAATGAACGATTCGTAGTTTCCCTGTGCTGGCCATGTTTACAAGGACTTGCCTCACCCCTTGAAACGAGCGTCTGGAGGCATACCATGTGCCTATTCACCTTGCTTACTGTCTTCTACTGGAAGAAACCTAAGTGGCTCCTGCTGAGGTCTTTAATGTGTCCAGCCAAAAGCTGCCAAACTCCAAATACAAAGAAGTGATTAATGAACGATTCATAGTTTCCCTGTGCTGGCCATGTTTACAGGGACTTGCCTCACCCCTTGAAACGAGCATCTGGAGGCATACCATGTGCCTATTCACCTTGCTTACTGTCTTCTACTGGAAGAAACCTAAGTGGCTCCTGCTGATGTCTTTAATGTGTCCAGCCAAAAGCTGCCAAACTCGAAATACAAAGAAGTGATTAATGAACGATTCGTAGTTTCCCTGTGCTGGCCATGTTTACAAGGACTTGCCTCACCCCTTGAAACGAGCGTCTGGAGGCATACCATGTGCCTATTCACCTTGCTTACTGTCTGCTACTGGAAGAAACCTAAGTGGCTCCTGCTGAGGTCTTTAATGTGTCCAGCCAAAAGCTGCCAAACTCGAAATACAAAGAAGTGATTAATCAACGATTCGTAGTTTCCCTGTGCTGGCCATGTTTACAGGGACTTGCCTCACCCCTTGAAACGAGCGTCTGGAGGCATACCATGTGCCTATTCACCTTGCTTACTGTCTTCTACTGGAAGAAACCTAAGTGGCTCCTGCTGAGGTCTTTAATGTGTCCAGCCAAAAGCTGTCAAACTCGAAATACAAAGAAGTGATTAATGAACGATTCGTAGTTTCCCTGTGCTGGCCATGTTTACAGGGACTTGCCTCACCCCTTGAAACGAGCGTCTGGAGGCATACCATGTGCCTATTCACCTTGCTTACTGTCTTCTACTGGAAGAAACCTAAGTGGCTCCTGCTGAGGTCTTTAATGTGTCCAGCCAAAAGCTGCCAAACTTTAAATACAAAGAAGTGATTAATGAACGATTCGTAGTTTCCCTGTGCTGGCCATGTTTACAGGGACTTGCCTCACCCCTTGAAACGAGCGTCTGGAGGCATACCATGTGCCTATTCACCTTGCTTACTGTCTTCTACTGGAAGAAACCTAAGTGGCTCCTGCTGAGGTCTTTAATGTGTCCAGCCAAAAGCTGCTAAACTCGAAATACAAAGAAGTGATTAATAAACGATTCGTAGTTTCCCTGTGCTGGCCATGTTTACAGGGACTTGCCTCACCCCTTGAAACGAGCGTCTGGAGGCATACCATGTGCCTATTCACCTTGCTTACTGTCTTCTACTGGAAGAAACCTAAGTGGCTCCTGCTGAGGTCTTTAATGTGTCCAGCCAAAAGCTGCCAAACTCGAAATACAAAATGCTCCACGCTATTAATCAAGATGAGCCACGCCTATTTTCCCCCTACTTTGATGGAGCAGGTGCCATTGTCATGTATTAGCTCTAGGATTACCACAGTTATGCCAGTACAGATAGAGCGTATGGAGGCATACCATGTGCCTATTCACCTTGCTTACTGGAAGAAACCTAAGTGGCTCCTGCTGAGGTCTTTAATGTGTCCAGCCAAAAGCTGCCAAACTCGAAATACAAAGAAGTGATTAATGAACGATTCGTAGTTTCCCTGTGCTGGCCATGTTTACAGGGACTTGCCTCACCCCTTGAAACGAGCGTCTGGAGGCATACCATGTGCCTATTCACCTTGCTTACTGTCTTCTACTGGAAGAAACCTAAGTGGCTCCTGCTGATGTCTTTAATGTGTCCAGCCAAAAGCTGCCAAACTCGAAATACAAAGAAGTGATTAATGAACGATTCGTAGTTTCCCTGTGCTGGCCATGTTTACAGGGACTTGCCTCACCCCTTGAAACGAGCGTCTGGAGGCATACCATGTGCCTATTCACCTTGCTTACTGTCTTCTACTGGAAGAAACCTAAGTGGCTCCTGCTGAGGTCTTTAATGTGTCCAGCCAAAAGCTGCCAAACTCGAAATACAAAATGCTCCACGCTATTAATCAAGATGAGCCACACCTATTTTCCCCCTACTTTGATGGAGCAGGTGCCATTGTCATGTGTTGGCTCTAGAATTACCACAGTTATGCCAGTACAGATAGAGCGTATGGAGGCATACCATGTGCCTATTCACCTTGCTTACTGGAAGAAACCTAAGTGGCTCCTGCTGAGGTCTTTAATGTGTCCATCCAAAAGCTGCCAAACTCGAAATACAAAGAAGTGATTAATGAACGATTCGTAGTTTCCCTGTGCTGGCCATGTTTACAGGGACTTGCCTCACCCCTTGAAATGAGCGTCTGGAGGCATACCATGTGCCTATTCACCTTGCTTACTGTCTTCTACTGGAAGAAACCTAAGTGGCTCCTGCTGATGTCTTTAATGTGTCCAGCTAAAAGCTGCCAAACTCGAAATACAAAGAAGTGATTAATGAACGATTCGTAGTTTCCCTGTGCTGGCCATGTTTACAAGGACTTGCCTCACCCCTTGAAACGAGCGTCTGGAGGCATACCATGTGCCTATTCACCTTGCTTACTGTCTTCTACTGGAAGAAACCTAAGTGGCTCCTGCTGAGGTCTTTAATGTGTCCAGCCAAAAGCTGCCAAACTCGAAATACAAAGAAGTGATTAATGAACGATTCGTAGTTTCCCTGTGCTGCCCATGTTTACAGGGACTTGCCTCACCCCTTGAAACGAGCATCTGGAGGCATACCATGTGCCTATTCACCTTGCTTACTGTCTTCTACTGGATGAAACCTAAGTGGCTCCTGCTGAGGTCTTTAATATGTCCAGCCAAAAGCTGCCAAACTCGAAATACAAAGAAGTGATTAATGAACGATTCGTAGTTTCCCTGTGCTGGCCATGTTTACAGGGACTTGCCTCACCCCTTGAAACGAGCGTCTGGAGGCATACCATGTGCCTATTCACCTTGCTTACTGTCTTCTACTGGAAGAAACCTAAGTGGCTCCTGCTGATGTCTTTAATGTGTCCAGCCAAAAGCTGCCAAACTCGAAATACAAAGAAGTGATTAATGAACGATTCGTAGTTTCCCTGTGCTGGCCATGTTTACAGGGACTTGCCTCACCCCTTGAAACGAGCGTCTGGAGGCATACCATGTGCCTATTCACCTTGCTTACTGTCTTCTACTGGAAGAAACCTAAGTGGCTCCTGCTGAGGTCTTTAATGTGTCCAGCCAAAAGCTGCCAAACTCGAAATACAAAATGCTCCACGCTATTAATCAAGATGAGCCACGCCTATTTTCCCCCTACTTTGATGGAGCAGGTGCCATTGTCATGTGTTGGCTCTAGAATTACCACAGTTATGCCAGTACAGATAGAGCGTATGGAGGCATACCATGTGCCTATTCACCTTGCTTACTGGAAGAAACCTAAGTGGCTCCTGCTGAGGTCTTTAATGTGTCCAGCCAAAAGCTGCCAAACTCGAAATACAAAGAAGTGATTAATGAATGATTCGTAGTTTCCCAGTGCTGGCCATGTTTACAGGGACTTGCCTCACCCCTTGAAACAAGCGTCTGGAGGCATACCATGTGCCTATTCACCTTGCTTACTGTCTTCTACTGGAAGAAACCTAAGTGGCTCCTGCTGATGTCTTTAATGTGTCCATCCAAAAGCTGCCAAACTCGAAATACAAAGAAGTGATTAATGAACGATTCGTAGTTTCCCTGTGCTGGCCATGTTTACAAGGACTTGCCTCACCCCTTGAAACGAGCGTCTGGAGTCATACCATGTGCCTATTCACTTTGCTTACTGTCTTCTACTGGAAGAAACCTAAGTGGCTCCTGCTGAGGTCTTTAATGTGTCCAGCCAAAAGCTGCCAAACTTGAAATACAAAGAAGTGATTAATGAACGATTCGTAGTTTCCCTGTGCTGGCCATGTTTACAGGGACTTGCCTCACCCCTTGAAACGAGCGTCTGGAGGCATACCATGTGCCTATTCACCTTGCTTACTGTCTTCTACTGGAAGAAACCTAAATGGCTCCTGCTGAGGTCTTTAATGTGTCCAGCCAAAAGCTGCCAAACTCGAAATACAAAGAAGTGATTAATGAACAATTCGTAGTTTCCCTGTGCTGGCCATGTTTACAGGGACTTGCCTCACCCCTTGAAACGAGCGTATGGAGGCATAGGATGGGCCTATTTACTTTGCTTGCTGTCTTGAAATGGAAGAAACCCAACTGGCTCCTAATAAGGGCTTTAATGTGAGCAGGTGTGTCAGAGGACTGATGCGCACTTGCTAGCTGAAAGCGATGTCCAGCCAAAAGCTGCCACACCTGAAATCCAACAACCAGAAGATTTACAAAATTGCTGCTCATCACACCTCACCCCTTGAAACGAGCTTATGGAGGCACAGGATGTGCCTATTTACTTTGCTTGCTGTCTTGAAATGGAAGAAACCCAACTGGCTCCTACTAAGGGCTTTAAATGTGAGCAGGTGTGTCAGAGGACTGATGCGCACTTGCTAGCTGAAAGCGATGTCCAGCCAAAAGCTGCCACACCTGAAATCCAACAACCAGAAAATTTACAAAATTGCTGCTCATCACGAGAAGTGAGTGACCATTTTTCAATGTATATTTTTATTGTGTAATGTAATGAATAATGAAGACTCTGAGTTCTACAGACTTTATTAAAATACAATTTAGAGGGAGCAGTAAATTCCACATATAACACTATTTCTGCCTTTCTTAATCTTTGTTTTCTACTATTGTAAGCCGAGCAGTGCCTGTTTCACATGACAGTCACAGTGAGGACTGGTCTTAAAAATGAGTAGCATTAAGGCAGGTGCCCAGTTAACTCCCTCCCACTATCTGTATATTGAATAGAATGTATATTTGTCCTTAAAATTGTTTCTGATGACTATTTCTGCATAATTTGAGACTTGCTACTTTGGGCTGGTTTTTGGGCTGAAGCTGGTCTGCGTTGGGCTGGATTTGGGCTTATATTTGAGCGGCTTTGGGCTTGGGATGGGTCTCAAAATCTGGGAACACTGCTCCCCAGCCCTAGCAACACAGCTGGGGCTGGAGAGAGCTTCACTACCATGACGATTTGGTCAGCCTGAGACCGCCGGCCAAATCGTCACAGTGCCCACCACTCCCCCACCAGCAGTGTCATCCCACTGGACCCGCCCCTAAGACTCATCAGAGTTCTGGGGGCGGGTCCAGGTGGATTAAAATAAAACAATAATAAAACGGGGTTAAAACCCGTTTTATTTGAGGGTGGTGGCTGGAGGGGGCGACGCTCCTCCGCTGGAGGGGCCGCCGCTGGTTGTGAGAATCTGGAGTCCTTTAGGGCCCATTTACAGATGCTTCTATGCAGTACAAGCCTTCTGTCGGATTTCACTAACCTTGGAATCGGGATCCATCAGAAGCATTGTGTGCACCTAGTGAGCGCCTGCTCCATGGTGTTCATTCTCTCCCTTTTATCTCCTCCTCAATGCTGGCAGGGCAACGTCCCCTTCGCCCCTTCATGCCAGCTGCGGCTGGACTGCTACCGCATTTCTCCATCCCGCCATCCTGCCAACCATACACTGATCATATGTTGGTTAGAAACAGACTCGGGGAAAGAGGAATCGAATAAGAGAGATTAGATGGCATCACTCTGCCAATGGTGCATCTGGGCACGGGTTGCACTGCAGGGGTGTTACTATGTACATATATGAGGACATCTTTAGTGATATTTATCTTTCTGATGTCCATATCTAGTTCTGAGTATAAGACACACTTTTGACAATCTCTGCATTTCCAACTTTCTTTGGTGAAACTCTATGCCTCTCTCAATCTGAAACGCCTTTCAAACCAATGTAACATATGCCAGAAGTATTCTGAACTATTGTGCATGTTATATTATAGACATCTACCTTTACTATTTAATACATTTTTTGAGTTTGGAATTACTTTCAATATGTCATGTTCAAAACCTTCAACATAAGAAATGCACATTGGTGTTTTAGAGCTCACCTGACAACAAGCAATCACTTCCCCACCTAAGTTGATACCGTAATACCATACGTTTCTCTTTAAGAAAGTTTATCACTGTGCAAAGATAAGGGTGTTTTTGCGTGTTTTTGGGGAACAAGTGCAAATACAACGCTTAATTGTTTTTAAAAACTGTTTTTATTGAGATTTTTTTTAAACACATAGGCTTAGATTCTCATAGGTTTAGGGCCGGGTTAACGTTACTTTTATAACGCTAAACCTTTTTTGAGATTCGCAGACCAACGCAAATTGGTTTGCATTGGTTTGTATGGAACAGTAACAGAAAGCAGCGCGAAACGCTGCTTTGCATTACTTTGCATCAAGGGGCGTTACATGGGTGGTACATGGGCGTACCCAAGCTACCACCCGTTCTACCACCAGTGGTTTTTTACACTAAACCCAATTCTCAAACATCAGTAGAAAGGGTTTAGCAGCAAAAATTAACACCTCTGAAAAGCAGGCGTTAAACTGAGAAATATTTTCATTTCTCTGTGTTTTTCCAACTTTGCATGCGAGCTGCACTGTACAGCACACATACAAAGTAGAACAAGCTTTTAAACTTGTCTAGGCATAGTATTTTGTACAGGAAGGGTACCCTTCCTGCACAAAACCTATGCTAGACTCACCTCACACACCCTAGCTCTATGGCGTTAAAGCTGAAATCAGTGCCAGCACTAGGGAAAGGGGAGGAGAGTGCCATATCTCTGTAGATATGGCGCTCTCCTGCTCTATCCCTGTCACACAACGCAGTGCAGTATCTTTGGGTGCTGGTCTGCGTTGCCTGACACCTGCGAGAATCTGGGCCATAGGGTCACATTAATTTAGGTACATCACAGTAACTTCGACAAGAGTGTGAAAATATAGCAGTAGTACACAATCATGAACAGTAGTAGCCTGTAAGCGACGGCCCGGTGACTACCCCATGGGGCAGGCCCATGTCGCCTAGGTAGTGATAGTTCTGCAATTATGTATGAGCCTGGTGTTCCCATGGTGAGGGGCGAGTCCAGGAGGAGTGCCCTATGAAAATGTAACTAAAGAAGAACAGGGGGAAGGTATGCAGGAGGGCCAGGTTTGTAAGAAGGAAAGTCAGTGCGAAAGAAGGAAGCGGTGGGCGGGCTGTGTTGCGGGATGTTGCCCGAGTCCCAACCTTAATATCATAGTCAGCGGGGGACATGACCTACTTGGACGTGAGGGCGGGGGCATGTGCCCAGTAAGTGTCGTGCTGGGGAGAGGGGTCCTTGGAGTGCCGTACTTCCCACTCCCAGGTCTCCTGGGAGTGGGAAAGGAGTCTGCCGGGTCCCTGAGCTAAGTGGGGGAGGAAGTTGCAGGGGTGTGGACGAACTGGCAAAATTGGTCTAGTAGTGTGTCCCAGGCATCGGAGAGGTGAATTTTGTGTAGTCGACAGGCCTCCTCAAATCGTAGGGCTTCACCCTCAGCCTGTCCTCATTTACAGACCACCACGCTGCAACTGGCGGCGCTGACGCTGCCCTCCAGTGCATAGTCAAAGTCCTTTTTGCCAATAAGAGAATCATGCTGGCGAAACAGCCACATATCTTATACCATTTCCGGCGTTTCAAGATACCCAAGGCGCCGATTTCCCATGAGGCAACATTGGAGAGCTCCGTGACGTCGCAAAGGGTCACTTGTATGTAGGACCGATAGTGGTAAAGGGATGGACAAGACCAGAGCATATGGCGACGGTCAGAAGATGCAGACTGGCACGGGGGAGAGTTGGTGTGCATGGGGGAAGTAGCGATTGAGTTGGTCGGGTGTATGGTTGGCCTGATGCCTGATGGAATACTGAATGTTTTTGAATGGTGCATTCTGGGAGACTGTTTGGAGGAATTCCAAGGCCTGTTCCTACTCCTTATCGTGTAGCACCCTCCTAATCAAATGTCATTCTCTCACTTGCAGTGCATTGCCACGAGCGAGGGCCGGGTGTGTTCCCTGAGCGCCTTGTAGATCCAGGTGATGAGGCGCAGTGTCTGTAGGACCACATGAATTGAGGGCTCATCGTCCACTGTAGACCAAAGAGATCCATACATAAGGAATTGGCCCAGGGGTACCCCATGTTCTGCTCGGAGTTAGTCGAAGGTAAGCAGTTTCCCATTGCGAAGAGATCCCCTATCGTATCTAGGGAATGTTCATGCTAGCGTCATAGCTCTAGCATGTTTGTCCCAGGAGGGTCGTGGGGGGCCTTGTAGTGGGAGCGCAGGAGTGTGACATGACATGAAAGGAAGTGTACCTTGATCATGCAGCGTCGGGATATTGTCGTTTGTAGGGAACCCGGGGATGCGTGTGTGTGTGCAAATAAACCCTTCATAATCCTCAACAGTGACTCCAGAAAGTAGAGTTTAAGTATAAGTTTAAATCCTTAATTGCAAAGCTGTTCCCATAATACTTCTCTCTACTCAGTTCAGTCTTTTGTCAACCTCCAAAGACAATGATAATCTGCAAAGTTTTGAAAACTCTAAAGACAAAATCCCAGCTGCAGCAATTTTGTATCTTGATTGCATAGCAAGGACGTTTTGGACCAGGAGGAACTTATAGTTTAAGGGGTATATTCACAAACTGCACTTTGTAGTACATTTGGTAGTACTACAATAGTACTACTTTTGTACTACAAAATGCTATTCGCTAACCTATGTGTGGAAGTCTACGCCTCCGCTACTCCTATCTGTTCTATGTGGAGATCTTCACCCCGTTTGCAGAGATCTCCATATGCATAGGCATACATTTTTGTAGCCTATGTGGGAGGAACAGGGGGAAGTGGCTGGAAAATGGGAAATATTGACTACAAAATAGGAGGGATTTAGGCAGGGGTATTGTCCCTACTAATGAAGTAGGACTGTGCATTTGGACAACATATGCATCAAAATCTGAGGAATGAATCCACACATATAATCAGAATGTGTTGGGCCAATTCCAGGCTAGCTCACAGTGTGTCATCTGGACCCCTAAACCTGACAGTGTACTGGATGGTGTCTGCACCCTCAGAACATGACCACTCTAATTTTCCCAAGGAAATTGTGGAAGTTGATCTACCTTTTCGTTGTTACCTCAGGCATGCCCAAAGGGAGACACAAGAAACATACAAATTGGTATTTCAAATAGTCTTGGATTCTTGTGTAAAATACATGAGCTGCAATTATTAGCAGAAGGAAACAAAGCATTGCTACCAGCATTGCAAGAATGGCGAAAAAGATGAATAATTCAACCATTATAATTATTGTAGTGATTATATGAATATACAAATATATATCATAATGATACTCCTACCTAACACTACCTATAATATAGAGGGCATAGTGTAAATGCATTCTGCCAGATTGCTTGAAGCAGCCTAACTCCCCATTTACCTGTGTGTGATGTATCAGGAAGCCAGTCTGGTGTAGAACAGGCTGCCATCCTTTGAAGGATAATGATGGAAGTCTGCAGGGCTGGCAATCAGTCACAGGCGAACGTCCAAGATAATGCATGGAAGTGCTCCTCGAGCGAGTTTAGCTCAGAAACAGTTTATATAATAAAAACTGGTTCTATTCGCACTGTGTCTGAGGTCCATTGTTAGTGTCACTGTTTGTCTTTCTGATTCAGAGCTGTCTCCTAACGGACAACAAAATGCAAGGGAAGCATACTCAGTGTACTTTATCCTTGTACAGAATGTACAGTGTTGTGATAAGATGCCTAAGAAGAAATATGCTTGCAAGCAGAACACTTTCTGAGTATGTTATCATATACGTTCAAAGCAGATGAAAAGTCACAGTCTGAAAAAGATGTCAAGTTTAAACGTGAACTTGTGAAATGGAAGTTTTGTGCACAGGCCCTGGTGAACCTCACAACACCCACTCATTGTCCGAAGGGAGACTAATACTTCAAACTATAATTGAAGGCATACCCTAAAATTAAACTTAATATATGTATGAGCCTAAAATCACAAAAATGTATAATAATACTTGTGGAAAGGTGGAGTATTATGTGGTGATGCTGGTTGGGCTTCACCATGCAATACTGTCGCAAACCCCAAAGATGGTCCTTGGATTCACACTAATAAATCCTCAGTCTTGGCAGCGTGACAAAGAGCAGTCAGGCTATACTAGAGGCACATGTGTTAAGCATTTCAGAGTACCAACATGGACGATAAGTAATTGACACGACTCAAGAGAAATCAGACACCATTTTATAAAAATAGAGTGTATTTGTATCTTAATTCAGACACCCAAATGAATTGAATAGCATACATATATCGGAATTATTGATTTTAGAAGCAACATAAAATCAGTACAAAATAACACAGTGAAAATGTAACATTGCGGTCAATCGAAAAAAACTTAAGTGACAATCGGTCACTTGCAGGCCGAGTTGCGTGGTACCCTTGCAGGGAAAAAGTGATGCGGGTCCCAGGACCAGCCCACGACAATCATTTTACCTGGCCCGTGGAGCCCGAGTGCAGAGTTGTCCTTGCTGTCCATGGTGCTGAACGGGAGCCGCTGGAGAGCTGCTTCTACCTCTTACACGGTGCTGCGAGGGAACACGATGCAAAAACACAAGAGGGTGGTTGTTGATATCAGTCGAAGGTTGGATGGAGTTCCCTCCAGGTGCAGCATTGAGTAACGGTGTTGGTTGCCGGACTGGCGACCAACAAGCCTTGGCAGCAGTAATCCTTGTAAAAAGGGGCTTCGACGTCCAGTGATCCCGGGGAACACGGTAGCTGCCTGTAACTTCGTAGAAGGCAAGACTACAGTTCCCACAATGCACTAGAGCATCTGGATTTGGGTGATCCAACAGAGGGTCCAATGGCCAGCGATTCTTTGGATCCAGAACATTGTTTTACATGCAGTTTGCAAGGGACTAGTGCCGCTAATGCAGGGGAGTCTGAGGGTGCTACAGGCCGCCACAGGGGTCCCTCTGTCTAGGGGAACCAAGAGCTAGCCTATGGCCAGTCTCAATCAGGCAGGTCCAGGAGCGTTGCCACAGGTGCAGAATATCCCTTTTTTGCTTTGTGCAAGTTCTGTTGTCGCAGACACAGGCCTCTTTTTATGTCCTCTTCAATGCAGGTTTTTCAGAACTGAGGTTCTGGTGTCAGGGGTGGCCCTTAAATCCTAGATTTAGGTGCATTACAGGTGAGAGTGCAAGTGGCCAATGGGCTTCTTGCCCCAGAGATAATCCGCCCCTGAGGTGACCACATCCGTGGGTGCAGGTCACCTTTCTACCCAGAACCCACTATTTCTGTCACTTTTAAAAATGGCAGAAGTCTTCCTTAGGTGTACAGACCATGGAGCTCACTATTCCTCCTGCATACCAAATTTCTTGCCTGTCTGGGTGCAAATGTGCCTGGGACAAGGGGAGGGGCGGGGGAGGGCTGTTCACTCCTTTGGGAGACAGCCTGGATGCATATCAGAGGCAATGTAGCCTTTCAAGCTCACCGCCTTGATGTGCCACTTCACTAGCCATCCTGAGAAGGAGGAGGTGAGACCTCCTTCCTGCTCAGGCCTTTGTTTCTGACTCCTGGGAGTGTTCACACTGTCTGGCAGGAGGTCAAAATTCTGCCTTGGTGGCAGCAAGCGTGGGCTCACAGCCAGAGCACAGAGAAGCTAGGGCAATTAGGTGGGCAAGCTCTAAGGAAGCCACCTGGGTGCATGCCACATCACCCTGGACATGAGATTCACGTCAGGGGTGAGAAGGCATGTTGTTTGATACCAAACTCGACATATCTAGGTGGTACCATAATGGAGCTAGCGACTCCAGGTTTGCCCGGGTGCCAGCCCATGTTACCCTAGGGACTGCCTATCACTTATAGTGTACTTTAATGGTAAAGGCCACTATATGGACCTATAAGCTTTCACATTACATGTCCACACCGTTAATATAATGCACCCTGCCTCCTGAGCTTTAGGAGGCCTCCATTAAGGGGGACTGAAATATATTAAATGCAGTGCATTGACTTTGCTACACATGGTGAGGGCAAAGTTGAAATGGAGCAGTTTACACTGTTCCTGCAGTCTGCAATGGCAGGCCTGCTGTCAGTAGTTTACTTGAGTCACTCAGGGTGGCACAAACAGTGTTGCATGCCCTATGGACCCCTTTACCACCCATGCCCTGGGTACCACTGGTACCATCTACTAGGGACTTATAAGGGGGGTATATTCCTTGTCAATTGGGGATGACAATTTACACATAACAGTTTTTTGGAGAGAGCACTGGCACCAGGGCCTGGTTAGCAGGCTTCAGTGCACTGTCCCAAAACTCTCCCAAAGATGTTGCCCCCCATATATACAAAAACTCATTTTTACTTCCTTTCCAGAGACTACTCTCTCCCTATAGACTTTATCCCTAACACAAGGAATTGTACCATCAGCCTTCAAAGAAGCAGTGATCATTCTGCTCCAAAAAAAACAGTTGAGAACCCCCAGAAGTTGGACAATTACAGGCCTATATCTCTCCTCCCTTTTCTGGCAAAAATCCTAGAGGCACATGTAGCCAAACACCTAAGTTCATTCATAGAAGAAACCAATTTCTTGGACCCCCATCAGGCAGGTTTCTGACCCTCTCACTCCACTGAATCTATCATCCTATCCGTCATGGACGACCTAAAATGAAAGGCTGACAAGGGATGTACTCAGGCCTTGATCCTATTGGATCTATCTGCAGCGTTCGATACCATTGATCATGACATCCTTATGGATCGTATTGCTGCAGTGAGTCTCAGAGGTGTCGCCCTAAACTGGATGAAATCCTTCCTAAAGGATCGTAAGCAATCAGTCCAGCTATTGCCCCACAGCTCTGCCACTGTTAGCATGAACTGTAAAGTACCTCGGGGTTCCTCTTTGTCTCCCTACCTCTTCAACATCTACAATTGGTGAGTCAGCTGACTCCAAGGAGTCTCTAAGGAATACCATGTTGCTCATTAGAAACTGGATGAACTGCAACCAATTAAAACTTAACTCTGAAAAAATTGAGATTGTCATCCCCAATAATAAACTCAACCACTGGACTCCCACTCACTGGCCTATGAAGCTTGGTCCTGCACCTATTCCTAAGAGTACGATAAAAAGTCTTGGCATACAAACTGATGCGGCCCTATCCATGAGATCTCAGAAAAGTTCGGTCACTTCCTCCTGCTTCCTCCAACTACGTAAATTTAGGAAAATTAGAAGATTCTTCCACAGAGAGGCCAGTATTCAAATCATCATCGCTCTGATCCTGTCAAAAATTGACTACGCTCACGCAATTTATCTAGGCCTCCCGAGAAAACTATCGACTACAGTTGATACAAAACCAAGAATCATCTATCAACAACCTAGGCGCTGCCACACCAGGCCTCTGATGAAGGAGCTGCACTGGCTTCCAGTGGAGCAGCGATCCATGTTCAAAATAGGTTGCATCATTTTGAAAGCTATCCACAACTTAGGCCCCAAATACATATCCACAAGGATTCACAGATACTCCCCGAAGCGCACTCTTAGATCCGTGCAAATGAATCTATTGGTGGTCACTAGATTCAGACGTAAACAGACAAGGGGGCCACGTTTTTCCATTCAAGGACCCCAATTTTGGAATTCTTTGCCCATCACAATCAGACACGTAACAGACTACATGTGTTTCAGGAAAAAGCTGAAAACATGGCTCTTCACCCAAGCATATAGTTAGACATGGACCCTTATCAATGGTGGCTTCCTAACCCAGCACCCAGAGAACTGTTGGTGTACATGCGCTTTATAAATACCCCTTAACATAACATAACAACACAAAGTGAGAGGACATCTTCAAAAAGCCCTGTTTTCTTAAAGTACACTTTAGTAAACAAACGCCAAATTGCAATTAAAAAAAACAATAAAAAACACACAAATTAAAAAGGTGTATAAGAGCAATAAAGAAAATTAAAATAAAAAATGCCGAAATAAAATTCAGGAAACTCCAGGAATGTTTTACATGTTCTGAGAATCATTAGGAACCATGATGGAACCAGCTTCCACAGACAATGTTTCCATTGAGGCCCGGACCGCAAGTTCCAAAGAACAAACATGGTTGTATACAACCCAATAAGCAGCTGCTGATGGTGTGCCAGCCACTAATGTAGCCGCAGGGAAGGAGCCACAATCCGTGAATCCAGGAGCTGAAGGATCCAGTAAAGGCTCGTAGTATGCATTCTGTAGCAACATCAATCACATAGGACAACACTAAAAATGTATCTAATGCAGACACATCAGCAGATTCCAATCCGTACATTAAGCCAATTGCATCCCAAGGCATATATAGAGCACACTCGAATGTGCACAGTGGACAGCGGAACACAGGCTGTACCCAATGTAATCATACATATCGAAAGAACGAAGACCATTTGTCATTTAGTTCTTGAAGCAGGGATGCACCAAAATACTGCATCATACATTCACAAAACAGCAGCACGTGCAGTAGTTCCATCACCATTTGGCAGCGAGGTGGAATATCTATTGCGGAGCAGCAAAAATAGGAGCAAAATCCCAACAAGCAGGAAAATTACCAGTGGTATTTCTCCAAATGCGCTGGAAACCAGGGAGTGTATGAAAGATGGAATCACTCAAAAGGCAGTCTGGAACGTTCTAACAAAGCCAGACCCAATCACTTTAAAAAAGTGTACTACTCCCTCAGTATTAGATGCATTAAATATGCGGGGCACAAGTTCTCCAAAATGTTGAGGGAGGTTAGAGCATAGTAGCGATTGTATTTCAGAGGAAGATTTTGCAACTTGGAGATCAAAAGTCTCTCTAGCAGATGTAAAAGTAACCTCTTTCTGAAACAATAAGGCTTTCAGTCTGCTCAACTTATCAAAGTTCTTGTTAAAATTGCTGTTAAATGCCAAACTGGCACATCTCTGACTGTACATGCAGGTGGAAATAACATGTTATTACAGCAGGTCACAAACCTGGAATCCATCACCACATAGCGTACTCCTGGTTTCATCCCACAACAACCTTGGTCATTCAGCATCAAATAACTTCAATTTGAAAGCAATCTGAATTCAGGGCAAATCAAAGCCCCTTTCAGATAACATGCTAAGTTGGCCATAGATGCATTACAAACGCTGTGAAGCGTGAACTCTTTGCAAATGAGAGAATGGCCAAACAAAGTTTTGCATTTGTTTCCGCTGAGAAATACTTCAGCTTCTCCATTCCTACATCAGAAATCTAAATGCAGGATCGATGTTTCAAGTACAAATCTCTCCCCTAGTGCATCATATCTGCCTGCTTGAAAATGTTTCAAACAAGACGTGAAATGAAATGCAGACATTTGGTATTGAAATAAATCAATATATTAACCACTCTGCAGATGGTGTTTTGGATACTGTAAATGGCAATTTCTATAGATGCTCTATGGTAAACATTGTGTAAGTCGCATCCTTCTTTGCCATTATTTTTTGTGAGTGTGTTAATTATAAGGCAAAAATAAATCAGCCATGTTTAGATATTTCCAAGGCATGGAACCAGATTTTAAAGTTTGCAATGTCCAGCTTAATTGCATAATTGATCTGAGCTGACTTTGTCGGTTTTGTAAGAAGAACATGTCACTTTGTATGATGTCAATTGCTGAGGACACAATGTTATTCAGAGAATAAATTCTAGTTGATAATTTAGTCATGCCGTTATCAACAACATCCAATGCCTTTTCCAAATTAGCCCTGTCAATTTCTCATATGAGCTCAGCAGCTTCCTGCTGGCAGGCATTCCAAAGTTCATTATATATGGCATATAAAAATTGTTTATTGCATGGTGCTCTAGGACCTAACACCAAATCCTATAAATCCATGTTATCAGAAAGGAGAGGCACGTGTTCTTTCACTCATCTAAAGTGGAACGTTCTAACCATTGCTGGCATACCATTTCCACACTGTATGCAGTGCCAACTCATGAGTGTTGTGTCTGCACATATCGTGGGTCTGGTCTTTTTGTTTTAAAACCCTTCGTATTAAAAAACATGCATGACAACGATTAGTATCTAATGGCCACACTAGCCACCCATCTAAACTGGAATGTGTTGAATTGTATGTACCATTCTGTATCATCTTCTTAAGCTGTTCCTCTGTGTAATTTGTAAACTGTTGCCAATTATCAAAACGTGCAAGTGCGGGAATGTTTCGTGAATTTATGTCCTCTATTTTAGCCAAGCCTAGGTATGATGTTTGCTGTACTGTTTTGTTCAGAAAAATCATTTGTCTTGGTATCAGACAGGCTCTAACCAAAACCTCATTGCCAATCCTTTTTTTCCTCAAACTGATTTTAAATCAATATTGTCTTCAAAAGTCATAACCCTTACAGACAACTGGGAAATAAAGGAAGTTGAATAAATCAATTTAGTTTCGGTCAGCATATTTTTGTTTGCCAGGGAAGGGGAAAGTTTAAAATAATAAGACTTTGGGTCCATGGGGTTGTTGCCAGAAAAATATGCAAACTTCTGAAGGTATGGATGCGGTGTGGTATATATGTCTTTATTGTAACCTATGTACGGACAGTGATAACTACCGCCCAGTTTGTGTCGGTATTGTATTTTTCTTGGAACTGCTAATAAAGAAATACATTTAAAAAAAATTGTTTGCAGGTTTGTTGTTGAGCTACCCACTAATGGTGTTGGGCAATGTTCCTATTGTGTGTAGTTAAAACCTGCATGTGGAGTACTAGCTCTGTGTAAATAATGGTGTGCATAGTGATGATAACAGAACATTTCACCATAATTAGTTGTTCCCCTATATATATCTTCACTTTCAAACACAGTACAATATTCTAGATCAGAAAGTATAGAAATTACAGTATTTACATCCCAATCATCAGATAAGCTGCCAGGAGTTACTACATCACTTAATGATATGTTAAAAACATAAGGGATCTGTAAAATCTCTGTGGGACCAAAAATATCAAAAGGGACCTTAACCAAAACAATGCCATCCGGGATGGGAAATGCAGAAATGTTCACAAGGGACAGGTCTATTCGCACTTTATGTGATGAAGAATGAGGCTTCAATACCTCGGTTACAAGTTTGACAGCAGAGCGTTCTACGAGCAAACAAAAACTGTCACAAGTCCAATCCAAACAAAAAGGAAAAGTAATAAAATGGCAATCCAAAGATAAATCGAAGGTGGAACAAGGTAAGCCTGTTTTAGCCCAAAAATAAATGCGTGTGTCCGACGAATCTGAGGGAAAAGTCTTTAACGTCAGCAAAATAACCATAGGCAGTCTTTGCAAAAACAGGGACCTTAAAAGGCAATGTAGAACTGGTAGATACCTCCAAAGGTGGATCATAATAAACAATTTCATTGTTAGGCGTAGCTGTCGAAGACTGTGAATTCACATACGGTGTTTGTATGGTGTAAGTAGTTGTAACTGGAAGTAGCAAAACTTTGGAGCCTGATATCCCCCGCCAGAGAGTAGAAGTTTCTGTATTGCTTAATGCTTGTAAAGGGATTTCTTGTATGGTAGTGAGAGGAGACAGGTAACTACACAGGAGCCCTCATGGCCTACTGTGTAGGACTGGCCACATGGTGTGGTTTTATGAGATCTATGGCAACAAATTTCTTATGCTTACAACCAGCAATGAGTGGCAAAAGTACTGTTCTGGTACCTTCAAATGCCAGGACTAGCACCGGTACTCTGTAGGACAGTCCTAATTCCTTTCTGTCAACAATATTCTCTCCAATTAGATTCCCAATCTTTGGAATCCAGACAGGAGTTGCTGGTTGCACCTTCACTTCTTCAGTGGCAGAACGTTTTATGTGTTTGTTCGAATGGGCATCTCGGAAGTCTTTGAGTTCCTGTAAGACAGCCAAATGTTCATTGATGTCAGAAATAGTATCCACATCAGTGTACCAGGATTATTAAGGTCTTGAACCAACATCCGGATAGCTCACAGGGAGTCCAGCCATCCAAGGATCTTCTAGGCAGATTATTTAAAGTTCTCTGGACTCCATACAGAAGATGGACCCAACCACGATCTGAACCTAATACTTTAGCTGTTAAAGACTGCTTTAAGCCACGTTTTTTCCTTGAATTTCCCTCAGGATGATATGGGGAGGGATACTGCACAGGCTTCCCATGGTAGCCCGGTAAGCCTCTAAAGCAGTGGTCTTCAAACTTTTTGATGCCGAGACCCCCCATCAAATTTTTTTAGGTGTAAGGACCCCCTCCCGACAAAAATTTCTAGAACCTGGTACTCCTTATCATTGAAAACCATAAATGTTCTCCAGAGAAACAGTCAATCTGTGGTTGCACCTCACTAGTACCAGTTTAACACCCAAATATAGCAATAAGCAAGAAAAAGGTGACCAGCACAGCTTTACAAATGGCCTTCTACTAAGGGTCAACACCTGTTGCTGCTTTTTAGTAACTTTTTTTTTTTTCTATTTTTATTATTTTGTGATAAAACATCAAACAACTTAGCAGGTACATCTCAATCAGTGTCCATTGATTACAAATGACATGGCTTACAGTTAGTAAGGATACAGAGTTTATGCATTATAATCGTCTTCCATGACCCCTACGATGCCGCCCACCCCTTGTGGTAGACACCCCTCAAATCCCTTAGCTAGATGTGGGTCTAGGGTAACGAACTCTGTACCTGTACGCCATTGTATGGGCCTTCCAATATGTCTGTCTCCTCATCTTCCATCTCTATGCTTTTTAGTAACTTTTGAACCTTTGAATAAATACATTTTTTGGATTAAAACCAGAAGATTATGCGGCAGATGATGGATTATGTGTCAAATGCGGCAAATCTATAATTATGTTAAAATCGCTGCAGCCGCACAATCACATTATTCCAGTGGCCCTTTGTATAATAGCTGTAATGCATGGGCTGCAACTTTATTGCACGGCATTAGAGGAAAACCATACTATATTTCATGGGATGCTGACAGCTTGGCATTTACAGCTGCATGTAACTGGAGGTAGCTGAACATCATTCATCATAATTAAAACATACATTCAATTTTTAGGTCTTTCACCGTCCGGTAGCTACATATAAAATAACTGGCAGCTTCAATGAATAATAAATACATTTTAAAAAGTTGTTAGTCAGTGGGAAATGCACTATAATACATTATGAAACCTCTATTAGTTAAGGCACTGCAAAGGTCTGTGTGAAACCAGAGAGCCACAGAATTAAATCGTGGTTGGTGCAGTGGAGAATAGTGACTTGTGTATTTTTAGTGCTATGAGTTCACAGCCTGTGACAGAAAGCAATGTGAATATGTAAGTCTTTATTTCATACTTGCATTACCAAAGTATAAGATAGACCGCTACAAAATGCACAAAATGTTTTACGATAAAATGGCGTTTCCAAAATATACTGGCTGCTTACAAAATATAGGGGCTTATTTATAAGCCCCTTGCGCTGCCGGTGCATCATTTTTTATGACGCTCTGGTTGCGCAGAGTGCAGACCCATATCTACGAGGCCACGCAAAGTCACTTTGCGTGGCTTTTCGTGGCCTCCTAGATATGGTGTAAGGCAACCCTGCACAAGTTGATGCGTTGCCTTACACTGCGTCAGGGGCGTTGTGGTGGGTTTTCCCATTGATTTTGACACATTCCCAGATTTACAAGCATTTGTAAACCTGAGGATGCGTCAAAACTGTACACTGCCCCAGGGGATGCGTAACGAGGAGAAATATCTTTATTTCTCCTCAATTGTTTCCTCTTTCTATGTGTGGCACACATAGAAAGAGGAAAAAGCAGGGGGCGTGGCTTGCCGCGGAGAGGAATGGCCGCTTCATCGAGCGGCTCCATTGAACCGACCCGATTCCCCCCTACAAATCCATACATAGATCCGAGAAAACGGCGTGAAAGAAGCCTTCACGACCGCCATAGGGCTTAAGGACCAAGACCTGCCCGGGGAAACAGCGCCGACCAGCCGGGGAGGCAGTGCGGAGTGAGGTTTAGTTTCAGAGTAAGGTTCAAGGGTTCTCTTCCTGGATGTAATTGCCTTAAATCCTGTGTTTAGGGGAGGTTATTCTCGAGGTATTGAACCTTTTATACTTCAGTTAGTTAACAGTTAGGGGTATGATAGTACCTCTGTTGTATTCCGCTTTAGGTGTCCGTATATAGGTTTTCCCAAAACATGTCCTTATATAGGCACAATTTGCATTGCCCTTATATAGGCATAGAATCCCAGTCCTTATTTAGGCATTAGCCATGCACTCCAAATACAGGCATGGTCACCGACATCCGTCCACCCTAACGTCACAACGAGTTCTTAGAAACCAAACCCTTAAGATCTTGGGAGTTCCCCTAGCACAGGATTATTGATTTCTCCAAGAACTCATTTATTATGCATGAACCACTATACCTTAAGGGTTCATTCCTGACGTCTTCCTCTGTCCGACTTCACGTCAATGCTAACATTCCAAGGCACCTACCAGGTATAAATATACCTTCCCTTGCCCAAGCAAGTCAGAAGAGACCTCAACTTCAGAGGAGCCCGTATCCCGGCCTGACGCACTGAGAAGACGCTGTCATTCCTGCTCGCAGAAGAATCCAGCTTCCAGTGTTCTGACTCCCTTCGTGGGGTGTTAGAGTTTGAGATCCGGCAGGAGATTCCCACCTCTCTCATTCTCAAGGTATGGAGCTGACTAGAACCTAGAGGGACTCTTGGCATACTAGACTTAACATACTCTTAGTATATCATACTAGAGAATACTTCAACTACTTCTTACCTTGCCCTACACCTAGACTAGGTTAGGTACATTGGGGTAGAACTAGCTTAGAGACGCATCTTATGAGTACTCGCATTTTTAGCTCATGTTATTTATGTATGTGAATATATGCTAAAAGATAATGCTAGCGCAGTATTATTTATTCCTACTGCTTACGCTGTACATTATATATCTTGCATACTGTCTTGTGATCATAACAGCTCATATCTCTTACACGAGAAACAAGACTGTTCAATAAATCCCTTTTATTGAAACGCCCGTCTATTCTTTCTGTGTAACTCTGAGGAAACAAAGCATGCACGACTAGCTGAGTGAAACTGTTATCTATTGTTTCCACGATTCTGAGAAGTGTTCCGATTCTAAAGGGAAACAAAGTTGTCATGTTTATGCGGTTGCCAGAAACTACTCCCTTCTTGTATACAAGAAGTTTCTAGTGGCCTCTGAGCTAGCTGGCACAAAAGTAATTAAGTTTAATATACTCGATAGGGGCATACTGACCTCAGTCCTATGCCAAACCTATAGGGTATATTATTCCAATGCGCAGAGCCTATTAGGGAAATAGGAACTACACTACATGGCGCCCAACGGTTTGGTAAGGCACAAATTTAAAGCTAGATACTGAGTAACTCAGTCGTGCTTTTCTCTCAGAGACCCCTACTCACATACTCCATAAGACGTCTGGAGTGGGTAGGGTTAAATATCCGCCAAAGCTAAATAGGACAAAAACCCTATAAATTAGCTATTTTGGTTTAATCAACGTTGAAGGATACAGTGTTCCAAAATATTGTGCACCTTATCTTTTGTTTCCTTGAAACTTGTACTTCATTTTTCAAAAACAAAATGTCCGATCACGGGGACAATGGCACAGAGAACGGTGTAAATACGGCTGACCCAGTCGTAACAGCTTTTAACTTTACCGGTTTAAATGAAACTGAGGAGGGTGTTATAAACATCCCTCCAAACTTAAGAAGTGCCATCACTCTAAAACTTATAAAACACGGCCTACCACCAAGAGGGGGTAGAGCAGTTTTCGTGATAGAGGCACACGAATCCTTTCAGACAGAGGTATTCTATTCATGGATAGTATTCCCAGAATCAAATCCAGTCACAAGAGTGTTTCACTACTACAAAGAAGATGAACCACCAGAGGAATATATTCCTTTCGAGGATATTGAAATTCCACTAACTTACCAGGAGTATCATCTCTGGTTTAAAGGCGCCCTAAAACATCACAAAAACATTACCAGGCTCGGTCCACTAGGTAGACCAGGAGCAACATGGCCGATTCTAGCCGGCTACACTCCTCATCCTGACCTCGATATAATGTCAGACGAGGAATTACTTACTCAACTTACAGAGTTAATAAAAATTTACAGACAATTAGTCCAATATGTCATGCGGACTTTCACAGTCCAACCACCATTGACCATTCCAAATCAAACCCCTCAACAGGGGAATACACTAAAAATTAGTCCACAGACTTTATACGCAGTCATGGGTAAAATGCCCACAAAACGTGAGCAAATTCCATTCTGGATAGCTCAAACAATTACTCAAATCGAAGCAGTATTTCCTAATACTAGCCCTTATGAGAAACACAGAATCCTAACAATCTGTTTACCAATGGGGATCACACCACAACTGGAAGACTGCACCACTTGGGCGCAGTCTTTGCTGCCATCTATACTAAAACACATGGTGTTCCGTCAATTGCAGTAATACCAGATGTCCTGAAACAAATTCAAAACGAATACGGGGCAGAGCCTGCTCTGAATTTAGGTATGAAATTACTGAAAAACTTCGACCAGGTCTCAACAATAATATTATCTAATATTAAAGGGAGGCAGCATCAGTGGCGATCCGCCAACGCTTAAGCGAATTTGATGTTACAGAACATCAAACTGAACTACCCAGAATAATAGAACAATCTTATGCAGAATTAGGCAGAGATAGTTTGGGTGGAAAACCATTGAAGCCAAAACTATCTGAAAGTCCTGAGAAGGACTCTATTAAACAAACTCCTACATCTTCTAAAAAGAAGTGGGAAACTAATAAACAAAACTCTAACGAGAAACGTTCTCAATCCCGAGGTAGCTCTCCTCAAAAGGAGCCCTCTGAAAGGAGGTATAACCTCAGGAATAGGGATAATTTAAGAAAGCCTGACAGGTATCAAGATACTGATACACGTTCCTCTCGTACCTTTCAGATATCGTCACAGACATCGGAAAGAAGAGGACGGTCAGAACATAGAGAAGAACGCGTGAAATCGAAAGACGACAAACACGTTCAGAAAAATAAATCAAAACCTCAATTCTCAAAAAGAAGGTAGCAGGTCTGAAGATCAGACATGCCGAGAATACTGAGAACACAGCTCAAGAACGGAGAATGGGCTCAGACAATGCTAAACAGTGCAGCAGAAGTCACAATAGCTCGCCAGAACATGAAGGAACTTCTGGAGACAGTGGACTTGAATGAGTACATCACAGTAGAGACTGTAGACACCAGGGTTAGTGCTCCACAAAAGTTATATGAAATAACACTCCGAATGGAGGGAGACATACCAAGAAAAGTGAAAATACTCTTTTGGGAAAAACTTTCAAAGGGTTATGATATACTTCTAGCAGAAAAAGAATGGCCACCACAATTTGTCAGGGAGTGCCCACATGGTGAGGACATTATTATGCCTGCCTTCTCCAACCATATTCCAATTCACCAAAAATATATTTATGCCAGGAAATGGGCAGTTGCCCAGGCCCCAGCATTATATAAAAATCATGTAGTATGGGATGAGGACTCACCTCACCACAAAATACATCTAAAAAATGAACCTACTGCACAAAGGCAGTACCCAATAAAGCAAGAAGCTAAAAAACAGGTCAGGGAGATCTTAGATCAACTTGAATACCAAGGGGTGATTGAAACATGCACCTCCTCAATGAACAATCCTTTGTTTCCTGTCTCCAAACCAGACAATACATATCGTCTTGTTTTGGATTACAGACACTTGAACACTTGTTCAAAAACATTTGCAGTGCAAAATGCACATAGTACAGCATTAATGAATAACATTGTGCGCAAAAAATATAAAACCACATTGGACATTTCAAATGGTTTCTTTTGTCAAAACATAGCACCTGAAAGCAGGTACTTAACAGCTTTCTCAATAATGGGGACCCAGCATCAATTTGGAGACTCCCACAAGGGTTCAAGAATAGCCCGGGGTTATTCTCAGCGAGAGTAACAGAGTTACTACAAATTTATGATAATGAAGCATTGTCATATGTCGATGACATCTATCTGACAGACGATGACTAGAAAGGCACTTAAACAGGGTGAGTACCATTATATTGTTCTTCGCCTCTGAGGGTTATAAATTCACCTTTAAAAATCCAGAATTGCCCATCTCAATGCCCTTTTCCTAGGATATGAGCTTTCAAGTGAAGGCAAAAGCCTGGCAGCCAACGTTTTAGAAAAGTGCGCGCTGCTCCAACCTCCAAAAACGCTGAAAAACTTACAATCCATCTTGGGTTTCCTAAATTTTGGAGGAACTTACATTCTAAATTACGCAGAAAGGGTTAAACCTCTCTACGAATTAATCAAACCTGATTTTTCAGTCAAACATTGGACACAAGAACACACAGAAATCCTGCGTTCACGCCAAGCTAACATGTTAGCAACAAATCACTTACAAACACGCGTAAGTCAACGCAATTTGGTGATCCGAATAATTTCGGGTCAATGCGGATTCACCTACTTAACATTTAATGAGGGTGAAAAAGTACCAATAGCATACAAATCACATTTGTATACACAAGCAGAAATGCGCTTCACTTCAACAGAAAAAATACTGACAGCAGTTCAAACCGCTGTAGCAAAAGAAAGAGCTCTAGCCCAAGGGAAACGCATCATTGTTGTAACTCCAGTACTGGCCTTAGAGGCGGTTACAAAAGCGAGCATTCCAAATGCAAAAGCTTTACATCCTAGAAGGATACAATGGGTTAATTCTCTTGCTGCAACAGATGTTGAATATGTTTTTGATCCTGATTTAAAAACACAAGTGTTCCTGCAATATGAACATGAATGCCCTCTGCCCACTGAAATTCTGCCTCTAGATCAGTATGAATTTATAATTTACACTGACGGATCCGCACAACCCGCTACAGGGAGTAAGCAAGCTTACAGTGCAGCGTGTGCAATTGTTAAAGGTCGCATGCGCGATGGTAACTTCAGACCAATGGTCACTAAAACTCAATCTCTAGGAGATTGCACAGCTCAGCGAGCTGAACTACAAGCATTCAAACTGGCACTTGAAAGTACAGATCGCGAATTCCCCACACTAATAGTGTGCAATTCTTTCTACTGTGTGCAGTCGTATAATGAATATATACAAAATTGGCTTGAAAATGGGTTCAAAGATGCAAAAGGTGGCAGAATAAAGCATAAAACGCTTTGGGAACAAGTAGTTCAGTTACAAAACGAATTACCAAAGGCTCACGTAATACACACGCTGAGTCATCAACGTGATGGCGTTCACGTTGCAGGGAATTAATTGGTTGACGAAGCCGCAAAGGGGGCTGTTCAGACGGCTTCCGTAGCTGCGATCACTCGTTCAAAAACGAGAATAGACAGTGAGATATTGTTGGCTGTCAATGCTTCAAGCAAAGGGAGTGGTGCAGCGTTACCAAAGAAATTTCCACTCAAGTACTCTTATGTAATTGATGCGAACAACGTTCCTTTTGCTCGAATCCCTGGAGTGGGGGATAGGGTAATTCCAAACATGGAACGTAGAGCAGCTTTGATTTATGAAGCACATCTGGGGGAGGGTCTGTCACATCAAGGGATCTCTAAAACAATATTAACATTAAAAGAGATGTACTGGTGGCTTGGAATGAATACACAGGTTCACATCTTCATCGATGACTGCATAGACTGCAATAAACAGCGTGATGCAGAACGCCACCAGACACCATGCTACGAAGTACAGACACCATTGTTAGACAGCATTAGACTATCTATGCGCAGGCGTCCTTATGGACAAATGCAATCCCACAAATACTAAGTCAAGGTTCCTATGGATATGGCCTCAGCGCTCGGCTGACGCTCGAACTGTTATAAAAGATTTGCGAGCACATACGCAATTGGCACGCTACATTCTGACCAGGGCCCTGCGTTTAGCTCTCGGGCTTACAAAGAAGCCATGGCCAGTTTGGGCGTTGCATTGCGGTACTCCTCTCCGTTTCATCCTGAGGGAAATTCTGTTGTGGAAAGGAAAAACCGGGACATAAAGCAGTCTATAACAGCTAGAGTATTAGGTTCGGGTGATGGGTGGGTCAAACATCTTTATGGGGTCCAACGCTCATTAAATAATTTGCCAAGAAGTTCTCTAGGGGGTCACTCTATATGAGGTCCTATTTGGGACAAGAATGTGGGTTCCTGATCTCGAATGTAAAGGCACAGTGGTGGAAAATAAACCCTTTGATATCAAAGATCGTTTGGCTGTTTTACAGGATCTAAATGAACTAAGATCGAAACAAAGCAACGTGTTCCTGAAGCCAACCACCACTGGGGAAAAACCGGCAGTCCCAGCAAGGCCTGTCTGGATCCCAAAAGTTGGGGATCTAGTCAGAGAGAAGATTGCGGACAAGAAGGAATTTGGACCTTCTTACAGACAACCAGTACCTGTCCTAGCCATACACGGAACAAGAACAGTACTTCTGCCGCCCCTTGCTGGAAAAAAGGAGAAAAGATTTGTGTCAATCGACCTCATCAAACCACAGTATGTGGCCAATACTAAATAGTAGGCCTTGTGGACTCTGACCTAGTAGCAGACGCACTCCTCTCGCTACTATCCAAGAGGCTCAGACTGAAAGACTCATAACAATCGAGAATTCAGCAGTAACAGATGAAGGACTAAGCAACAATGCTATGGAACTCATCCCTCTTGAAACTCAAGTAACAGTTCATCCAGATACATCTGTCTACACCAAATTAACAAGTGATCAACTGTTTCCAGCACTTTCAACAAATCCCTGATGCAATTCCAGCAATTGACAGAACTGCTTCTGGCTATTTCATTAACTTTGATACGTTTTCTGAGGATCCGAGTGAGCCTGAAACGACGCCAGCATCAAAAACTTTCAAACAGCAAGTACAAGACTTTTTTCATTTTCTGAAAAAGACTTATCTGGTTTCACCATGGATTGAACTGTGGATTATTTCTGGAATATTTTTCTTTCTGCTTTGGCTAGCTTTGGTTATGACTATCAGCGTGCTTATAAATGGCAGATACATCCATTTGAACTCTGAAAGTAAAAATGTGAACTTACTTTTGAAACCACACAAATCATCCCATCGTGAAGCTAGAGACTTGTCAGCAGTGAACATCACAGCCGTTCCTATACAGGATGGTATAGTGTGGGACAAAATCGATTTCGATATCTTCGGTCCTACGGAACTTTTGAACATTCCACATTTATTTAAAATTTCATTAAGTGATTTTATTTCCTCCAGTACCTATTCTGATGATTGGGACTTTGAGACTGTAAATGATATGATGTCTGATCTAGAAAGGTCTGCTGCATTCTCTAACAATGAATACTTAGAGGGTTCATCAGACTATGAACAGCTTTATTGCTATAACCACTATGGTCATAAATTCTTGCATAAATCTGCAACACCTAGAAATGTGTTTATGTTTAACCAATGATAGCATTGTCCTACACCACCAAAAGGTAGTTCAAAAACGTTTGCTAAAAAGTTTCCCTATTTTTCAGGGTACAATACATCTGATCCAGAAACATTTTACTATAAAAATGTAAACAAAACAGGACAGAAAATTATGTTAACAAATACAAAACAGATTTACTCTGCAGCATTTATTACCCAACTGTCTAGACATGGATTTGTCTTGTGGAAAGACACAATAGACACGAAATCTGTCTGGGGTTCTAAAGATTGGCAAGTGCAGGGGATAGAAGCTTTGTTTAGAGCATGTATCATCCCTCAGCAAATAATGTTTTTGAATGACACTGTGCAACAAACGTCTTGCCTTTGTTTAGCTAAGATCAAAGACATGAAAACACCTTCTGTACCAACACCTGCAGGTAATAACACTACACAGGCAGTAGTTACAGTTGATACAATATTACAAACCAACAGAACAGATCCTGATTGGAGAAATTGGTTACTCTGGCCCATAGACACAAACATCTGTCAAGAAAGATTCCTGAATAGAAGACAGGGCTTTACTATCCATAGGCCAGACCCACGATACGTTCAAAGACAACATCCGGGGGTAGTAACAACATACAGTGTAGGAAAATTGTGCCTCGACTGGCTACAACAATCTACACTTGAGGATGTGAAACAACACTTATCTTTACTTAAAGAAGACGCAGACCTTAGGGAATTCTTGCTAGGACCAAGAAAACCACGTCAAAAACATTTCATATATGCCGGCATTTATGCTGCTTATAATGAAGTATGGAAGGTTTCACAGGCAGAGGCCGCAGAACGAATACATGTACTTGATCGTATTAACTTAGAGAAAACTCTCTCTGTGGTTGACAAAGGGTTAACAACTTTGTCATCCAGAATTTATTCATTGGACAACATTGTATCCTCTGCTATTGACATACTGGAACAAGATTTAGCCATGTTACAACAAGGCCAATCTCAGTTACGTTCTATTATGTTATTAAGCTGGACGCTGCAATCTTTGCGTGCGGGCTATGTGCCTTGGCGTTTTATCAACACGTCGGCTCTGTTTGCAGAATACAATCTAACTGATAAACAGATCGAACTGGCACAAAGGGGAGCAAAGTATACAGTGCTGAGCATTGAAAAACTGGAAAAATTACCATTTACAGTAGCAGAAAAACCAGCTACAGAATGGCTTATCCATGGCAAAATTACTCTGCCTGTCACTACTTTTCAGTTTCAGTATTGCCTCAAACAAATGCAAGCAGGCAAATATGAAAGGTTGGGTAAAGAATACATTAAGACATCCTGGGATTTACCTTACACATACAGATGTTGGAGTGGGGATCGTGAAGTGTTTCTAAGCGGTACACACTGTGAAAATGCACTAAGCGGTTCACTCATATGTCAGGACATTTCTTTACACGGGGCTTGTAATGGTTCTGTGGCAAACTTGTCCTGCCACCAGCAAGGTACACTGACTGCTGTGATTAATCCAACGTTTGGCCAACTTTCTAACGGGAGTTACCTCATGTTGAATGATCAGAGTTGCTGTGGCATGTTGCCAGACATCCCATATCTGGTAACGGTCGACTCCAGGGTTACTTGCTGTATGGAAGTATTGTTCCCCCCAATAGACACAGTCAGGGAGTTGCCTGTATGGCCTTCATTGAATGTTTCTTTTATACGTTTTGATACTTTAAGCAGAATGAAAGCCATGCTTTTGCAACAGACCGTGCCTCTGACCTCGGCCAAAGAAATCTATGATTTACAAATTGCAAGGACTTCGGCTGAGATACAGGCTTTAATTTGTACAAACTGCCCTATACATTTCGCAGAAATGATGGGACGTATCTTTAACATGTCTGATACAAGCGGTATTGTACATGTATTTAAGACCATCTGTTCAGGACTGTTAGCACCCTTCCAAGCAGTCCTCGGAATCATCCCAAACTTCGCACATTCGGTGTTTGGTGGTGTGCCATTAATTCTAGCACTTGTTGCAGGAATCCTATTTCTATTCCTACTATTACACTATGGCAAGCCTATCCACCGACATCACTCCGAGCGATGTGGAGAAAGCTCTCCTAGAACGCAAGTGCCGTGAGCGCATAGTGCAGCTTTTGGGCATGCCTCATCTACGGGAACTTAATACAACATGGTTCCTGTCATTCAGACCAATCTGGCAAGATTGCATCTTACCTGTTCTACGCTGCCTGCTTTGCGGTGAAAAATGCGTGCTAGACACCTGTCTAACACTCCCATCAGTCATGCCAACGGACATCGATACTCTGCTGGACCCGGTAACGGCCCATGCTCTGTGTTGTCCCCAGAGGCTACCAATCCTGATGACGGCATTCATAGAGATCTCACAGACGCTTCCTGCTGCTGCTGAGGTACGAGATGGATCAACAGGCACACAGGTAACAACAGACGCGAACATTGCTGCGGCATCTTCTGCTGAAGGCGATGTTTCTCATCTCTGTGCAATTAACCTTCTGAACGAGGTGTTCCAAATGTCGCCAACATCGGTAGACGATGTTTTGGCTACAGAAATAGATGATTTCATGTTTACACCAGACCCATACACTGACTTTGATTCGGCTCACAGTGTACCAGGGACGCAATGAATTTGGCCTTCATATTTTCAAAACTTGGAACTCTTCCTAAAATTGAACTTTTTCTTTTTTTAATTTTTGAAAATACATGGCAAAACAATCTGCTTACAGTAGAACTATTCATATAAAACGGACTTCTTTGACTACTTCCAGTGACACAATATCACCTTATTTGTCTAAAAATTTCATTTAATACCATGATATGCAATGGCTTTGATTTTAGAAAACTTATCAACCATTTTGTCATATGTATATATTTCTGTTTATTCATTCATGTTGCATTTATTTCCAATATATGCTTAGAATGAAAAAATGCTTTAAAATGTACAGTACCTATTGCATTACATGTTTTAGCAACAGTTCTTTTAAAAAACTTCTTTTACTATGCTTTTAGAAATGTTTTTAGCAATATGTGGTACTCAAGCTTAATGTTTAGCATTTAGTATTATCGTTCATTCGAAAGTGGAGTGGGTGTTGTATTCCGCTTTAGGTGTCCGTATATAGGTTTTCCCGAAACATGTCCTTATATAGGCACAATTCTCATTGCCCTTATATAGGCATAGAATCCCAGTCCTTATTTAGGCATTAGCCATGCACTCCAAATACAGGCATGGTCACCGACATCCGTCCACCCTAACGTCACAACGAGTTCTTAGAAACCAGACCCTTAAGCTCTTGGGAGTTCCCTAGCACAGGATTATTGATTTCTCCAAGAACTCATTTATTATGCATGAACTTCTATACCTTAAGGGTTCATTCCTGACGTCTTCCTCTGTCCGACTTCACGTCAATGCTAACATTCCAAGGCACCTACCAGGTATAAATATACCTTCCCTTGCCCAAGCAAGTCAGAGGAGACCTCGACTTCAGAGGAGCCCGTATCCCGGCCTGACGCACTGAGAAGACGCTGTCATTCCTGCTCGCAGAAGAATCCAGCGTTCAGTGTTCTGACTCCCTTTGCGGGGTGTTAGAGTTTGAGATCCGGCAGGAGATTCCCACCTCTCTCATTCTCAAGGTATGGAGCTGACTAGAACCTAGAGGGACTCTTGGCATACTAGACTTAACATACTCTTAGTATACCATACTAGAGAATACTTCACCTACTTCTTACCTTGCCCTACACCTAGACTAGGTTAGGTACATTGGGGTAGAACTAGCTTAGAGACGCATCTTATGAGTACTCGCATTTTTAGTAGGCCTGGGTGGTAAATTCCGTTCCGCTCGCGGAATTTGCGGAATTTGGGTAATTTCGCGTTCTGCGGAGAACGTGGAATTGCCAAAAATTCTGCGATCCGCGGCTTCGCAGAGTTTTTTGCTTGTTCGCGCTTTCAAAATGCGTGTTCTTGAGATAATTCCCCCCGAGCACGCAAACAGCGTTCGCGAACAGGAAAAAAGCATCGCGAACGGGCGGAACAAGCAATTCCGCATGTTCGCGGAACTTTTGCGTGCTCGCAGAGATTTTTTACCGTTTCGCGGAGCTTTGCGTAGCGCGACTACGCAAGTTCCGCCCACCCCTAATTTTTAGCTCATGTTATTTATGTATGTGAATATATGCTAAAAGATAATGCTAGCGCAGTATTAATTATTCCTACTGCTTACGCTGTACATTATATATCTTGCATACTATCTTGTGATCATAACAGCTCATATCTCTTACACGAGAAACAAGACTGTTCAATAAATCCCTTTTATTGATACGCCCGTCTATTATTTCTGTGTAACTCTGAGGAAATTAAGCATGCACGACTAGCTGAGTGAAACTGTTATCTATTGTTTCCACGATTCTGAGAAGTGTTCCGATTCTAAAGGGAAACAAAGTTGTCATGTTTATGCGGCTGCCAGAAACTACTCCCTTCTTGTATACAAGAAGTTTCTAGTGGCCTCTGAGTTAGCTGGTACAAAAGTAATTAAGTTTAATATACTCGATAGGGGCATACTGACCTCAGTCCTATGCCAAACCTATAGGGTATATTATTCCAATGCGCAGAGCCTATTAGGGAAATAGAAACTACACTACAGCTCCTCCTCCTCCATTTCTCAGTGCTCTTTGATTAACGAATATAGTTCACAATTCCAGGTGGTGATTTGAGATATATTTATTTATTTAAATGCCCGGCATTCATTGCAAAGTAAGGTACAATAGGAGATCCTCAACAGCCAACATGTGTTTCGCCCTACAAGGTCAGTCAGACCAGGGCTTCCTCAAGGCTTTCTTAGTAATAACATCAGGTGTTTCAATTCCAGCTCAGAGTAAATGAATCTTGTGGCACAAAGATCATTCAGCATTTATAATTTGTTTGCAGTCTGTACGATGGCATCTTTTTTGGTGCAGTCCGCGAGTAATGTGTGCAGTGCGGAGTGAGGCCTGCTAGAGCCTGCGGACCCCGGGCTCGAGTGGCAGTGAGGGAACGCGAGGCTCGGCAGATGGGGAGGTGGATAGATGGCACGACTCTCCCCTAACGCGAGCCCCGGAAAGTCGGAGAGAGTCACACACGGCCCAGAGGACGGGGCAGCGAACAATTGCTGTGGGCTTGTCGGCTCCGAGAGCGGTCACTCGGAACGAGCGGAGAACGACCGGGACTGAAAAAGGGGAGGGCCCTCTGACGTCGGAGGCAAATTGGCACCATTGAACACAAGGCGAGTCCGAGAAGCATCAGCCCTGAGGGCCGGAGGGAGGAGAGCAGCAGGGTATTTGCGACCAGGGACAGCAGCGACAGTGGAATTGGAGGTGACCTGCATTAGGAGGAGAATTCCGGACCTCGGATTAAGGAGAGTATCCCATATTGTATTGAAGACGCGTGATTGTGGTCCGGACCCTAGGATCGGGACGCAAGGGTGAGGACTTTACCAAATTGAGTATTGGAGGCCAGGCACGAGTGGTGGCAGCAGGAGGGGGAATACAGGCCTAGTACTCCCTGAGCTGAACGGGGTGCAGACTTATACCCCCAACGATCTAAGGCACTCAATGGCAACCTGGCTGGGGTGGTGGCTGACGGCGAGGGCCTGGTTTGACCACATGGGCAAGGTGCAGAACAGTGCGCCGCACGAGCTGAGACGAGAGGTTACATACAGATAAGAGAGGCAGTCAGGGGCGACTGCCAGTCTGAAACACAATTGACAGATCGGAGGAGCCTGGTCCCGGCAGGAGGGTGCCTAATAAAGCGGAATACCTATGCTGTATGTATGTATGCTGAACTCTCCCTTGAAGTGCTCTTTGTGGGAATCCTCTGCCCCACTGGTTAGGGGCGGCGTACGGACGGGAGAGCTCTGGCGTCGGAATGGCTGAAGCTGAATCTACGAGCCGGCCTCGTCGTGGGTGACCACCCCACTGGCAGACGCAAGTGCAAAAATGATGGAGGGTAGAGGTCAACGTGCCCCCCACCAAACGAAGCTAGACAAATACGCCTTACCCATAGACCAAAGGACAGGACCCGAAGAAGAAGAAGGAAACGGGCAACGACTGGCGCCATCCCAGACAGCTACCGCGGATCCCACACTACAGGATATAATGGCTGCAATACAGGAAATAAAAACTGACCTGGCTGGGAAAATAGACGTTGTCACCATGGAGGTGTCGTTCCTCAGGGCGGACTTCCGCAACATGAAGGATCAAATAGCGGAGGTAGAAAGTACGACAACAAAGCTGACCGCAGACACAAAGGTCCTGCAAAACCAAGTCAAAGAGCTGACCCAATCGGCTAGGGAGCTGGAAGGTAAGCTGGAGGATCAGGAAGGGCGCTCCTGCCGGAAGGGCAGACAGTGGACATCTTCGTGGAAGACCTAATAACAAACTCGCTGCAGCCTAGTGGATTGTCCAAATTCTTTGCGGTCAGGCGAGCCCATAGAGTCCCGGGAATACGGCCAAGGCCGGGCGCCCCGCCACAACCTATAATAGCGAGACTGTTCCATTTTCGGGACAGGAACGTAATCCTCCAAGTGGCCAGAACGGCCCCACCATTAAGGTTCGAGAATGCCCTGATCACCTTTTATCCGGACTTCACACAGAAAGTGCAACAAAAGCGGCGAAACTTTTTGGAAATCAAAAAGACTCTACGGGCGCAGGATATCAAATACTCAATGCTTTTCACGGCAGCCCTCAGGGTAATAGCGGAGGGTAAGGTATGGAGATTCCCAACCCCAGATGAAGCACAGGAATGGCTGGAGGGGTGGAGAAAAGTTGAAAAAGCCAAGTATGGTCAGAAAAGTACATCGGCAGCGGAAGCAGCAGCAAGGGACTCAGACGCCGAATCGCTATCGGAACCCCGACAGAGAACAGAACATTTATCACAGATGAGGGAGTGACTAACTGGTGACAGATCTTAGAGAGTAAGAGACGCCGGATCTGTCTAGTGACTGAGTCGGAAGAGGTGACCAGAACTATGCCACCCAGTCGCCTAGCTGCGATTGGAGCATATATAAAGATAATATTTATGTTTAACTAGGGGACAGAATTGTTATATACGTGGCTCTATATATGTTGGCGTGAACGGGGACAAGCTTTGCCATGATGGATTTTGTGGAGGGGGGGGCGGGGTAATGATGGACTCTCAGGCCCCGGGCCGACCCAAGTTGATGTTGTAGTTTTTTTGGGGCGACAGGCACTCTGCAAATTAGGGGGATGGGAGGTTTCTAACCCACTGTGCAGGGCAGCAGGGAGGGGGGATGGGAAGTTCCAATGGCCACCAAAGAGATGGCACAGCTAGTATGTTGTTTATGTTATCTACCTGGCAGGAAATAGGGCTGGACCATAGTACACTGAAAGGACAGGGCTTGTATCATAGATCCTATGTACCCATAAGACAGGATAGAAGTGTCCTGAGAGATCAAATATGCCTCAATGGGTGACAAGAGGCAGGACATGAGCGAGACACGGGCACCCACCCAAATGAAGACATTCAGATTTTCACTTGGAATGTTAATGGTTTGGGGCATAAGATAAAACGTACGGTAGTCTTGCAGTACCCTCCGCAGACACAACCCTGACGTAGTACTGATTCAAGAAACGCACCTTAAGGGCAACACATGTAAAGCTCTCCATAGATTTGGATACAAATTAGTGGCACATGCAGGATTCACTTCGGGGTCGAGAGGAGTTTGGATCCTGATTCAAACAGCGCTCCCCTTTATAATGGAGCGAACTTGGTGCAACAAAATGGGTAGATTCATAGCAGTCAGGAGGCGATGGGAAGGCAGGGTCTTCAATATCTGCTCAGTTTATATACCACCGAGACTGCACTCAGACACATTAAAAGACCTGGGCGCAGTGCTGATGGACCTCCCGGACGGGGTGTTGATACTCGGGGGTGACATGAATGCAACATTAGTTCCAGAGATGGACAGAATAACAACCGCAAATAGAGAGACAGCATCCAACCCATTGCGAGACTTTGTCAACGCACTGGGTTTGGTGGACTTATGGAGGCTACATAACCCAGAAGACAGGCAATACACATTCCACTTGGCTCCACACAGAGGGTACTCACGACTAGATTACCTGATGACACAGGACATAAATGCACACTGGTTCACTGGTACAGAACACAAAGCGAGGGGTATTTCTGATCACTCCCCAGTGGCGGCACTACTGAAAGGACCCACTAGACACTATACTTTACCCCCCAGACTGGACTCTTGGCTTTTCCGAGACAAACGGGTCCAGGGCAAGATAGCGGAGCGTACGGATCAATACTTTCAGGAAAATACGGGAACAGTAGATTCGGCCTGTATGTTATGGGAGGCGTATAAGACAGCAAATAGGAGGCACGTTCAGGATACAGTGGGAGGGAAAAAGAAGGAACAAGCTCTCCAGTACAAGGCGCTGGAAAAAACCATTGCACAATTGGAAAGAGTGGCCATGGGCACTAGTGAATCTGCGGCACAGGCTAGACAGCAAATACAAGTTAAAATAAAAAGAAATGAAAGACATAGTAGAGGAGGCAGCTAAGAAATATGCATGAGCAACCCAAAGGTGGCTGTATGAAGTGGGGGGAAAAGCAAATAAGCTATTGGCCTGGTTGGAAAAAAGGGATAAGGAACGGAGTTGGGTGCTAGAGATAAAAACCCTGCAAGCAGAGATAAAAAAGACAGGGGAGGAAATTGCAGCAGTGTTTGCGGACTATTACGAAGCCCTATACAAGCCCACGTCCACCAGAACAAGGGAGGACTGTGTGGAATTGCTCAGAGATATCCCTGTTACATGCCTATCTAAGGAGGATAGCAAAGCGCTTGATGAGGAATTCACAACAGAGGATATAGTAAGGGCGTTACAAGAATTACAATCAGGGAAAGCAGTTAGTCCTAATGGCATACCTGTGGAGCTTTATAAAGGGGTGGCATCGAAAGTGGCTCCACATATGTTAAATATGTTTAAGGAAGCTCTTGAACAAGGAGAACTGCCAATGGACCAAAGATTAGCGGTGGTTGTGGTGATTCCGAAATCCGGGAAACCGCCGGAAGATTGTGGATCATATCGACCAATATCATTGCTTAATGTTGAAGCCAAGGTGCTAGCAAAGGTGCTGGCACACAGGTTGAGTGCGGTTATCACCTCGGTGATAAACTCGGACCAGTCCGGGTTCATGCCACATAGGAGCACCAGGCTCAACCTGCGCTGGCTCTATGGAGTGATACACGTGACTAAGACCAACCCAGATGAGGAGGCGGCATTACTGTCCCTGGACGCATGGATGGCGTTCGACAATATAGAATGGCCAAACCTACAGGCAGTGTTGGAAAGAGTTGGTCTGGGGCCAGGGTTTCGAGCATGGGTACAACTCCTATACACGAATCCATTAGCTAGAGTCAAGGTAAATGGGGTGATATCAAGGACGCTGGAACTTTGTAAAGGTACGAGGCAGGGATGCCCGCTCTCGCCCATGCTCTTCGCGCTGGCGTTGGAACCGTTGGCGGCATGGGTCAGAATGGACCCATTAATCAGAGGAGTAAATGAAGGGGGACAATGGGTGGAGAAATTATCCCTGTATGCGGATGGTATATTGTTATATGTCACCCAACCTAGGTCATCGATAAACCGAATTATTCACCTATTCCATCTATTCGGAACCTATTTGGGATACGAAATCAATTGGCATAAATCCCTTCTCTAGGTGCTATCTGGGAAGACCCTGATCTTACCGAGCAGTGCGGGCTCCCTAGCAATTTGGGACACATTTAAGTATCTGGGCATAATAATATGAAAGAGATATAATACATTTATGGAGGATAACCTGCACCCCCAATTGGAGAGACTGCGCAGGGACGTGCAACACTGGAGAAAGCTCCCATTGACGTTGATGGGACGCGCAGCCCTATTCAAAATGATGGCACTGCCCAGATTCCTGTATGCGCTGCAAAATACCCCATGTAAGATACCCCCGAGTTTTTTTAAACAGATTGACGCAGAACTCAGGCTGCTATTGTGGGACAGTGGACAGGCTAGGATAGCCTTACAAAAGTTACAGCTCAGTGTTTATGAGAGGGGACTGGCAATTCCAGATATTAAAAAGTATTACTGGGAAGCGCAACTCATGACCATTAATGAGTGGGTATTTGCGGGGAGAGAGGAACCAGCATACAGAGCTGACCATTACTATATGGGTGAGGGAGGATACCTCTCTGCGTTGTATCACGGGCGATTGAGCGCTGAACTACCCACATATACACAAACGACTCTACAGGTGTGGAGGGAAGCCAACACATTCTTGGGGTGGAAAGATAAATTGACAGGGCGAACACCACTCTAGCACCCCGATCAGCTGAAGGAGGCGGGGCACCTAAACGGCTTCCGACAATGGCAAATAATCAGATTGATTATTTGGGTGATATATGGAGGGAGCGTAAAATGATAAGCTTTGTGGACCTGAAAGAGGAATGTCAAATGTCCGACAAAGAATTCCTCCGATACTTACAGTTTAAACATACCCTGGGAAGACACATCCCAGAGGGGGAGCAAATACCAGAGTATGCCCCATTGGAAGACAGATTACTCATCGACCCTATGCTCGAGAAAGCTGTCTCATTTTGGTATAAAAAAATAATGAACAATTCCCCCGATCCTCTAGCAACACTTAGAGAAGCATGGACAAAAGACCTAAGGACATTAGATGAGGAGGACTGGACAGAGGCGATACAGAGCCCGAGGGAGGTGGCGATTGGGGCACGGTTCAGATTGATACAGCTACAGGTGCTCCACAGATCGTATGCTTCCAGAGTATTCCTACACCGGATAGGACGTAGTGACACTAACAAATGCATGCGTGGTTGTGGAGAGATAGGCACCTTCTTTCATATTCTGTGGGCATGTCCACGTATACAGCACTTCTGGAAGAAAGTAGTTTGAATTATGTTGGAGGTAGTTGGGGGGGAGGTGCCCTGCGAAGCCAAATGGCATATTACCTGTGTGTTGGGGAAAGAGAAATGGACAAAACATGAGAAGAAATTGGCTCATGACAGCGGGCATTGTGGCTAAACGAAATATTGCAAGGGAGTGGGGGGCTGTCCAACCGCCAAGTGTCGTAAAATGGAAAGCAGATATGGACTGGTGCTACAGCGCCGAGAAAGTGGTGTTCCAAGGGAGGGGTTGCCCGAAAAAATGAGACAAAATCTGGGGGAAATGGGTGCAATATAGAGGCCTTTGAATTAGTGGGGAGCCACAAGCCAAGGGAACAATGAGGTGGAAATATGTGGTTTTAAAGGTACTGTGCCAGGGCAGCTCTGTATGTTATGTTTTGCACTATGTTTCACACTGTACGCAACAAGGGATGGGGCATGGAGATGGCAATAGTGTAAAAGTATGGTATTATATATGTGTTCAATGTGCCGCCAGGTGCCGGATAATTATTTAATAAAAAGAGTTTTAAAAAAAAAGAAAGAGGAAAAAGCCTCCGTGGGTTGTTTTTGCGCAGAAAGGCGTGCCTTCTTGCACAAAAACATTCCTGCCAACAATGCAGACACCCTTGCACCATGATGCCGGCAGAAAGGACAGGAATGCACCGTATCTTATAAATACAGTACAATCCTGCCCTTTTGAATTGGCATAGGGCAGTGTAGCAAAAATACTTGCGGAGCTGCCCTACACCATTTTATAGTAAATTGTATTGTATTGTATTGTAATTGCATTTATATAGAGCTTACTACCCCTGACGAGGCGTCGAAGCGCTTTTTCGGTGAGTAGCACGCTACTCCGGGACCCATAGAGGATTAGTGTTGAATTAGTATAGTGAAACATGTAAGTAATTTTAAGTGGTGGATAGGTTAGTCAATTATTTGGATTCGGAAGGATAGCAGAAGGATAGAAAAGGAAAAAAAGGTTTGTATTTATATAGCGCTTGTTAACCCTGATGGGGTGTTGAAGCGCTTTTTCAGCGAGTAGCACGCTACTCCCGAACCCATAAAGGATTAGTGGTGAATTAGTATAGTGAAATATGAAAGTAATTTGAGTGGTGGATATTAGTCAGTTATTTGGATTGAGAAGGGTAGCAGAGGGAAAAAAAGGCTTGCATTCATATATCACCTGTTACCCCTGATGGGTGTTGAAGCGCTTTTCTGGCGAGTAGCACGCTACTCCGGAACCCATAAAGGATTAGTGTTGAAAATTAGTATAGTGAAATATGAAGTAATTTGAGTGGTGGATATGTTATTCATTTATTTGGATAGAGAAAGGTAGGTGGCGGGATAGAAGAGGGAAAGAGGTTTGTATTTACATAGCGCTTGCTACCCCTGATGGGATTTTGAAGCGCTTTTTTGGCAAGTAGCACGCTAATCTGGAACCCATAAGGATTAGTGTTGAATTTGTATGGTGAAACATGAAAGTAATTTGAGTGGTGGATATGTTAGTCAGTTATTTGGATTGAGAAGGGTTAGGGAGGGGTAAAAAAGGGAAAAAGGTTTGCATTTATATAGCCCTTGTGACCCTGATGGGGTGTTGAAACGCTTTATTGGCGAGTAGCACGCTAATCTGGAACCCATAAAGGATTAGTGGTGAATTAGTATAGTGGAATATGGAATTTGAGAAGTGAACATGTTAGTCTGTTATTTTGATTGAAAAGGATAGTGGAGGGATAGAAGAGTGAAGGATTTGGATTTTTTTTTTTTTGGAGATCATAGCAGTAGGAGGAGGCTTTTGGATGAGTAAAAAGGGGTTTTGGAGGGGAAGAGTCAGAGGGAAGAGTTTAGAAAGGTTTGTTTTGCGGGATCGGTATAGTAAAAAGAGGTGTCAGATGATGCAAGGAGGGTAGAGTAGGGGAGAGTCTAGAAAGGGTTATTTTGGGGATCATAGTAGTGGTATGGGCTTTGGGATAAATGAGAGAGTGGATGTAGAGGATATATTGATAGATGTATAGGGTGAGAGATAGGGTAGTGCATTGGAAAGAGTAGTATAAAGAAGTTTGAGATGAGTCAGAAAGTTGGGCTAGAAGATATATTGAGAGAAGCATTGGAAATGCTAAATTAGAAGAAAGTGATAAATATATAGATCCATAAGTACATTGAAAGTATATAGATGCATAAAGGAGGTAAGTATATGTAGATTAAAGATATTGATAGAGGTACAGGATGAGAAATAGGGTAGTGCATTGGATATGCTTTTTTAGGAGAAAAGTAACAGACACACAGATCCAAGTACATGGAAGGTACATAGATGCACAATGGAAGCAAGTACATGTAGACCAAAGATGATTTTTTTTTTTTTACAACATAATTATTCTACATGTTTATACAAAGAAATACACAAAAATAGGTACATATCTATAGTGAAAATAAATGCTTATATACCGAGGGATATGCTGTAAATTTCTGTATGGTGCTTATGTGGGGAAGAGCCAATTCTTGAGTAGTTTTCTGAAGATAAGGTGGTTGTCGGTGGATCTTATGTTGGGGGGGTAAAGAGTTCCATAGTTTGGCTGCTTGAACGGAGAAGGATGTGCCACCCATGGTTTTTTTCTTGTATCTTGGGATTTTGAGGCGAGATGCCCCTTTAGAGCGGAGGTTCCTTTGTTGAATGTGTTTGGTGATTTTATTCCTAATGAAGAGCGGTCCTATTCCATGTATTGCTTTGTGGGTGATACAAAGTAGCTTGAACGTGGATCTTCTGGCAACCGGTAACCAATGCAGGGCTTTCAAGGCAGGTGAGATGTGGTCTCACGGTTTGATATGCAAGAGTAGTCTGGCAGCCGAGTTCTGAATCCGTTGTAGTCTTTTCATGGTCGTTAAAGGTGATCCGTGGTAGAGGCTATTGGCGTAATCGAGTTTGGACAGAACAAGGGAGATGGTAGCTTGAACCTTGTGTGGAAATCCCAAATGAGGGAAAATTCGTCGCAGCGTTTTTATAGTGACAAAGCTTGATCTTGCTAGTTTGTCCACTTGGGCATTCATCGATAGCTTGGAGTCCATGGTCATTCTAAGGTTTCTTACTTCCTTCGATACTTTAGGCGGTGAGCCCAGTTCATCAGGCCAGGCGGCAAGTGGGTCATAATGTTTCCAATCACCACACGTGAGTATTTCCGTTTTGGAAGCATTCAATTTGAGATGGCTCCAAGTCATCCACTGATCCACGGCTCTGAGACAACTGAAAATTGGGGATTTTCCAATGTCTTTGGGGCATTCTAGTTGAAGGAGTATTTGCGTGTCATCTGCATAGTTATAGCACGTGAGGTGAAATTGATTGATCAGTACCGGTAATGACTTCATGTAGATGTTGAAAAGCATGGGCAAGATGATAGAGCCTTGAGGGACCCCTGCTTTTGTGGAGTATGGTTTGGATGAGAAAGGTGGGGTATGGATGACATTAGTTCTGTTTCGAAGGTAGGACGCGATCCAGTCTAGAGCAGTTCCCTCTATGCCGGCTTCATAGAGTCTTTGTTTCAGAGTATCAGGGTCAACCGTGTCAAAGGCAGCCAAGAGGTCCAAGAGGAGTAGCGCAGCAACCCCTTTGCGGTCTACTGTATTCTTCAGGTGATCCCAGATGGCAAGGAGGGCAAATTCAGTGCCTCTTCCCAGACGGAATCCTGTTTGGAAGTCTGAAAGTATGTCATTCTCTTCAATGAATTGTGACATCTGGGCGAATGCTGCTCTTTCTATCAGTTTGCCCAGGAAAGGTCCATTTGTAATGGGTCTGTAGTTGTCAGGGTTCAGTGGGTCCAAGTTTGTTTTCTTCACTAAAGGGCGTATGTGTGACTTTTTGAGTTCTTCTAGAAATATTCCGGTAGTTAAGGAATCGTTGATGATTCTTCTTACTGGAGTGGCAGCAGAGGTTGTTAAAAGAATTGTCTTGAAAGTTTGTGGTGGACACGGGTCAGAAGGGCTGCTGGCAGGCCTGCTTGCTTTGACCAGGTCCATAAATTCATCGTGTGAGATGTGTTGGAAGGAACGGAGAGGCTGGGTTAGAGTATTCTTGGATTGTTGTTTTGTACAAGGGTTAGTGCTGGTGCTTTGTTTCTGTTTTAAGTATGAGTCCAATGTGTCTGCTTTGTCCGTGTAATGATTTGCCAGTTTGTCTGTGAAATCTTGAGTAACAGGATGAGTTCCTTCTAGGCAATTTGGTTTGCGAAATTCATTGAGTATTTTATAGAATTCTTTATTTGCACATTTAGTATTTTGAATTCTGTCTGAATAGTACCTTTTCTTAGCTTTTTTGATAGCTGACTTGTATAATCTGTTAAGTTTTTGTAGGCGAAGTTTGTCTTGTTTGGCGTTTGTTTTGAGCAAGGTATGTTGCAGCTTTCTAATTTGTTGTTTTATGTCTTTTATTTCTATGTTTCTCCAAGGCGCTTTTTTTCTTTTGTTCTGTTGTGTGGTTTTGAGTGGTATCAGGATGTCAAAAGCTTCCTGTAGCCACTCATATAGTTTTTTAACAGAATTTATTGTTTCCAGATTTGTACTGGATGTTAGTTGTGTTTCTAAGTGTTGCAAATTGAGTTTGTTCCACAGCCGATAGGTGGATGGATGTAAGGTAGTTTTAGGTGAGTCATTTAGTGTTGTTTTATGTTGGAAAGCAAGCAAGTGGTGGTCTGACCATGTGACTGGAGTTATAGTTTGAAAGGTAACTAGTTCAGTATTAGCAAAAATGACATCTAGGATATGTCCAGCGATGTGTGTGGGTTTGTGGACAATCTGATGCAGGTTCAGTGCATCTAGGGCAGTGATTATTGTTTTTGAATGGGTCATATTGGGTTTGTCAAACCAAATGTTGAGGTCACCCAGAACGCATAGGTTGGAGTGTATTGTTATCAGGTTTGAAACTGTGTCTAGAAGTGCGTCTGGGAATGTCGCCTTGCTAGGTGGAGGTCTGTAAAGGAGCAGGAAGTTACAGGAGGAAGATGGTGTAGGATTGCATCTGATGAGAAGATCCTCACAGTTGTTTATGGTGATGTCGTCAACTTTAGTGATATGTAATGTTTGCCTGAACACAACAGCTAGACCACCTCCTTTTTTGCCTATACGATTTTGGGTGATCGTTTGATAGCCTAGAGGAACGGCTTCATGCAGGACTGGAGCCATATCATCTCCCAACCATGATTCAGTTATGAATAGTATGTCTGGTTTTGCATCTGTGATAAGGTCGTAGATGTGATGTTTGTTTTTAGAGAGGGATCGAGCATTTATTAGTAGACAGTTTAGAGAATGGGCTTTGGTGATAGTGAGACTTTGTTTTGTAGAGGAGTGATCAGTATTGTGTGGGTTTGTAGCAGGTGTGTTTTTAGTGCTGGCATCAGCTGTATTAGGATAGCAATCGTGTAGCTGTTCTGTATCATGTTCCTCATCCAGCATGCTAAGAAGGCATTTTGATGGATCTGCCTGTGTATGTGGTGGAGAAAGTGTTTGAGAGTGAGTTGGTGTGCTGTGTTGTTTTCGTGGTGTAACATTGTTGTACAGTAGACATGGGGAAGCAAAGTTGTGAGGTGTGGCACGTCGATTATATTGTTTGCGTGTGTTTAGGGCGGAAGGTGTATGAGTCAGGGGTGGTGGTGCAGCATGTAGTAAGTTTCTAAATTGTCCAATAGATGAGAGGTGGTTAGAGGAGAGTTGCTGTGTTGCTGTATCTGTGTTAGGTGGTGGAAGAGAGAAAGCTTGGCATTGGAGTTTGTTCCTTTGTGTGGTTTGAAAGGTGGGTGTATGTTTGTATTTTGTGATGGTAAGTATTATGAGATGTTGCGCTTGGAGGATCTTGTTGTGTTGGTGTGTGTGATATGTTTTGTCTTTGAGGAGTAGTGAAAAGGGGTGCTGGTGTATTTGTTTCATGCAATGGATTTGTTTGTATAGTATTGTTTGTGAGAGGAGGTTGTAAGATAGAGGGGGTGGTGATGTGTTTATGCGTAGAGTGTATGTTGTGTGTAGGAAGGAATGAAGTAGAGGAAAGAGTGTTTGTCTTAGACTGGTTTATTGCAAGAGTTAAAAAGTGTGGTGCCGTGCAGTGTATGTGTTGTGCGTTCGTGTTATTATGGTAGAAGGAAGAGGAGGGTGTTGGTTGGACAAATGATGGAAGGCTGATTATATGTTTGTTAGTGTTAAAAGGTGGTCTGTTAGGAGTAATTAGAGCAGGGAGCGTGTGTCTGGATGGGATGTAGTTATGTATGGTGTTGAATGGCGTTGTGTTAGTGATGAGTGGATTGGTTAGTGGTATGGGATAGAGTTGTGTACTGTTTGTAGGTGATGGTGGGTATGTGTAGTAGTTGGGATAGAAGGGTGTATAGATGTGGTTTGGTTGGTTTTGTAGTGTATGCTGGTACATTGGTTTGTGCATAGGGTTGTGTGTGGTGTACATTTGGTGTAAGTGTGTTACTATGTTTGTGGATGTGGATGGTGTGGGCTGGGTATTACTGAATGGGAAAATGGGCAGCATTTCTGGCCCTAGTCCCGACCAGTCTCGAACAGCCTCAAACAGGCAACTGCCCTTGTCCTCTCCGCCCTTAGCCTCGACGCCCGGGCTGAGACGCCCTAAGCCTTGGCCTTTTATAGACCTATTAATCAGGTGACCCCTTCAGCCAATGGGAACCCTAGCCCTAACACTATCCAATCACAACACCAGCCCTAATATCCAGAACCAATAGGAGACCAGGACCTTACAGCCAATCTGAGCCCTAGTCCAAGCACTCAATCAGGTTAAAAAACCCTAATCGCAATGTCCAGTAGAGGCCCTAGCCCTAGCAGTAGTCCCAACCCTAATCCCAGCAACCAATCACACAGGAAGCCCTAGTCCCTACTTCCATTAGAAAGCCTAACCCTAGCCCTAGTCCCACACCTAGTCCAGCAACCAATCATACCAGAAGCCCTAATCGCTACTTACAATTAAAGGCCTAACCCTACCCCTAGTCCCAACCCTAGTCCCAACAACCAAATGAGACCCATAGATTTTAGTAATATCTAGAATCTATGTAATGCATTTTTTTTACATAACTGTCCCTTCAATACATTCTCAGGGATAGTAAGCGCTATGTAAATACAATGACAATTAAAAGCAAGCACTTCACAGCTCAGTTAACTCTGTGCACTACCACTCAAAAAGCTTCAAGTGATTCAATCAATTAACTGCAACAGCACTCTCCTTTCCTGAGAAATCAAAGCCAGGAAGACAGTTAAACACACCTTTCTGCCAGTGTGCTGCTGGCCTGAAAGAAATGCAAATGTGCACAACGAGTTAATCTGTAAAGCCTTTAACTCGTTGTGCACATTTGCATTTCTTTCAGGCCAGCAACACACTGGTAGAAAGGTGTGTTTAGCTGTCTGCCTGGCTTCTGTTTCCCAGCACAGGAGAGTGTCTGAATAACGCTCCAGGGAAGGCATTTTAACTACCCTGTCTGGAACGTTTTCTTTTAGCAAATGAAGAGCGCGACCCTCTTCCCATGACTCCACGGCCCCCCTGGGAGTCGCGCCCCACAGATTGAAGACCTCTGTTCTAAAGGCAAACACTGGTCCCTGGTCCAAGTGGAATGCAGCTACTGCATATGTCCAGATGAACACTTGCATATCTTGTATAACAGTTCGAGCATCAGTCGACTGCTGTGACCATACCCATAGGAATCTAGAACACAAATCCACTGCTAATAGGATGTATTTAAGGGAACCGTCAGAGTTTAATGGCCCGCAGTGGTCCAGATAGACACAAGTCAAGGACGTGTTTGAAATTAGGAGAGGTGTCTGCAGTGGGTGTGTTGAGTGGGGAACTTTTAAGTGTCACAGCTAAGAACATATTGCTTTGTTTGTTTCTATAGACCTGGCCACCGATAGCGTTGCTGTAGGAGTGAACCTGTAGCCGCCACACCTGCAGCTAACCTCTCTTGAGCAACTATGGTCAATTCTAGGCTGCGGTCTGAATTTGGAAACACTCGATCCCACACTCCAGGAATATGAGCAAAAGGTATGTTTAGCTCACTCAGTAGGTAGAAGTATTTTGCTGGATATTTTTTAGGTAATGGAGTGCCACAGCATGAATTTGTAACAGTTACCATGATGTCTCCATCCACTCTCGAATGGGAACGAGTAATTGCAGCTACGGTGAACTGCTGCCTTTGCAGCTAGAGCAGCCAGTGAATTCCCTGCAACATGTATTCCAACATGCTGGTGACTCAATGTATCAATTACATGAGCCCGTGTTAAACATGCTTTAAGATGTGCCACCTTTTCCCAAAGCAACTTGTGCTTGATATAATTCCCTTTAGAGTCTCTGAATCCATTCTGGCACCAATAGTGTAAGTGCTTATTGAAAGACTTGACACAATAATACGAATCACACACTATTAGTGTGGGGAATTCAGGATTGGTATTTTCTAGTACCAGAATTAGGGTTTTCAGTTCAGCTAGCTGTGCAGTGCAATCACCTAGTGATTGTGTAAATGTTTTTAGAGTCTGGAAGACTCCATACCCTCATGTTTCCAAATACCACTGCGCAAGTGGCAGAGTATTGATGTTTAGTTCCAACTGCAGGCTGGGCAGGACCATCAGTATGGACGACAATGAATTTGTACTGGTCAAGAGGCAAAACATCACTGGGCACAGGGTATTCTTGTTCCTATTGTAGGTATTCTTGTATTTGTAGTGTAGGGTCAAAGACATAGTCTATGTCATAGCTGTTAAGGAGGTGGCCCACTGTATCAATCTAGGATGTAAGGCATTCGCTTTTGGAACACTGGCCTTTGTGATAGCTTCTAAGACTAGGATGGGAGTCAGGACGATAATGAGTTTCCTCTGAGCCAATGATCTTTCTTTTGCAACAGCCATCTGAACTGCAGTCAGTATTTTTTCTGGAGTTGCAAAGCGCATTTCTGCAGTGGAATATAAATGCGATTTATATGCAATTGGTACAGTATCACCTTCATTGAAAGTGATATATTTGTAGCCTGTGGCCCCTGTAATCACGCGGACCACCAAATTTGTGGTGGTAACATGTGTGTGTAAGTGTTTAGAAGCAAGCATGTCAGTTTGCACTAATCTCAGAATCTGTGTATGTTCTGGTGTCCAATGTGTGCTTGAGAAGTCTGGACATATTAATTCATAAAACAGTTTCACCCATTGTGCATAATCTGGTATGTATGCTCTACCTAAGTTGAGAAACCCTTCAAGTGATTGCAGTTTTTGTATTGTGTTGGGTGGTTGTAAAAGTGCACATTTCTCTAGGAAATATGGTGCTAAGCTTTTGCCTCCGTTTGAAAACTTCTATGACCAAGAACAGGACACTGAGATAGGCAATTTTTGTTTTTTGGAAGTTGAATTTATAGCCAAATTCAGCAAATCCCACGGAAATGCGATCTACTCTAGCTGGATGTGTATTTAAGTCATCATCATCAGGAGTCTTCATTTGGTTTTTAAATGAAACCATAAAAGTACAGATATAATTCTCACATATAAAATAAAATATCTTCATAGCAGCATTTTTTCGAACATGTTCAAATACTAAGTAAACCATACAGTACATTGTGAGCTCCTCATAAAGCTTATGCCTCACAATACACAATCATGGTATTACATAAAAATAACATAAATTCTTATTGTGGATCTTTAAAGTGCTTAAACTATAGTTTACAACGACGTATATGACTTCTGGGCTAGCCAAATTATGAAGGTAGTCCAGAGCCTGTTCATGACAACTTGTCCCTAGTGTTAAAAGCAAAGGGCGGATAAACGGCCTTCTCTGTGTGGTGTAAAGAGTGCACAATGAAATATAGTGCTTGGTGCATTGCTGTGCAAAACCATCGCAGGGACAAGGAGGAAGAGATGGAAACCATGTACCCTGATCTGGAAAGGCTACCAGGACATGTAGGGTTTGGAGACGAAACCTTGTCAACAAAAAACTTTGCCTTTCATTGAGAATTATCCATAAATAGAGTGCCAGCTGAACAGGAAAAAGACGGGGGAGTTCTCTAGATCCAATTCTTCTGTTCACCACCCGAGCCAAATTTGCATGTTTATAAGAAGTTTCTTTGATTCGGCTTGATAAAACACCTTCAAGAGATTTTGGTTGGAAAAATATTCTGGGGCACCTATCTTAATAAAAATAAGTTTAATAAACTTCAATCAAGTAATTTCTAGAGAATTTTACAGGGCCAAACAATCAATCAGAATTTGTGTACAAAAATGGGCATCTTTGGTCAGCTGGGAGTTTTTGAGCAACTGTACTGGGGTCATTTAACAAGATTTAAATACTATCTAGTTTCCTCATGGTGGGCAAGACAGAACTGGGTGGAGGAGGATGAAGACGCCTGGCTAGGTCAGGCGATGAGAACAGGCCCTTTAAAAAAGGAAGTATCTTTGTGGTATAAGGCTCTGGTAGAGGCTGATGATAACCTGGACTCGGATATCCCAAAGCTTTGGGCTGAAGATCTAATGAGTGAAAATGTGAAAGAGGTTTGGCTAGACTCTTTCGCGATTCTACGAGCAGTTGTGAAACCCGCTGCTCTTAAGCGTAACCATCTTTTTACTACATACAGGGTCTACTGGTCTCCAGCCAAGTTGTCGAGAATTACTGGAATGCCGTATGTTTGTCCAAGATGTGTGCACCCCTCGGCGGATGATATCCATATGTTTATGACGTGCCCAAAGATTTCCAGTTATTGGATCGAGATATGTAAGTTCCTGGGAGAAGTAACGGGTCAACAAGTTAAGGTAAGCCCAATTCTTATACTGTTTGGGCTCTATCAGGACGATTTAACACGAATAAACTTGGTTGTCTCCAGATTTATTTTTTATGCGATCCTCCTGGCGAGACAAGAGATTTGCAGGCTTTGGAAATCTGCAAGCTCTCCTTGTTTCTCTGACTGTATTAAAAATATAATCTGTACAAGCCAGTTTGACATGGCTTGTGATCCCAGAAGCCGGGAGAAGGTTTGGGCTTTATTGGTAGAATGGAGTAAACGTCCCAGGAGGTCCGATGATTAAGCCAACAATTTGCTGTCGGTCCTGGTTCCCCCCTTTTCTCGCTACGGGCACACTGGTAAAGGGATGGAAGTGGAAACAGCATTCTTTTCTTGGATGGAAGGTCTCTGTTCTTTGTTGTTGTGGCAACTGGGATAAGAGCGTTTCTAGCAAGAGATTGGCAGAATGAGGACAAAAAAAAATGGGCCTCAGAATTTTTCCAGGTTTAAATCAAAGTAACAACGGCTGGAGTTTAAGATACTCTTCCAAATTAGTCAAGCCCAGTTATTCATGATAGAAAGAGGCAGGGGTAGATTGTGGGACAGCCAGCAGCCTTCTAAGAATATATTCTCCATTATTTGAAGGGGTTTACTATTGGTATGTCCCCAAACTCCAGCACCAAATGAAGCAATAGAAAGACATTTGCTTTTAAATACACACAGTAGTTCTTCTATTGGCCCAGGTCCGATTATTTTAGAAAACCTAAAAAACGACATCAATTGGCCTTTCGAAATTGAAGAGCTCTAACGTTCAACAGGAATTTTCAATTAAAATCAACATCCACAGGAACTCCTAAGTATGTAAAATGTGGGGGGGTTTAAATTTCAGAGCCCCCTAATAAGAATTTCTTTGTTATGGCTAAGTTTGGGCCGTGTTAGACTTGGCATCTTTTGGCGTGTTTCCCCTGACGTTTTGCTTTTTGACCTCCCGTTTTTGACTCTGTTTTTGCTGGTGTAATGATTCTGCGCACTTTCCTCACTGCTGTCCAGTGGGAAAGTGCAAGTGCTCCTGTATAAAATGTGTTATGGATTGGTGTTTCCATGATTGGCCTATTTGGTTTATGTATCAGTCCCTTGTCCCAGTGGCCCTGGCACTGCGAGTGCCAGGGCCTATAGATCAAATGCTGTTGGTGGGCTGCAGCACTGGATTGTGCCACCCACGCAAACAGCCCGTAAAAGTGTAACTCGGGCCTGCCATTGCAGACCCTGTGCGCAGCCTGGGGCTGCCATGTCGACTTGGCAAGTGCACACACTTGCAAGTCCCTAAACCTTCCCTTTTCTACATATTAGTCACCCCTAAGGTAGGCCCAAGGCACCCCTGTGGGCAGGGTGCGTTGTATGCGAAAGGTAGGACATGCCCTGGTGTGTGTGGCATGTCCTGATAGTGAATTACAGCCTAGTTCGTTTTTCACTATTGCAAGGCTACCTGTTCCCCATAGGCCAGAACGGGCAGTTTTGATTATTACAGCTTATAATCCTAACTGACCCAGGGAACATGGTAGAAATTCGAGTTTAGTATGCCTGGACTCAGAATGATAAAATGCATCTTTTAGTGAAGTTGGTTTTAACATTCTGTGTTTGAAAATACCACTTTTAGAAAGTGGGTGTTTTCTTGTCTAACCATCCAAGCCTGCCTCTGCGAGGTTGTGTATTCCTTGTCTGGAGTGCGAGTGACAGGGGCTGGGGGATGCCAGGAGACAGGGTGAGTCAGCACAGGGCTGTATAGCAAGATCTACATGTAGATGGGTGGGAGGAGATGCACCTGGGACCTGAATAGGGCTGGGCCTTCCCTCCACAATGCTGGCTCCACCTCCTGTGGTGCGTCTGATGTCCCTGGCCTACTCTCTGAAAGAAAGGATGGAGACTAGTCAACAAAGTGCTCCAGAACTGGTTTGGACTAGGCAAAAGCCTCTCTGCCTTCAGAGAACAAAGGAATTTGGGATATAAATATTGGGGCCCTGACCCCATGAATTTAGATCTCGCTGGAATCAAGGAACCTGCCAAGAAGAAGAGCTGGAAGAGCTGCCAGGAGGAGTACTGCCCCTTTGCTGTGTTGTTGCTTTGTTGGGTTGGCCTGCAGCTGCTGCTTCTGCCTTGGGCAGTGAAAGGACTGGACTGAACTTTCTACTACTTGTGCTGAGAATCTCCAAGGGCCTGAAACCGAGCTGGCCTCCTGTTAAGAAGTCTCAGGGACTGCAAAGACTTCACAACCCTCTGGGTACCGCTTCTGGAACCGCTGTGTCAGTTGCCACAGAGGAAGGGAACCGCAACCGACTCCGTCAACCGACTCCATCGCTGGCCCGGTGTCCTGTTTGCACCGTAGACAGCACCGTCCGCATCTCGCACCGCAACCCTGGTCTCACCGACGACGACGTCCGACGCCATCGCCACCGAGCCGCTGCTTGCACCGTGACCTGTGGGCACCGCAGTTCGCATCGCATCGCTTAACTGTGCCAGCCGGACCAGACCGACGCTGTCGCTGCAACTGGCTCAACAATCGTGACCGCATCGAAGTTGGTGCACCGCTCGCATGCTTGCGACGCACCGCTCTGACTCGAACCGCTGTCCGACGCCAGCTCCCGCACTCCGGCTTGGTCGCCTGCATCGCAACCTGCCAGCACCGCATCGAGCACCGTCTCACCCTGCACCGCACGCCTTGGACTCACCGACTCCGTCTGCACGACTGTCACCGAGCCGCTGCCTGCACCGCATCGAGAGGACACCGCACCCTGCACCGCTTCCATCTTGCATCGCAACCACGACGAACGCCGACCGGCTCGCACACTCCGTGTCAGCCACAACGAGAAAAGGTACTGTGACCGAGTCTGTTCACGACTCTGCTGGCCCGTATCGACGCGGTCGGCTGGAACTGTTAGGCTCTGTGGTTTTCAGCATCGCGGTAGACTCGGACGGAGCAACCGACTCGTACGAACTTTGTTTTTGAACTATTCCTGCAAAGAAGAAGTTATCTTGCAACGTAATCATTTTTAAAGTACTGTACTGTGGATTTTTATCGTATTTGGTCTTGTTTTAAAGTATATAAAAATATTGGATATTTTTCTAAACTGGTGTGGTATCAGTTTGTAGTGCTTACACTGTATTACTGTTGGTTATGTGCAAATGCTTTACACACTGCCTCTAGAATAAGCCTGACTGCTCGTGCCAAGCTACCAAGGGGGTGAGCAGGGGTTATTTTAGGAGTGTAACTCCTTACCCTGACTAGGAAGAAGGGTCCCTACTTGGACAAAGGTGCAAACCCTTGCCAACTAGAGATCCCATTTCTAACATTGGTTGTCAGCGGTGAGGATAGGACTTGTGTTTGCACTTGACTTACAGTGATTGGTGTGCACTACTACCATATCGCAGACCATTACGTACCACATACAGGTTCTTTTTTTTGGGCCTATTTTTGATCTTGCCAGTTTGAACTTGCTACTTCAACATGCCTGAATCAATAGTATCATCAATTGCATCAGTAGAAATTGCCTTTGAGGACGATCGATTGGAAGCCTACAATGTCAAGGAGTTAAAATCGATTTGCAAGAACCTGAAAGTCCAGGTCAGAGGCCTCACCAGGAAGGATGAGCTACAAAAGGCGCTGAGGGCCTGGGTAGCAGCCAGAGGTGCCAGTGGGCAATCTGGTGATCTCAATGGAGAGGTGGAGGAGCCTGTTCCTAGGGTAGTTGTGCTTTTGGGAGGGGGGGAACCCTCCAGGCCAGGCAGCAGTAGTTTGTCCCCAGAGGAGCTGGAGGACAGGCGGGAAGAAAGGAGGTTTGAATTGGAGAAACTCACAATAGAAAGTGAGAGGGAAGAAAAAGAATAGCCATGGAGGAAAGGAAAATGATACTAGATCATGAGAGAATGATCAAGGAGCTGGAGCTAAAGAGTAGATCCGGTTCAGATGGTGGCAGCAATTCTTCAGCACACACAGACAGGATTGTACACATCCCCAAGAACGTAGGTAAAGAGTACAAAAGGGTGATGACATACAAAGGTGGTTTCAAGGGTACGAGTCGTCTATTCATATGAATGGGGTCCCTGAGAGGAACTGGGGAGCGGGGTTGTGGCCTCTCTTCCCAGAGGAAGCTAGGGATACTCTGATAGCTTTGGGTAAGGGGCAGGACCTCACCTATGCTGACATGAAAGACGCTCTCCTCACTAGGTATGGGCTCACTCCGGAGAAGTACAGGGATCAGTTCAGGTCCAGTAAAAGTCTGAGGCCAACACTTGGTTGGAATGTGTGGATATGTTCTGTAGGTCGCTGGATGGTTGGGTGAAGGGCAGTAGTGTAACAGATTTTCAGGGGCTCTACAATTTGATTGCATGGGAGCACTTGTCTAGTCTATGTTTTTCAGATCTGCGCCAGCACCTAGTTGACAGTAAGCTAACTGACCCCAGAAAGCTTGCTATGGAAGCGGACCGCTGGGTGAGTACCAGGGTCCACAAGAAAGCGTTTGGGGAGACTCAGCCAAAGGTGGGCAGGGTCCCCAGCAGAAAGGTGGGGGGACAAGGGTAAAGCACAGGAGTTCTCTAAAGGGCCCCAAACTAGTACCCAGGGTAAAGGTTCCCAGCCCCCGGTGATAAGAAGAAAGGGTTCTCTACAGGGAAGCCTGTTGAGACCGGCCCCCGCAAGTGTTATGCATGTGACCAGGTAGGTCACTTTAAGGGGGACCCCAAGTGCCCAAAGGGGACACAGCCACCCACCGGTGGACAGTCCAAAGTGTTGGCTAGTGTAGCGCTTGGGGAAGAGGGGTGCCCACAGGAGGATGGGGATCCCGCAGAAATGACCCTTGTCTCACTAGGGGACAGTGAGATGGTCCCAGGAAACCAGGTGCCCCCTAACACAAAGAAATATAGCACCTGGGTGACCATCAATGGGAACAGGGTAGAGGCTCTCAGAGATACTGGAGCCAGTGTGACCTCAGTCCGGTGTCACCTGGTCTCTGAGAAGCAGGTAGTCCCAGGGGCATTCCACCAAGTAGTTGCTGTAGACAACTCAGAGCGCCAGTGTATGGTGGCGCAGGTTCCCTTTGAATGGGGGGTCTCAGGTCCCTTGAGGGTGGTTGTGAGCCCTACCATGCCTGTAGATTGTCTGCTAGGTAACGACCTGGAGCAGTCCTTATGGAAGGATGTTGAGCTCAGGTCTCACTTGGAGATGCTTGGGTTGCCAGAGTGGGCATGCGTGTCTACTCGGTCAATGGCAGCCAGAAAGGGTGATCAAGAGGACTTGGAGCCTGGAACAGTGGCCCAAGTCCCTGCCAAGAGAAAGGGCAGGGGGCGCGGAAACCGGCCCCCAAAGTTCCCACGGACCGGGAGGAGGCGGACCTCGAGGGGATGCCCCGGTGCCTACAGGGGAGCAGGTAGCCGAACTGGGAGACATCTCTGAGCTGACCCATTGGCAGCAAGAAGGGGGTCCCACCAGGGAGGAGTTCTGCAGGGAGCAGAACGAGTGCCCTACTCTGGAGGGTCTGCGGCGGCAGGCTGCAGACCAGGCAGCTGGTAATCAGTCCGGGTCACATCTGATCTACTGGGAGAGTGGTCTCCTATACAGTGAGCCTAAGGTTGCTGAGCCTGGGTCAGCCCGTGTGCTGGTGGTACCCCAGCGCTTCAGGACCTTCCTACTGGGTCTGGCTCATGACGTGCCTTTGGCAGGACATTTGGGGCAGGACAAGACCTTTGACAGGCTTGTCACCCACTTCTTTTGGCCCCAAATGCGAAGGCAGTCAGATGCACACTGTAGGTCTTGCCAAACTTGCCAGGCAAGTGGTAAGAGTGGGAGGAAGGTCAAAGCTCCTCTCCAACCTTTCCCTGTTGTTGGAACACCCTTTGAAAGGGTAGGGATGGATATTGTGGGGCCACTGGATCCCAAGACAGCCATGGGCAACAGGTACATCCTGGTCTTGGTGGACCATGCCACCCGGTACCCGGAGGCAATCCCTCTCAGGACAACGACGGCGCCAGTGGTGGGCCGGGCGTTAATGGGGATCTTTTCCCGTGTGGGATTCCCCAGAGAGGTGGTTTCTGATAGGGGGACCAATTTCATATCCAAGTATATGACATCCCTGTGGAAGGAGTGTGGTGTAACCTACAAGTTCACCACTCCTTACCAGCCACAAGGAAACGGTCTGGTGGAGAGATTCAACCAGACCTTGAAAGGCATGATCAAGGGTCTAACAGAACCCATGAGGCGTAAGTGGGACGTCCTCTTGCCATGCCTACTCTTTGCATACAGGGAGGTGCCTCAGAAGTCTCTTGGGTACAGCCCCTTTGAGCTCCTGTATGGCCACCCTGTCAGAGGACCTCTGAGTTTGGTAAAGGAAGGCTGGGAGGCAGCTCCCAGGAAAACTCCCCAGGATGTGTTTAGCTACATGCTGGCCTTTAGAAACCAAACTGCCCGCTTCAGGAAACTCGCTCAGGCGAACCTAGAAGCAAGCCAGGAAGAAATGAAGAGATGGTATGACCAGAATGCCACTCTGGTCGAATTTCAACCTGGGCAAAAAGTGTGGGTCATGGCCCCAGTGGCACCTTGTGCCTTGCAGGACAAGTGGACTGGGCCATATGAGGTGGTGGAGCGCAAAAGTGACGTCACCTACCTGGTGGATTTGCAGGCTCCAAGGAACCCTTTGAGGGTCCTTCACGTGAACCGCCTCAAGCCCCACTTCGAGAGGTCCGAAGTGAGTATGCTCTTGGCGACAGATGATGGGGTGGAAGAGGAGAGTGAGCCTCTCCCTGACCTCCTGTCTACCAAGGAGCATGATGGGTCAGTAGAAGGTGTGATCCTCTCCCCTACTCTGACTCAGGAGCAGCAGGGGGACTGTCACCAGTTGTTGGGACAGTTCGCCCCACTGTTCTCTCTGACTCCCGGTGTTACTCACTGGTGTACCCATGACGTGGACACTGGTAACAGCCCTCCTGTGAAGCACAAGATTTACAGGTTGACTGACCGGGTCAGAGCCAGCATCAAGGAGGAGGTCTCTAAGATGTTGTCGTTAGGGGTGATTGAGCCCTCCAACAGTCCTTGGGCCAGCCCAGTGGTCTTGGTCCCAAAGGCTGCTGCGCCCGGTGCCACTCCAGAACTCCGGTTTTGTGTGGACTACCGTGGGCTCAATGCCGTCACCAGGACTGACGCGCACCCCATCCCCAGAGCTGATCAGCTCATTGATCGGTTGGGAGCTGCCCGGTTCCTCAGCACTTTTGATTTAACGTCTGGGTACTGGCAGATTGCCTTAACCGATGGGGCCAAGGAGAGATCAGCATTCTCAACCCCAGAAGGTCATTACCAATTCCGGGTGATGCCCTTTGGGTTGAAGAATGCCCCTGCCACCTTTCAGAGGTTGGTCAATCAGGTGTTGGCTGGGCTGGAGGATTTCAGTGCCGCCTACCTGGATGACATTGCTGTGTTCAGTTCCAGCTGGGAAGAACATTTACAGCACCTTGAGAAAGTGTTGAGGGCTCTGCAAGGTGCAGGCCTCACGATCAAGGCCAGTAAGTGCCAGATCGGGCAGGGTTCTGTGGTGTACTTGGGACACCAGGTAGGAAACGGCCAGGTGGCGCCCCTACAACCCAAGATTGACACCATTCTGGCTTGGGAGCCCCCCAAGACCCAGAGAGAGGTGAGAACCTTCTTAGGTCTCACCGGCTACTATAGGAGATTTGTTAAGGGCTATGGCACCATCGTTGCCCCCTTAACAGAGCTGACTTCTAAGAAGCAGCCCAGGAAAGTGATCTGGACTGAGTCCTGCCAGAAAGCTTTTGATGCCCTGAAGGCAGCCATGTGCACGGCGCCCGTGCTCAAGGCACCTGACTTCTCCAAGGAATTCATCGTGCAGACTGACGCTTCAGAGCATGGTGTGGGAGCGGTGCTCCACAACTGAACGAAGAGGGCCTGGATCAGCCTGTAGTCTTCCTTAGCAGGAGACTACTCCCCAGGGAACAGAGGTGGCGTGCCATAGAAAGGGAAGCTTTTGCTGTGGTCTGGGCACTGAAGAAGCTGAGACCATACCTGTTTGGGACTCACTTCCGGGTTCAGACCGACCACAGGCCCCTCAGATGGTTGATGCAAATGAGGGGTGAGAATCCAAAACTGCTGAGGTGGTCCATCTCCTACAGGGAATGGACTTTTCGGTGGAACACCGTCCTGGTACAGAACACGCCAACGCAGATGGTCTGTCCAGGTTCTTCCGCCTTAGTGAAGAGAACTCCAATGGGGTTGGGTAGTTCTCCCTACTTTCAGCTGGAGGGGACATGTGTTAGACTTGGCATCTTTTGGCGTGTTTCCCCTGACTTTTTGCTTTCTGTCCTGTTTGCACCGCAGACCGCACCGTCCGCATCTCGCACCGCAACCCTGGTCTCACCGACGACGACGTCCGACGCCATCGCCACCGAGCCGCTGCTTGCACCGTGACCTGTGGGCACCGCAGTTCGCATCGCATCGCTTCACTGTGCCAGCCGGACCAGACCGACGCTGTCGCTGCAACTGGCTCAACAATCGTGACCGCATCGAAGTTGGGGCACCGCTCGCACGCTTGCGACGCACCGCTCCGACTCGAACCGCTGTCCGACGCCAGCTCCCGCACTCCGGCTTGGTCGCCTGCATCGCAACCTGCCAGCACCGCATCGAGCACCGTCTCACCCTGCACCGCACGCCTTGGACTCACCGACTCCGTCTGCACGACTGTCACCGAGCCGCTGCCTGCACCGCATCGAGAGGACACCGCACCCTCCACCGCTTCCATCTTGCATCGCAACCACGACGAACGCCGACCGGCTCGCACACTCCGGGTCAGCCACAACGAGAAAAGGTACTGTGACCGAGTCTGTTCACGACTCTGCTGGCCCGTATCGACGCGGTCGGCTGGAACTGTTAGACTCTGTGGTTTTCAGCATCGCGGTAGACTCGGACGGAGCAACCGACTCGTACGAACTTTGTTTTTGAACTATTCCTGCAAAGAAGAAGTTATCTTGCAACGTAATCATTTTTAAAGTACAGTACTGTGGATTTTTATCGTATTTGGTCTTGTTTTAAAGTATATAAAAATATTGGATATTTTTCTAAACTGGTGTGGTGTCAGTTTGTAGTGCTTACACTGTATTACTGTTGGTTATGTGCAAATGCTTTACACACTGTCTCTAGAATAAGCCTGACTGCTCGTGCCAAGCTACCAAGGGGGTGAGCAGGGGTTATTTTAGGAGTGTAACTCCCTTACCCTGACTAGGAAGAAGGGTCCCTACTTGGACAAAGGTGCAAACCCTTGCCAACTATAGATCCCATTTCTAACAGGCCGCATTTCATTATGAACGATTTATTGCGGTTTGTCTCAAGTCCCAGGTTTTCCATAAAACTATTAAAAGCATCAAGTAAAATTTAACGTCCATTAGCAGTTCTAGCTATGAGCACCGCATCATCTTGTAGAGCAAGAGAGAGACATATCGAGAAGCAAACTTTGGCATGTCCCTCCTCACCCCACACAGATAAGCCTCAAGACCATTCATATAAAAAAAAAGAGAGAAAGGGGGCCAGGACACAGCCTTACCTTACCCCGGCCTGAGAGGGAAATACATCTGTAAGTAGCCCACCTCTACTGAATCGTACCTTGGCTGTGGTGTTCTCATGAAGTCTAGAGAGGTAAAATAATGGCACCATCAATCCCTAGGTCGGCCATAATGGACTACAATTTAGCTCGATCAACTGTGTCAAAAGCACATGTTAGGTTCATAAAAGCAAGATGAACACAGCCATTTTTTGCCTTACTGTATTTTTGCACAATAAGGGACAGATTCAGGGATCATTCTACAGTTCCCAGGCTGGGTCGAAACTCGAACTGGACGTCCGAAAGCACTTGGGACTACGATGCCATTCCTCCAGTTTGGCCAAGATCACCCTACCCAGGATCTTTACAGTGCTATACAGCAGGGAAATCAGGAGATAACATTGAGGATGCATCCGATACCGGGGGGAACATGGCGGCCGTCAACTATGCGGCCGCGGGTCGAGGTCCCTCCGGCTGGGTAATGTGATACCGGAGGCTTCCTGAGGGCCTCCCTAACTCCCCGCACCCTGTTTTCTCGCTCCTGTGTCTCCCCACAATACCTTCCTGTTCTCCTTTCCCCTTCGCTGCGGTCAAATGATGACTCCGGGCCCGCCAGAGTTCGGCACGCTCCAGGCTCCACTCCGAGTCCTGCGGTGGGAGGGCGCGGCTTGGGAGTGGCGCCGCTGCCGCGCTGTGAACTGCCGGATCCGGGCCTCCAGAGGCAGAGCCAGCACTGGAGACTGCAGGAACGGCGAGGTGGACTGCGGGGGACAAATCTGGGACTGTAAACCAGGAGGAGAGGTCCCTGAGGTAGGAGGAAAAGCGGCAAGGGCTGAGGCAAGGTCCGAGGCCAGAAGGGGATCAACAAAAGTCGGTAAGACGGTTCAGAGGGGAGGCAAAGCTGAAGGCCTGCATGTGTCTTCTCCCTCGACTCCTCCTGATTATATTAAGCAACAGGCACCTCCCGAGGTAGGTGTGGAGGCCTTAGGGTACACCCTACGAGGGGAGGGGGAGACAGGAAGGGGGAGAGGCTGGCATTATATGGAGAGAAGCAAAGGCCAGCAGACAAGATTAGACACATCGACAGGGAAAGTGTGTAGGTACACACCGTACAAGGGCCACACAGTTCCTTTCTATCCCTGAAGCAACTAACCAGGACCCTCCTCCCCCCAGCAGCACGAACTGCGCGAGCAGGGCTAGGTCATCTGAGGGGCAAAAAAAGAGGAAAGGAGGGGGGGAAGGAGAAGGGGGAAAGAGCAGAGCTCTATGAAGGGGTCAAGAGCCCAAGTCGTAGAGGTAGAGGGAAAAAGGCCTGTATATCAAGTGCGAAGATTACGCCTTCGTTGAAATCCTATTACAAAGTCCTAGCCGTGCCAACCTCAACATTAGTTCCAACGTCAGTCTCAGCCTTCGCTAGGGCAGGTGCTCCTGGCTCAGTAAAAGACAGTATGGAGATGAGTCCGTTTCAAGAGACACTGGGAGTAGCCCCCCATCCCTCTCCCCCTCCCAAGCTCCTCCACATTTACCTGAGGGGACTGTAGAGGAACCTAGCAGCTTCAAGACGATTCTGCAACTTGCAATTCCTACTTCAAACAGATTTACTGTACTGGAGTCACAAGAGGGGGACGATCTAGGGGACCAGTCAGCATTAACCCCAGAACCAATACAGTGTGTGGTGAGCCCACATCATACACCTAAAACAAGCCCTGATTCCCTGGCGGACAACCTTTTAGCCCTTAAGGAGGAGATGGGAAATAGGTTTACAGTCTCTGAAAACAACCAGGTGGCGATCCAGGCTTCCTGTGTAGCACTAGCACAGAAGCTAGAAGACGTGTTGTTAAGAACAGATACTCTGGAGCAGGAAATTCCAAAGATAAGAGAGGCGCTCGACACAACCTCGTTAGAAGTGAGTAGATTAACGAGGCAAAATAAAGAAATGAGGGACGACTTAGAACGCCTTGAGAATCACTCGAGAAAGAATAACTTGAGGTTGATCAATGTTCCAGAGGCCCTAGAAGGATCTGACATCAGGGCCTTTGTGATCTCGCTGTTAAGAGTCACAGTCCTTAAAAATTCGAATATAGATTTATCTATGGAGATACAGCGGGTTCATCGGGACCCATACAAGGGGAACCCCGCAAGGCAGAAGCCGAGAAAAATTCTGATAAACTTTCTCTCATACACCGTAAAAGAAACCATCTTATCGATAGCACTTAAGGAAGGCCTTCTGTCGTCTGGATCATTCTCATTCTCCATTAGATCCGATGTGTGCCACACTACTGCCCAGAAGCAGTGGGAGATGGGCAAGCGGATGGAGGAGTTGAACAAGCTGGGTGCGAAGGCGCAATTGAAGTTTCCGGCCACACTCCGTACTATGTGGAATAATCATATGTATGTGCACCGCTCAGTGGAAGAGGTTGATGACCTGATAACCGAAATTAAGAAGGGGACAGGGAGCTAGAAGGGAGAGCGAGGGAGAGAGGAGTGGCCGGGGAAGTGGGGAAGCCCTGGAGGAGGGAAAATGTGCAAAATGAAAACGAGTTAACCTGCCCGGGGGGCCGAGACCCATTAGGCTTTTATCCTAGTATAGTAGGAAGGGTTCCCCAGGGAGATAGGGGTGTTGATTGGTGCACTGGGGTGGGGGGAGGAGGGGAGCACGGGGTGGGGAGCAGTGGGAAAAATCCCAAAAAATACTCCTCTATCACGTCTGAAAGCTAGCCCCAGGACCATTACAATAACTATAGCCATGATCAGTACGATCTTCGGAGGGACGACTTGTTCAAATGGGAGCTAAGGTTTTAAATTTTCTTTCATGGAATGTTAACGGTTTAAGATGTATGCGCAGACAGAGATTAGTCATGAAATATTTAGAGCAGAGCTCAGCCCAAATATGCCTAGTCCAGGAAACTCATCTGGATATTTTAGAGAGCTGATCCACTTTCGGGCGATATCCCTGGATAGAACTATTTTGGACATCAGAGCAGACTGTCCACTGCAAGGGGGTTGCTATCCTTATCAAACGAGGTGCTGGGTGTGTAATTAAATCTTTTAAAACAGACAATACAGGAAGGTGGATCATTGCTATATTAGATGTTGGCGGGGTAGAGTTAGCCTGTACATCTTTTTATGGCCCAAATATAGATGACCCTACATATTTATGCAAACTACAATGGAATTTGATGGAAAACACTGCTCCTATAACAATAGGGGAGACTTTAATGTTTTGCTTGACCCCCTGCTTGATAGATCGAATCGGAGCAGACATGTAGGGACGCCTCGGGTCCGTCAGGCTTTAAATAACATGATGCATGATCTGGAACTTTCCGATGTATGGAGAGCTAAGAAGGGAAGAATTAATGGTTTTACTTTCCGCAGCAGAAAATATGGTCATTTCTCAAGAATTGATTATGTATTGGCAGATAGATCTATCATGGAGGCCATAACATCGATCACTGTGCATCCAAGCCACATATCAGACCACTCAGCTGTTGCCTTCTCTTTAGTAGGAAGAAGCCAAGTGCCAAGACCTAGGTGGACACTTAAGAGAGCGATGTTGACGGACCCGGAGATTGCTGGAGAGCTTAAACGTGCATCTCTTGAGTACTTTGCATCAAATATAGGATCTACTTCTCTTGACTTTGTATGGGATGCATTTAAGGCCTTCTTGCGGGGTACCTTACATAGTCTCAAATTTACTAAGAATAGAGAGGAATCCCGAGAACTTAAAACAATGGAAGACAAAGTTGGCCAATTAGAGACAAAGCTCTCCCGGCTGAACCCGGGGATGGCTGAGGCAAAGTTACGAGCGCAGAGACAGCTGGATGAGGCTCGTCAGGAATATAGGATGAAGCTAGACCAGAAGTGCAAAGTACAATGGTTTGCAAAAGCAATGCAGAATTTTGAGTATGGAGAAAAATCAGGGGCGCTTTTAGCTTGGAAGGCTAGAGTGGACCGGTCTAGAAACCATATAAATGAACTAATAATAAATGAAAATGGAGATACATCTAATAAACCGGAGAATATGCGAGCCTGTTTCTCTGAGCTATATAAGGAAGATATTTTCCCAAACCCTGAGGCCCTTAAAATCTGGCTAAGGGAAAAATTATTACCTATTTTAACACCATACAGCTGCGATCTGCTTGATGCCCCAATAACTAGAGATGAGACTCGTTTAAGCCTCGGGAAAAGCAAGAGGAATAAGGCAGCAGGCACGGATGCGCTTCCGAATGAAGTGTATAAACTCCTTATAGAGGAGCTAGTCCCGATAATGGAAACCCTGTTCAACTCGATCTACCAATCAGGGGGTCAAGTCCCTAGATCCTGGAAAGAGGCAACCATTGTGCTTATCCTGAAACCCGCTAAAGACCCCTCCAGAGCAGACTCTTACAGACTGATCTCCCTGCTGAATGAAGATTATAAGATCTTCATGAGTATTTTGGCAGGGAGATTGTCTAAGATTATACCACAATTGATCCATCCAGATCAGAAGGGATTTATTCCCAAAAGATATATTCAAGAACAGACCCAACAGCTCATAGGCACTATAGATCTTGCATTCGAACGAGTCGAGCCCCTGGCCGTGGTAACCCTGGACGCGGCCAAGGCGTTCGACAGAGTGTGTTGGGCATATCTGTGGGAAGTGTTGAGAACAATGGGTTTTGGGTCTGCTTTTTTGCACACGTTAGAAAAATGTTATGAGGGTGCCTCAGCCAGGATATTGTTAAACGGGTTTTTGACATCTAGTTTTAATATATTGAGAGGAACAAGACAGGGTTGTCCCCTGTCTCCCTTATTGTTTGATCTATACATAGAGCCATTGGCTCAGGCGATAAGATTAGATCCCTCAATAACCCCTTTCAAATCTTAGTATTATAGCAGCAAGGTCGCTCTGTATGCAGACGACCTGCTGTTATATACTGCAGACCCTGTTGTGGTAATACCAAGGGTTGAACGGTTACTAGTGGATTTTGGATGTTTATCAGGTTATTCAGTTAATACATCCAAAACCGAGGTGATGTGCTGGAATATACAGGATTGGGAGGGGATGTCAGCCAGGATTTTAAATACCTGGGTATCGTTATTGTTAAAGAAATAGATAAGATTCCACAGATCAACCTAAAAAGGGTTGTAAAAGAAATAGATCGACTGTTAGCAAGGTGGAAAAACCTACCCCTAATCATCTATGGAAGGGTCAACCTAATTAAAATGGTTATACTTCCCAAGCTAACCTATTTGTTTAATGCCATCCCCCTCGGTTTTCCTAAGTCAGACATCAGCAAAGTCCAGGGGAAGATCGTAAGTTTTATTTGGGCTTATAAGGGTGCGAGGCTGGCATGGAAGAAGCTGAGACGAAGGCTCGTTAAAGGAGGTCTGGCTCTCCCTGATATCAACTGGTACTGTGCAGCTTTTCAGTTTAAAAACATTCGGATGTTGCTCGGTAAGGCGGACGATTCAACCTGGGGGAGACTCCTGGGTGAAATGACGAGGCAGGAGGGTGAGGATGGTTTTTTGTATAAATACGGGGCCCCTAGGTATTTCAAAAGGTGCGTTTAAAAATACTGAAGTCTGCCCTTTATCTATGGTATAAAGTTAGGAGCAGGTGGGGACTAGGGTATTATTCAGATTTTGCCCCAATTTGGGAATCTCCGGGGACCCCGTTATGTCTGAAGGATAGCCTTAGTATACCAATTAGAAGGGCAGGTATTATGAAATGGTCAGACTTGATATCATCGGAGGGTGTTCATCCATGGGAGGTTTTAAGTGCAAAGATAGGGAATGATTTCTCTAGGTTTAAATATATACAATCAACCTCTTGGTTCAAGTCCGAAAAGAAAGAAAATGGCGGTGACTGGGAGCTGGAGCTCTCTCTGCAAGATGTTAATCATAACAAGAAGGAGCTATCCAAGTGGTATGAGAAGCTCCTGGAGGCAGATGAGAAGGAGTGCCCACCGCAACACTCAGGGGGATATTAGCAACAACTTGCGATAATTATCGCAAACCGCGCTTAGTGCGTTTTTTTTATCGCCGCCTATCGCTGGATATTATCGCGGAGATAACACGCTATTAGCAACGTTTATCTCCAATGCGATAAAATATCCATCGATAGCGGCGTAATGCGTGAATATCGCTGGAAATCCAGCGATATTCACGCATTAACGCCATGGGGGACTTAGCCTGAGAATCCACCTCCCATACAACAAACAGGTAAGTCATGTTTTTAGCAGGTGTTAAATTCTAGCGATATTCGCGCTTAGCGCAAATTTTTTTATCGCTTCGCCTGCGTTGCTAATAGGGGGAAGTTGGGTTAGCGACTGTTTTCAGTCGCTTTTAGTTGGGAACGCCTACCTTGCATGTCATTAGCGATAATTATCGCTGGCATGCAAGGCGATGGGAAAACAGCCGCTATCGCCAGAAAGCTGTCGCTAACGCCTGTTAGCGACAGCTTGCTGATAGGGCGATAAAAAAATCGCCGCTTTGGCGGCAAAAAGTGCCGCTAAAGCGGCGATAAAGCCCTTGCTAATATGCCCCTCAGTTTGGAATGGGGTCTCCCTAGACTGTGATATAGAGGCAGTGTGGGAATACTCCCTGAATCTCCTATATAAATTTATAAAACCAGCAAACCTGAAAAAAAATCATTTTTATACCATAAATCGCCTATATTGGACACCTGCCAAGATAGCTAAGTTTGCTCCTCCCCCTCCCCCTAAGTGCCCTAGGTGTAATTCTATAGGAGCCAATGATTTGCATATATTCTTCGAATGTCAGAAGCTGAGAGACTATTGGGGTGGAATCGAGAATGCTCTTAGGGGGATATTTGGTAGAGAAATAACCCTGAACTTGGCACTTGTTTTATTTGGAGAATATGGTATAATTAGTAAGAGGCTGAAGAATACACACAGAGGGCTGTTGTTATATCTGATCCTGATAGCTCAGAGAGAAATCTGCATAAAATGGAGGGATCCCCTGCCCCCAAAGGTGGAAGATTGGGTTAAGGCAGCCAGCAGAATTGCCCGTTTGGATCAGGCAGTAGGGAAGGAGAATAACCTTAATATCTGGCTGGACTTTTTGACATGGAGTAGAGCCTTGGGGCTCGTATTTCCCTTCTCGCTTTCTTGATCCTATGATTACACCATGGCACCAACAAAGGTGTGGGTCTGGTAAGGTTTACCGACTGAAGCGAATGCAGAGGCCGTAGGGCGCACAGGTCAGAAGGGCGGCTATACAAAGTATTGCTGACGCTTTTTGGTGATATGAGGAAAAAAAAAAAAGTAGATAACATTGAGGGTGACTCTTGTCACTCTTTTTGAAAGGGAGAACAATGATAGCCTCTTGCCAGGTTTTCACTAGGGATCCTACTATGGCCCTTCTTATCGCATTTGTGATTAATGGAGCCCAGAATTCCGGTAATGATTTATAGACATCTATGGGAATTCTATCAGGTCCTGGAACTCTGTCCGAGGAACCATGTTCAATGACCAGGATAATGTCTGATACTTTAATAGATCGGCCTAAAACAATGGCCGCATTCAGATCATCTACCCGAGGGTCTGTGGGCTGAGTCCCTGAATCAACAATTTTTGAGAAATGTGTCACCCAATCATTGGGTGATATCAGTTACAACAGCCTAGGTAATTAGTCTCCCAATAAACTTGGTGAGTTAACAACCTGCCAAAAAGCTCAGGAGTCTTTCAACATACTTGATGCCCTATGGTCTTCCCAGACCTTCTTTCTTATTTCAGCCTTTCTTGAGGAAATGGCTTCTTTATATAATTTCCTCGCCAGAGTTACACCTGGTTTATCTTGTGGGCGTTTGACAAGTGCTGACATTAGTGACCCATGGGCTTTTGAGAAGGCATTATTAAACCATCTGGGGCTGACACTAGCCTTTGTTACACTCTTGGTTAGCCCGGCTGCCATGTAGTTGTTTAAGGCTAAGTGAGCTTGTATAATCTCTGTGGGGTTTGTGTCGGCCTGTAAAACCATGGCGATTTCGGGTTCATTGTTAGTGAGAAGGTCTACAAAAAAGTCATCCTTGTCTATTCTCTCCCATTTGATATTGACTCCCTTCTTACTGAGTTCTAATGTATGTTAATGAGCATCTTGGGAGTTCTTACCAGAATTCATTCGGAGTTCCAGAATAAGAGGGTTATGGTCGCTTATACAACTAGGCAAAACTTTACACCCAATTTAATCTGCGGCAAATTCTTTGGAAATTAGAATATGATCTATGATGGAACTTATACCCCGTCCCATAAACGTTGGAATCGGTCAGGACTTGGTATAATGTACATCTTGGGCAAATATAAGATCATTTGTGGATAGTACTCTGTTCAATGAATCCCCACATGCTGTGTGCCTGAAATGAGAGAGGGGATGATCTAATTCATCACTAATACCACATGATGACATAACTTCTGGATCACCCATTTGCATGTTAAAATCACCCACCTAGATGGTTAATAATTCCTATTTATGCTCATTATGGGCTTTATGTAATGTCTCCTTCAGCCCATCCACCACCTTTGTTACTGCAGAATGAAATATATTATGATAGAAATTTACTAGTAGTAAGTCATACGCTTTATGCAGAACCATCAAAAGTACATGAAAATAGGGCCTGGAGATAACTTGACGTGCTTTAGAATGTGTTAGTGTTACTGATATGAAGAGACCAAGCTGCCTTTAGCCTGACCCAATTTCGAGGCAATCGCTGGCATGGGATAGGTGACATAACCATCTAGGTGAGGAGAGGCCAACAACCAAGTCTCTTGACAACAGATTATTGAGTGCTGATCCACAAGACTTAGCCAATCTGGATTGCTTAGCTTTGGTCAAAGTCCGGCTATGTTCCACAATATTATATACCAGTTCTTTTCCTGGGTTGTTATAGTGAGAGATGGAGGGTGAATGGGTCCTGGGGGAATTACAGAGTTACTGGGCTCCACTAAGTTTTGAATGTCTTGTAAAAGTCAATCTTGTTAATCCAAGGATGAGAAAACCTCATATATATTAAAGAGAGGGAGACTATTTTGTTGGCTCTGTGGGCGATGAATCCTAGGCCCCTCCATCCATGTGACATTTGTTTGTTCACATTGCTGTCCTTTACCAACTCTTTCCCGAGAATGGGATGGTTTCGGTCCATAAAAGAAGAGCCTGAGGTCTGATACCATCTGAGACAGTAACTGTTTTAGAGAGGCTGTGGAATAGCATCTGTACCAGCTCAGGACTCCTAAAGTTGATCATTACACAGTCACCGTTTGAGGTTTTCTCCCGTGGACTGACCCATGAGACTCGTCTGACAGTTATTATGTCTTTAGATAGGTCTCTATACCAACCAGAGCGTTTCTTCAGCCAATGTTGTGCCTTATTTAATAGGGAAGTGTGAGATTCAGACAGTGAGGGATCTATATGTGGAACATTTTCCAAGACAATTATATAGGGAGTGCACTGTGGAGGTACGTGAGGTTGCACGTCGGGGGCTTCATTCTGGGTCATAGTGCATGAATCATGGCCATTTGAAGGGCCACTGACATTAGACCTTGACCTCTGCAGCATCCATGTTTCTCCTTGTAGATGGGGATTAAAAGCAGCTGCACTGGAGACCTGTGATGCATACAAATTCACACTTCCTTCATTCCCCTGTGAGGCATGCGGCTAAATTGCAGCGTTGGATGCCTGCGCCTGGGCTAGGTGAACACTTGAATGTGACAGGGTCTTTTCAATTTTCTCAAGAGAGACCAGTTTAGCTATAATTTCACTGAGTTGCACAAATGCCGAGGCACAAAAAGAAGTCCAATGCGGTACAGATGGCTATTAGCCACTCAGGTAGATAAGAAGTCCATAAAACAGTCTTGATTTTTCCTATGTATCCTTTATTCCAAATCAAGTACGATTTTCATATCATCCGAAACAGGCAGCCGACACGTGTTTTGTCCAAAAGGACTTTCTCAAGGCCAAATTCGAAAGAGAGCCATTGTATAATTAAAAGTTCTACGTCAATGTAAGACGTGTATCACCTGCGTTGTAGGTGTGATACCTGTAGTCTAGAGAGTCAAAGGAATCCTCTCTCACTACACGTTCTGTAAACGGTTGGAGGTCTTGATAAACCTGAAAAAATAGGCAGTCTCCTCTCGCGTGGTCCTAAAGTAAAAACTATAATTTCACTTTGCGTTGTTTAAATGGAACCTACTTTCCCTTACAAAAGGTGGAATTTTGAAGTTGTAAAGGAAGAAAGATGGGAAATTGTCAAAAGGTGGCTCTCCATCTGGGCCATTCTGGCAAGACAGTCGGGAACAGTCACTTTAGTCTTGGTTGTGGTGCAGGGGCCTTTGTTAAGGGAATCTTTCCTCAACTATTCTTCCCACTTAAAATTTGCTTACCCTCAGACACAAGACTGGCTTTAGAGAATGTGCCTTTCCTAGGTGCTATTTTGTCTGTATGTTGTCAGCTTCTCTTGGAGGGAGGGCTGTCAGAATTAGATATTACTTCCAGCCTATCCAAAGCTAGGCGGTCTCAGACAATACACGGATTTAAGGTGGAACATGGATGTTATTGCTGGTAATAGGTAAATCAGGTGTTAAGATGGCTCGGAGGGTCAAATTTGGGGGGACAATCCGAGGAAATTCAGTTATATCAACAGTGCTAGAATTTACCTCTGGTTGACTGTGAGCTGGGGCACCAGTTCTCTTTAGCATGGAATCTAAACAAGCTTCCACACGCACTATTTCAGTTTCTACGGCGCCAATAACTGATGAAAGATAGTTTGTTATGGTGTTGGTGCCCCTGGTCCCTACTATCGCAGTAGTTGAATTATGACCTCCCTTCCGCTTCCCTATAATTCTCCGGGTACCTGTTCTGCAGCGTTTATAATCATCAAAGGATTACCTCCAAGTCCAGAGATGTCCAAATGAAGATTTATTTGCAGTAACGGGGAGTAACAGGGCCAAGAGACAAGTCACAGCCTAGTCCGGCCGTGGACGGGCGCAGACGGACCCGGTCTTGGCCTGGTCTTCACCCGTGCCCATCCTGCTCGCGTCCCACACTGAGAGATATCTCCGGTGCCTTTATGGCGCTCCTGCTTCCAATTAGCCACCACATGATGGAATGGACAGATTGGAAAGCTGGGGGATGAAGTCCCAACCCAGCGAGTTTTATACTTCAAATGTGCGTGTGTGACTATTTAAATGTCTGTAGTCTAAGACTAAGTGGTATAAATGATCTGGTTTTGCTACTGGAAACAAAGAATTGTTCATTGGTGAGGTACAAGTCTCAATTATGTCTTGATATTCAAGTTGTGTTAGAATTTCTCTAACTGTGACTTTAGCTTCATGCTTAATGGGATATTGTGGCTGCACTTTCAGGCTGGACCTTATTGGTATAACACGATAAGGTGAATCTTGATACCACCCTACATGGTTGCGATATAATGCCGGGGTATGTGCATGGGCCCACTCAGTGCCATATGCATGTTTAACTCCTTCTGGAATGAGGACAGAATAGGGCGGTATTATTATGTCTTCCCCATGTGGGACTTTTCTAACAAACCTAGGTGGCCAATCCCTCTCAGCCAAGAGAATGTCATATGTTAGTGTCAAATTTTCTCAAAAAGGACTTTAATGGTGCAGGTTACATCACTCTCAATTTGGATGTCCAAATCATATAATCTACCTGGAGAGCGAAATCTTAACTGGTGTTTCCACCTGGACAAAATCATTAGTTGCTCTCTCCACCAGAAACTCTTGAAGATTCTGGTGCACTATCATGACCTCTGCTGTTCTGTCTATCAGAGTCATGGCCCATTCCTTGTTCTGAAGCACCTTTCTCAATATGTTTGGCATACTTAAGGGAAATACCTGCCACTTTCTTCTTCTTGAATTGAGGCTTCTGTTGTGGAAGTTTCTCTTCCTTGTTTATGCTTTTGTCACATGAGTGTTGTGAGGTTTTATTCTGTTTCGTGTAAACTTCTGATCTGCGCTCGGATCGTCCTCCTCTCTCTGAGCATTTTTGGGATGTTTCCTGAAGGCAACGTGAAGGAAGTGGATCAGTATACTGATACCTATCAGGCTGTTTAATTGTTTCACGGCTACGCAAATTATAGCGTTTTTCAGAGGACTTCGGTTGGGGAGATCCACCCTTTGACTTTGTTTCTTCTTTACTTTTCTGTTTATCCCAGCGTTTTTTTTTTAGAAGGCTCTGGTGCCTGTTTTGAGTTATCCTTATCAGAAATACCCTTTATTTGAGGTTTATTAGGCCTGGCCCTCAAATTATCTAGACCTATAGAAGTATAGGTTCCAGCAATCATTTTTGATAGTTCGCGCTCCTGCTCCACTAATGGAACCTGCGCGAGACATTGGCATACTGCCAAGGCTGCTGATTCCCCTTTTATGTTACTTAAAATTATTGAGGCTACTGTGGCATAGTTGCCAATGCAATTCAACCCCAGAGGAGTTGGCCTAACGGCTAGGGCGGTTGAGCTCGAATCTGGGGAACTGGGTTCGAGTCTCGGCAATGATGCTGAACATCCTGTGATTCTGGGCAAATCACTTAATCTCCCGTGCCGAACAAAAATGAATGTGTCCTCATGTAACTCAACTGGTGCTATGTAAAGTGCTCTGATACCCGATTGGGGTCAAGTTCGGGCTATATAAAACTCCGTAAACAAAAAATCTAGGGCAGGGGCATCCCCATATTCATTATGGTTCTGTTTAAGCACTTGATGCAAAACAGCTATGGACTGTGTACCATGCGTGATGGTATATATTGCAGCCAAAATTGTGCCCCAAGTGGCACATTCATCTACCAACTGAGCCATTCCTAAAGGTAGGCACAATGTGAGAATTCTGTGTTTATCTTGGGGTCCTGTATGGAGATTCAAGATGGTTTGTTTCTTGTGCAATCCAGAACAGAATTGCCTCCTGTATGGTGGGAACTTTACCCTTGTAACTGGACTAATTGCAGGCATTGCTAAATGCAGATGCGCAGCTTGAACAGCCCTCGTTGGGTTTGCTGTTATTGTTCGCATAATGATCTGTTTTAAATGTCTGTATAGCCTAACCAGACCTGTGTAAATGGTAAGAAGCTCTACTACTGTGAGTTTTCCCAATTGTGGATATGGTATGTAGCCGGCTAACACTGGCCATGTTGCCCCGTCATTGCTGACGAACATAACATCTCCTCCAGTAAGAAGCAGCCCTGAGTGTTGAAACATCAGTGTTACTGCATATCTGCAATTTAATGGAATAATCACTAAACTGCATTTGCCATTTTAAGGAACGGAATTCAGAGAAGGGAAAAACTATAGTGGGGTGATCCTTTTAAAGGTTCAAGCTTGAACAACCTACAGGCAAAAATAGAGTTTCCTATTTAGCTGAGGAAGATTATTCCCTAACACCACAGACGTCTCCTTAGAAGGTAACTAGGGGCTTTGGGGACACATAAGAACTAATCAGGAGACCCATTAAATAAGTACCTGACCTATTACAATGGGTGTCATGTCGTACGGTTCCTACTAATTGAGTAAGACTGTGCGTTTGGACAACATATGCGTCAAAATATGTGAACTGAGTCTACGCATATAATCAGAATTGTTGGCCCAATTTCTAGCTAGCTCACAGTGCGCCATCTGGACTCCTAAACCTGACAGGGTTCCGGATGGTATCTGCAACCTCAGCACATGATCACTCTAATTTCCCGAAGGAAATCGTTAAAACAGATCTACGTTTTCGTTGTTACCTCAGGCATGCCCAGAGGGAGACATAAGAAATACACAAATTGGTATTTCAAATATTTATTAAAGCAATTAGATTCTTGTGAAAAATACATGAGCTGCAATTATTAGCAGAAGGAAACAAAGCATTGTTACCAGCATTACAAGAATGGTGAAAAAGATGAATAATTCAACCATTATAATTATTGCGGTGATCAAATGAATATATGAATATATATCATAATGATACTCCTACCTAACACTACCTATAATATAGAGAGCATAATGTGAATGTGTTCTGCCAGATCGCTTGGAGCAGCCTAACTCCCCATTTACCTGTGTGTAATGTATCAGGAAACCAGTCTGGCGTAGAACAGGCTGCCGTCTCTTGCAGGATAGTGATGGAAGTCAGCAGGGCTGGCAATCAGTCACTGGCGAACATCCAGGATAATCCATGGGCATGCCCCTCTGGTGAGTTAAGCTCAGAAGCAGTTTATATAATAAAAACTGGTTCCATTTGCACTGTGTCTGAGGTCCATTGTTAGTGTCATTGTTTGTCTTTCCAAATCAGAGCTGTCTCCTAACGGACAACAAAATGCAAGGGCAGCGTACTCAGTGTAATTTATCCTTGAATAGAATATACAGTGTTGTGAAAAAATGCTTATGAAGAAATGTGCTTGCAAGCAGAACACTTTCTGAGTATGTTATCATATATGTGCACAGCATGTGAAAAGTCACAGTATAAAAAAGATATCAAGTTTAAACATGAACTTGTAAAATGGACACTTTTGTGCACGGGTCCTGTTGAACCTCACTACAAGGAGTGGTGTAGGGAGGACCAAAAACCTACTGACAAAAGAGAAGAGTAAGCCCATTGCTATTAACAAACTACACTTATAAAGATACTGTAGCCAAAAAGGATCCAAAACAGTAGTAAATGTATTACATCTCTTCCTTGGAGTAAGTCTATCACCACACATGCCTACCCATTAGTACTGCAACACATGTCCAAGAAAATAATGGAGCCACCAAATAGATGTAGAAATATATTGGAAAATAAAGGAACCATTATTATTTTTTTAAGATCCAATAACCTTGTAAACATTTAAGTAAACTTTGTGTAATGTTTTTAAAAGTTTTATTTAACAACCATTTTTTTAAAGGTGATCCTGTTGAATTTTATTACAAGGCTTGCAACACTCCTGATAATGCAAGGAACGATTGTTCTAACTCCGCCACCTATCTACAGGTAAAACATATTTCAACACCAACCAATTACATCCAGGCTGACCACATAAAAAATGAGCTCACATACCAAACACATTTTCTGCCTTCACTATATCGGTGAACGTGCTTGTTGCTTTGCCCCACATTTTGAGGAATAATTATTTGAGGAGCAGAAGGAGGATTTATTGGTGAAGGATCAACATCTTTGGAATAACCAGAGATGTTGCATTGCCAGATACTGTTTCTCATATGAAGTGATCCTTGACATGGTTGCAGACTGGGAGCAGGAGCTTGATTCGCCTACAGCCCGTCCACAGACAAACCCGGCTCATGTCAAAATACTGGCTGCATCCATTTCATTAACACTGGACCTTTCCAGAGGGTCAGCTCGGACAACATAAGAATCTCACAAACCAGCCAGTCTCAATGCTTGCATCAGGAACTGATATGCACCAGATTATCACAAAAAACAAAAGTGGCAATCTAGATGGAGGTGGCCACTGTGAAGCTGGGAGTTGCTCAGTGGAAACCCACAGAGAAAAAAATTGAAGGCAAAATCCCACGCACCAACCTAGCTGGCATGTTTTATTGTCAGGTTTGCCTCACACCCGTCCACCATTTTTTTTAGGGGGAACAGATGGGTTCCCAAGAGAATTTTGTGAGTACTTGGGATGGAGCATCATGTACTGCTATTTATGGTATTGGGATCCATTCTGTAGAATAAAGATCCTTATAGAGATTCCAGGCACTGTTTATTAGTGGTTTCTATAGTGGTATTAAAGACAAGCATACTATGGGATATTTGGGGTATTTATTGACCTATCATGCCTCTAGGTCAGAGGTCTTCAAACTTTTTGTGCCGAGCCCGCCTGAGCAAAATGATTTCAATGCTGGCCCCCCTCCAAATGTTTAGGGTCTGGAAGAGGGTGTGCGTGAATGGCAGGTGTTGGCCGGATTTATTAAATCAGCAGGTTTTTTCTGTAAACTACCCTAGGCTATGGCTAAGAGCACTCAAGCGTTCTTCCAGAAATATGCATGAGCATTTTATCTGCTCTTCGCTTTTTTTCTTTGTGTTCTGGGACTTGTCTTGATTTGGAAATGAAATAAACAAAACAACAAATTCCAGAATGCAAAGAAAAAAACTGGACTAGCACAAGGACCTAGGAAAAATGAAAGTGATGCACCACAATCTGCACCATGAACCCCCCCCCCAAACCCCCCCAGGTAAGGACCTCCTACAAAGCTCTCAAGTTTCATAGGTACATGCGTCCAAGTCCAGTTTTATTTTTGTTTGCACTCTGGTAATTGGAGTCCTGAATTAATAATGTAATAAACAGGACTTCAAGTTCCAGAATGCAAAGAAAAAAAATCTAGACTGGATAAGCTATACACGCATGGACCTTGGATACGTGAGGGTGCTACCCCAGCAGTCTTCACCTTCCAGGGCTTTAAGTAGAAGAAATAAAGCCATGCACCTTACCACCACCCATGGGCCATAGCGCAACATCCCCCAAAAGTCTGCCCCTCAGGGACTTATAAAGGAAAGAAAACATTTAGCCCCACACCTCGATTCCCTCTTCTGGGCTATGGCTCTGAGCCCCCAAGAGTGCTCTCAAGTGTCTCAAGGACATACTTGAGCAGCTCATCCAGAACAGGTATTTTTTCATTGCATTCTGGGACTTGTAGTCCTGACTTACTAATGTAATAAACAGGACTAAACATAGTCCTGACAGAGTGATGTAATAAACAAGACTAAACATGTCTGAATGCAGAAAAAAATCATGGACTGGATGATTAACTGACACATGGACCTGGGAAAATATGAGTGCTGCTCCAGCTGTCTGCCCCCTCTGGGCTTCCAGTGAAAAAATGAGCCCTGAATCTCACCTCCCTCCTATGGGCAATAGCAGAAAGGCCTCCTGCCAGCTATCTGTCCCCTGTGAGTCTTTAAGTAAAGTAATCGGCCCTGCACCTCGCTTTATTTTTTTTCAGTTTTATATATCGTAAGTAGACCCGAAGGTACTGAAGCACTTTTTATGAGCATCAGTTACATTTCACAAGGTCACATTCTTTTCTTAGGCACGGGGCTATTAAGTGATTTGCCTAAAATAACAAGATGTTGATCCGACGCGTCTGGTTCCCCAGTACCAAATAAGGCAGCTTTAGCACCAGATCCTGCTCAGAGCAGAAGCCCACTTGGAGTCGGGGCACTGGCAGGCTCTGTAGCCAAGCTCCATTGCTTCTCTGATTGGACAGTGGCAGCTGACACGGATCGGGGGTGGTGGGTGGGGGTGTAAAAACAAAAATCAACTTACCTTATTGCCGCGTCTCTCCTCCGTCGTCTCTCGCGTCGGCCCAGAAACAGGAAGCACCCAGGCTCCCCTAAGCCAATAACAATGCTGCAATGCAGCGTTGTGATTGGTCTGAGTGCCATGGTTCGGCGTTCAGCCAGGGAATGAGAGCCTGGGCATGTTCTTCATCCAGGCTATAATGCAGCAAGGGTGGAGAACATGCAAAGCGCACATGACTGTATGGCCCGCTCGAGATGGCCAGCCAAACATTCATGCACACTTACGGAGTGTGCCCACTACTCTTCCCCCTGCTCTGAGAGCAGATCAGCCCCACCTGCCCTGCAAAGCTGCAGCAGCATGAAAAAATAAAATGATAATAATGTCGGGCTATTGTAATTTTTCTTTTTTCTTGTTTTACACTTCGAAAAGCAGTGGGGCGACGCTCCTCCACCTTAGCGGAGGAGCCGCCACTGTGAATGGAGGTTTTCCATCAGACCCATAACCCTCTCCTGTGTCTTTGAAATGTGCAAAAGAAGTTTGTGTTCCTAAGTTGTTTTAATTGACCGCCCTTTTCCCCATCTCATTAGTGCAATGGTTCTCAAATGTGTCTGAGCCAGGCAGTGGCGCCCCCCTAGGTATCAAGTCACGGACCCCCAGGGGGCGCACCTCACATTTTGAAGACCTCTACTGTCAACATGTTTCAGCTGTTTTACTGCCCAAATGTCCGTCCATGCCAGCTACATCTTCTGTTAGTCACCTCTTGCATGTCGCTTGGTCGCTGGGGATTTCTGACTGTGGCTCATTAACATGTAACAACATCCCGCACCAGGGCTATATGTGGATCTGGGGGTAGCCATTTAAATGTGCTCATTAATCACTACAACACAATACACACACATTACCCTGACACACACTGCATTTATGTAAGCATGGGATAATATATTTAGAATAGAGCCCCTTTTAAATACATTTCACATGTCTCTGCTGCAGGGGACTACAGGCATGTTCTCTCTCACTATCTCCTTACCCCTTACATACACCTAACCACACAACCGCAACAGAGGTATCAAGGGCACACATATATACACAAGCCATTATTGAAAGAACTTTTTTGGATCCTGAAGTTGCGGTTCAGATGTCTTGACCGTACTTAGAGAGTGCTGGTGTAATCCCTTGGAGCTGTGTGCAAGACTGTTAAACTGTTGTACAATATCACCACGCGACAAACTTACATATAGATCTTGACACTGATCGGTGCCCACATCCAATTACCCGATGTGAGATACAGAATAGAGATCAGGGAGTACACTGCCAGGACCGACTAGTTAACTGTGTGGCTGAACAGTCTCTTGTCAATGATGAATGGTGATACCAAAGGGGATGATGGACGGAGCGTTTGAGCTAATCAAACACTCACCCCCAGTCAACTGATCTGGGTTTAATCCATCAACATTCTTTAGCTCACTCCACCACCCCAGTTCAGACATGGCCATATGCAAATCAGTCTGACCCTGTGCCTCATGGGAACAGTCCAGCCCGAACTGCCAAGCCATGTCTTCCCTGGACCGGAAACAAGCATCCTGGGACCGGTTTCTGGCTATTCAGCCGTCATCAGCCTGGCTAGCTTGAATCCAGTGGCAAAGTGAGCAAGGGACCCACGTCTGGGCATACTCTGCCAACTTAGGGCGAACAAAGCGATACCAAAGGGGATGATGGACGGAGCGTTTGAGCTAATCAAACACTCACCCCCAGTCAACTGATCTGGGTTTAATCCATCATCATTCTTTAGCTCACTCCACCACCCCAGTTCAGACATGGCCTTATGCAAATCAGTCTGACCCTGTGCCTCATGGGAACAGTCCAGCCCGAACTGCCAAGCCATGTCTTCCCTGGACCGGAAACAAGCATCCTGGGACCGGTTTCTGGCTATTCAGCTGTCATCAGCCAGGCTAGCTTGAATCCAGTGGCAAAGTGAGCAAGGGACCCACGTCTGGGCATACCCTGCCAACTTAGGGCGAACAAAGCGATACCAAAGGGGATGATGGATGGAGCGTTTGAGCTAATCAAACACTCACCCCCTTTCAACTGATCTGGGTTTAATCCATCATCATTCTTTAGCTCACTCCACCACCCCAGTTCAGACATGGCCATATGCAAATCAGTCTGACCCTGTGCCTCATGAGAACAGTCCAGCCCGAACTGCCAAGCCATGTCTTCCCTGGACCGGAAACAAGCATCCTGGGACCGGTTTCTGGCTATTCAGCCGTCATCAGCCAGGCTAGCTTGAATCCAGTGGCAAAGTGAGCAAGGGACCCACGTCTGGGCATACCCTGCCAACTTAGGGCGAACAAAGCGATACCAAAGGTATCATTGGTTTTGCAATGATGAATGGTGGACTACCACACAGTCCATATATACCTTCCTGAGACAACTCTGTTTATTTACATATTATTATGAACAGACAAATTATGTTCTAGTTAAAAATAAATTAGCACTTAATTTCTTGTAACATTAAGAACACTTTCCACTGACAACACTTAAGTACAAGCTTTCAGATGGTAGTCTCATGCTTTAGAGTATACATATGCAAAATCTTACTTTTGACACATAAATGACGTACAAAAATAGTCTCTGTTTCAATTTTTGGGAGATTCTATATGTATTTTGGTTTCTCTACATCCAGATCTAACTCCTGCATGCAGAGGGTTCTCCTCCACATGCAGAGGGTTCCCTCTCACATTCAGAGACCGCCCTGCTAGCAGACATCTTCACCCCGCAAGGGGGACAGAGATCTCCATAGTCAATGCAGAGATCCCCATCTACTGCAACAAACAGGAAAATACATGCACGAAGAGAATGTCAGCTATTTCTGGTCATTCTGAGCCACCCTTTCACCACAACAACACTCTCCTGCTGTGCTTTCTTTATAAGCCCACCCCTCCATCCTCCCCCCCCCCCCAAAATGGCGAAGTGAGCTACAGAACGATGATGGAATCAACCCAGATCTGTGACTGGGGTGAGTGTCTGAAAAGTTTCAGCTCTCCGTCCACCTTGTGTTTGCTTTGTTCGCCCTAAGTTGGCAGGGTATGCCCAGACGTGGGTCCCTTGCTCACTTTGCCACTGGATTCAAGCTAGCCTGGCTGATGAGGGGTGTTACCACGAAACCGGTCCCAGGATGCTTGTTTCTGGTCCAGTGAACACCTGGCTTGAAGTTCGGACTGGACTGTTCCCATGAGGCACAGGGTCAAGACTGATTTGCATATAGCTGGGTCTGAACTGGGGTGGCAAAGTGAGCTAAAGAACGATGATGGATTCAACCCAGATCTGTGACTGGGGGTGAGTGTCTGAAAAGTTTCAGCTCTCCGTACATCATCTCCTTGTGTTTGCTTTGTTTGCCCTAAGTTGGCAGGGTATGCCCAGACGTGGGTCCCTTGCTCACTTTTCCACTGGATTCAAGCTATCCTGGCTGATGAGGGGTGTTACCCCGAAACCGGTCCCAGGATGCTTATTTCCAGTCCAGGGAAGACCTGGCTTGGTAGTCCGGGCTGGACTGTTCCCATGAGGCACAGGGTCAAGACTGATTTGCATATAGCTGGGTCTGAACTGGGGTGGCGAAGTGAGCTAAAGAACGATGATAGATTCAACCCAGATCTGTGACTGGGGGTGAGTGACCCAGATCTGTGACTGGGGGTGAGTGTCTGAAAAGTTTCAGCTCTCCGTCCATCATCGCCTTGTGTTTGCAAGTGATAGGAAGACATTCGTCGCTGGGTACGATTAAGGCCCAGGACATTCTAGGTGTGTCCTCTCAGCCATATTCTAGGCTTTCCAACAAGACACAACTGTACAGGAGGATCCAGAGAGAAGCCTTGCTGGCCCTCCACACCAAACTAGAAGAGTTTGAGTAGCAAACAGACGGTAAGTGTATTATTTGTATACTCACTTAAGAGTACGTATTTTGAGAGTGGTGTCCAGTGTGTTCCGACCAACCTTAGTTCTGACATTCCATGTTGTATTTAACTGTGTTATTAAAGAAATGAAAGTTTAAAAATACTAAAAAGCATGTATGTCTGTAATATACGCTGGAATTACTAATCATCTTTTCTGGACATAATAGAACTGCTTTTTAGATTCTATATTTTGTGGGAACATAACAGATAAAAAACAACTTCAACATTTGAGATCTGTTATATTTCCATTTTGTCAAAATTTGTTTATGTGATGCTGATATTGTGTACCTCCTTTTAATGCCTGATTTCAAAGATTTTTAAACAATATAATTACTTACAATTTGGAAGTTAGTAAAAATTGTATATAAGCATTGGCTTAGTACACGTTTGATAAAGAGTGAACAATGCCACTGATTGTATTTAAGGATATAATATCCCTTTCAAATAAAGTACTTATGATATGCAGTGCTAAACATATGAATTCAAAATTTCTTTCTGTTTTTTTCACATTCCTTTTCAGCGAACTGCGATGGCTAAACATCATTGGAGCTGGACCTGGTGCAAAGAAGAAGATCCTTCACTTCAAGCAGGCACAACAACTATCTACCACCAGGGAGGAGGACGACCCCCTCACAAGCAAGGGGATTGCACCCATCTGGAGGCAAACAAGATCTGTCACAAAAAAACTCTGGGCAAAGGCTGTAGCGCCAGCTGTGTGGGTGGTGGATGTGGACACCACCAGCCAAGAGGCAGATATTTGGGCTTCTCCTGCCATTGAGCATGCCCAGCTAGTGGTGTCTAAAAAACAGATCCCACATTTTGGTCTACACCCACTCACTCTTTAACTTCAGAGGCCCCCACACCATAGAAGTCTCCAGCTGCATCTCCTGCACAGGCATCATCCAACCAAGTGTTGCCCAGAACAACATCAGCTAACCAGGGACACTATACCCACCAAAACGCCACATCCTTCTTGTGCAGCCCACTCCCAGATTATGTGCCTTTGAGCTCTCAAGGAGATCCTGAGGTCAGAGAGGTTCAGGGAGCGATCCCTCAGGTTGTCTGGCATTTAGTTCAAGAGGTCCGGATAATCAGAAAGACGGTCACTGAACAGCTCTGAACTTTATGTGGCCTTATCACCTCTGTGATAGCAGGCCGAAACTCGCGCCTGCCTTCCCAACTCAGCCCACCTTCTGTTGTCCAGTCTCCCAGTTTGTCTGCCATCCCTGTTTCCCCTGCTACCTCTGTGTTCCCTTCTTCCATGGGGTGTCTGGTCCTGTCATGTCCAGCCATTTAACATCTGCAATCTTGAGGAGGACTTTACCATTGTTTCTGTTGAAAAGTGAGACCAAAAATGGCACTGAATCTTTGCTCCCAAGTCAGGAACATGACTCAGACACAACACCCCCTCTGTCTTCGGGGAATGACGTTATTATAGTTTAGGACATTGGGCAAAATTAAGAATGTTTCTATGGACTTTTTTTCAGGTACATTTTTTAATAGGTCCCCTTTGTATATAGATTGTTTCACTTGGCATTTCCTGATGTGTTATTCATTATTTGCCCACCATTCTCCAAGTTTGCATTTCCCCTCTAAAGTAAGACTCCATTTTATTCAAATTTGCCCATTCCCAAAGACGGTTTAAAATGTTCTCAAAAATAATATTTTCGAAAAAAATATTTTTTTCAATTCTATTAAAAAAACACTTAAAACAGTAATGTCTTTCTTGTTTTTTAAAATATTTGTAGATTAGTGTATTATATGTGAGGTAAAATAAATGTTTAGTTACTTATAAGATGCATTCAATGTCACAATTGTATTGTATTGTATTGTAATTGCATTTGTATAGCGCTTACTACCCCTGACGAGGCGTCGAAGCGCTTTTCAGCGAGTAGCAGGCTACTCCGGAACCCATAAAGGATTAGTGGTGAATTAGTATGGTGAAATATGAAAGTAATTTGAGTGGTGGATATTAGTCAGTTATTTGGAGTGAGAAGGATAGCGGAGGGATAGAAGGGAAAGAAAGATTTGCATTCATATAGCGCCTGTTACCCCTGATGGGGTGTTGAAGCGCTTTTCTGGCGAGTAGCAGGCTACTCCGGAACCCATAAAGGATTAGTGTTGAAAATTAGTATAGTGAAATATGAAGTAATTTGAGTGGTGGATATGTTAGTCAGTTATTTGGATTGAGAAGGATTGGGGAGGGGTAAAAAGGGAAAAAGGTTTGCATTTATATAGCGTTTGTAACCCTGATGAGGTGTTGAAACGCTTTGTTGGCGAGTAGCACGCTACTCTGGAACCCATAAAGGATTAGTGGTGAATTAGTATAGTGGAATATGGAATTAGAGAAGTGAACATGTTAGTCTGTTATTTTGATTGAAAGGGATAGTGGAGGGATAGAAGAGTGAAGGATTTCTTTTTTAGGTCATAGCAGTAGGAGGAAGCTTTTGGATGATTAAAAAGGGTTTTTGGAGGGGAAGAGTCAGAGGGAAGAGTTTAGAAAGGTTTGTTTTGGGGGATCGGTATAGTAAAAGAGGTGTCAGATGATGCAAGGAGGGGTAGAGTAGGAGAGAGTCAAGAAAGGGTTATTTTGCGGAACATAGTAGGGGTCTTGGGTTTGGGATAAATGAGAGAGTGGGTGTAGAGGATATAATGATAGATGTATAGGGTGAGAGATAGGGTAGTGCATTGGAAAGAGTAGTAGAAAGAAGTTTGAGATGAGTCAGAAAGTTGGGCTAGAAGATATATTGAGGGAAGTATAGGCTGAGAAATAGGGTAGTGCATTGGAATTGCTAAATTAGAAGAAAGTGATAAATATATAGATCCATAAGTACATTGAAAGTATATAGATGCATAAAGGAGGTAAGTATACGCAGATTAAAGATATTGATAGAGGTACAGGATGAGAAATAGGGTAGTGCATTGGATATGCTTTTTCAGGAGAAAAGTAACAGACACACAGATCCAAGTACATGGAGGTACATAGATGCACAATGGAAGCAAGTACATGTAGACCAAAGATTTTTTTTTTTATATATAACAACATAATTATTCTACATGTTTATACAAAGCAATACACAAAGATAGGTACATATCTATAGTGAAAATAAATGCTTATATATAGAGGGACAGATGCATAGGGTGGGTATTAATGAATGGGAAAATGGGCAGCATTTCTGTCCCCGGTCCCGACCAGTCTCGAACAGGCTTAAACAGGCACTCACCCGTGTCCTCTCCACCCTTAGCCTCGACGCCCGGGCTGAGACGCCCTAAGCCTTGGCCGTTTATAGCCCTAGTAGTCAGGTGACCCCTCAGCCAATGGGAACCCTAGCCCTAACACTATCACAACACTAGCCCTAAACTCTAGAACCAATAGGAGACCAGGACCTTACAGCCAACCTTAGCCCTAGTCCAAGCACCCAATCAGTTTAAAAAACCTTGATCTCTACGTCCAATAGAGGCCCTAGCCCTACCAGTAGTCCCAACCCTAGTCCAAGCAACCAATGGCACAGGAAGCCCTAGTCCCTACTTCCAATAGAAAGCCTAACCCTACTCTTAGTCCCACACCTAGCCCAGCAACCAATAACACCAGAAGCCCTAATCGCTACTTCCAATTAAAGGCCTGACCCTAGCCCTAGTCCCACCCTAGTCCCACCAACCAATAATACAGGAAGCCCTAGTCCCTACTTCCAATAGAAATCCTAACCCTAGCCCTAACCCTACATTGATTGAATCACAGACCCAGAAACCAATCAGAACCCTCAAATACCCAACCAATGAGGACACTAACCCAAATCCAATAGAAACATCAGATACAACCTCCAATCAGTGTATACATGTACCTACCACTAGCAGACTATATAAGGTCCCAGCAACCTCAGACAAGGTTTGCTGGCCAGGGAGTTGGGAGCTGCTTCTCTTGTTCAGAATCTCCTAGGAGACAGACAGGCTCAATCCACACGTTGGACTTCTGCAGGTAAGGGCCTAACTTGTCCTCTGAAAATAGTGTTTGTATAAAACTTTACTCCCTCTCCTGGACAAAAAACGAAGTGCACAGTCCCTATTAAACACAGTTTAAACAGCACACAGAAGATCACTGCTGCCTCAGAGCACACTCTGATGTAGAATATCCCTCTTGCGGGGGGGGAGGAGGGGCTGGTTTCACTGACTTGTTAACACAAAATGGTGGCTGGGGGTGCACTGTTTAACATACAGGTCTTAGCACAGAGACAAGGGGAAATTTGGAGGGAAAACTGATAGTCACCGGGAATGAGAGGGAAAAACGACAGAGATTTAGGACTGCAAATCCCACAATTCAACACGTTAAATGGAAGCAATCATGGGCAGGAAAAACCACAAGTTTGAACACAAAACAGGTAATTAAATATGCAATCACGGGCAGTTTAAAACTACAATTTTAAACTGTAACAACCACAGGCAAAGACAGTAATCACAGATAGAGAAAATCGTTTTTTAACTCTTTTAGGAAAGAGATAGCACTAGTCTGCCTCGTTACCACTTCCTGGACTCTGCTCACTGCAATCTGGGGCACAGGTAGGCTGCTACTCACAAGATGGAGGAGAATGATTTGGGGTGCACCCAGCAAAGCCTTAAGGGGCCTGGGCAGGTGTGAGGGGAGGGCTCTGAGTTGCCTGGGAGCTGAATAGCCAATCCCCAGTCCTAGGTCTGCTGGCCTGGGGGTGGGGACTGGGACTGGGGAGCTGCTTCTCTTGTTCAGAATCTCCTAGGAGACAGACAGGCTCAATCCACACTTTGGACTTCTGCAGGTAAGGGCCTAACTTGTCCTCTGAAAATAGTGTTTGTATAAAACTTTACTCCCTCTCCTGGACAAAAAACGAAGTGCACAGTCCCTATTAAACACAGTTTAAACTGCACACAGAAGATCACTGCTGCCTCAGAGCACACTCTGATGTAGAATATCCCTGTTGCTGGGGGGGGGAGAAGGGGCTGGTTTCACTGACTTGTTAACACAAAATGGTGGCTGGGGGTGCACTGTTTAACATACAGGTCTTAGCACAGAGACAGGGGGAAATTTGGAGGGAAAACTGATAGTCACCGGGAATGAGAGGGAAAAACTACAGAGATTTAGGACTGCAAATCCCACAATTCAACACGTTAAATGGAAGCAATCATAAGCAGGAGAAACCACAAGTTTGAACACAAAACAGGTAATTAAATATGCAATCACGGGCAGGTTAAAACTACAATTTTAAACTGTAACAACCACAGGCAAAGACAGTAATCACAGATAGGGAAAATCGTTTTTTAACTCTTTTAGGAAAGAGACAGCACTAGTCTGCCTCCTTACCACTTCCTGGACTCTGCTCACTGCAATCTGGGGCACAGGTAGGCTGCAACTCACAAGATGGAGGAGAATGATTTGGGGTGCACCCAGCAAAGCCTTAAGGGGCCTGGGCAGGTGTGAGGGGAGGGCGCAGAGTTGCCTGGGAGCTGAATATTGATTTTTTTTAAATGCAATACACTTTTAAGGTAAACAAAGAAATAATATAAATAACACTAGCTTATGCAGTAACTTCAACAGCAAACATTCATCCCAGGTGAAAGATAGACAAAGTGGTTTTTTATTACAAAAAAATAAGGTGTACAGTATTTAATTTTTCCAAAAGGTGTTCAGTGAGTGTATTAGGGATAGAGCATGACAAAAGTTATTATGGGGGGGTTTATCCTACTTCTCCGCTTATGCAATAATGGGGTGATTTTGTGCAAGAGTATGCTTGTCTTGTGGGCAGTTGAATTGGCAGTGATTGAGTTGGTGGTGGAGGTTGAGGCGATGCAAGTAGAGGTGGTACAGGTAGGTTTGGCAGATGTGTGAGGTTGGCAGGTGTTTTGGCCCTTATAGATTGAGATGCCTCCATAGAGCCTTGTGCATGTGTTGGCTGTGAAGAATTAATTACACTGGAATGTTTTGCTTATTGCCTCTATCATCTTCATGGCCAAGGCACGTTGCCTTGAACTCTTTTCCCTCAACTGCCTAAAATGTTCTTGGTGCATCTTTGCCATGTCCTAGTAACATTTCATAACATTATCCAAGTTATGAGTCGGTCTGACAATTATCTGACGGAATCCTTTAAGGAAGAAAGCTATCTCATGAAGAGGTGTGCCATCTGGGCTGTTATGATGGGGGAAAGAATGATGGGTGGGGGATACTTGTTCCTCACCAGGAGTGGCCTCTCCCTCAGATGAATGAGAGGAGTCTGGATATAAACTTTCATGGAAGGAGTGTGTAGGAGATAGTACAGAGGTACCCGTTAGCTGATGGATGGGGACTGGCAATTCTCAGAACTGTTTTTGGAGGAACACTGCTACCCTGCTGTGAAGTTGCCTTCATGGAGATGTTCTGTGTAAGGACAACAATATCCTCTTCCGAGTTCAGGTCTTCCTTCTCCTCAACCAGCTCCTGCTCCTCCTCTTCCTCTCGAGCAATGTTGGCCCCTGAGATAGTTGCTTGTAGAAGGATTGGAAGCTCTCCTTGAATTGCCTGCTGTTCTCCGCTTGTAGATGATTCAGCATCACCATCTGGTCCCCAGTACCTACAAGCAAAAGATATAAACTGTTAAAATACATAAAAAACAGTTTTCTGTCTAAAGTTCTATGTACTACTCTACGTGGCATTATTCTGAAAAAATATTATGAAATTAGTACCATGTGAATATAAAGGAACATATGAAATTAAAGGTTGATCTATACAAGGATTTTTTTTATCTCAACATTGTCAGCTCACCAGCTTGAACCACGGATGTTTGAAATCTGGATGCCTCTGTGATTTCAGCTACTGAACCAGCGTCCTCATGCCAAGGTAACTCCTGATCCAGCAGATATAGAGAGAAGACTTATGTTAAATGATTATTGACAATCTGTAAAAGTGATTTTGACCACACATGCTGACACATTAGAAATACATACATGTAAGTAAAACAATCAACGCCAATAAAAAAATCTTTTATTTTTTTAGATAAAATAAACAATATGAAAAATAAATTAGTGAAAGGACTAATGATAAGATCGCAGAAGTTAAAATCAGAAGTTCCCAGACTACCCTGACCAACGGATGGCAGAAGGCCTTATTGCTGCTGTCAGAATGTCCCCTGATGTCATCAATGTCCCTAAGGTGGACACCAAGGGCTGTTTGGCAGAAGCTGACATGAGAGAGATATATAAGGAGTAAGTCATCTAGAATCATACAAGAAGCTAGATGTTATTTAGATGGTTTAGATACTCATTTTGAGACCCACAAAATACCCCTCCTGCAAGTTAATGTGGGGCCTAAGAGATATTTTATAGTGCTTCGCTAAAATTGCCACCTCTAAGGGCAATTTATAACACAATATATAATTTAGTAAATAATTGCATTACATATTGACCAGGGTGCAAATAGAGATGAGTGACAAAAGACATAGGTACTCTCTCAGCAACAAATGAAGAGGTTAGACCCAATGCCAACGAACCAGATATTTCACTTACCAGTCTTTACCATTCATCTGCTATGTGGTGCCAGTCTGGGTTTTGTATGCTGTGCTAGGAGTAGAAGTTGATATTGTGGCAAATGGTGGATCGGACAATAGCATAGGGTATTAAAAGGGACAAAACAATGCATTAGTATATAATAGTGTAACAACACAACAATATGAAAGTCAAAGTCACATTTGACTACAATTATAAGCCATTACAAAATACCCTGGAAAATATAATGTTAGGGTTTAACAAACCAAGTGATGGAAATCCTATATAGTGTATTAGTCACATTGTTAGCACAAGGACATACCTGTGTGTGTAGTTGGGTTGCACTGTGAGACCTGCCCTGTGTATTGCCTGCTGCACTTGCAATGCCCCAGCCAAAGCAACCAATGTGGTTGAAAAAGTGACTGTATGAAAAGATTAGCAATAAAATAAATATAATCAAAACATCTATGTATTTCTAGAGTGTGGGTTCAAGAGTGTTTTGAGGGGAATGTAGGTGTCTTACAAGGTAGGTATGGGTGAAGAACAGCTATAAGTGAGTGACTGTAGGTTTGCTTTTAGTGAGAGACAGAGAGGAATTTAGAATCTTTCCTGCCACTACAGAGTGTTTTCAGAAAGAGGCAGCCCATATTGAAGGTGTGGATGATTTGGGGAGAGGACAGGCTCCTTGAGGGTGGCGCTCTAGGAAGAGTGTGTGCCAACTTCTCCTTCACTTACCTCCTCTCATCTAGTCATTTTTGTATGCCTCCCACAGTGTGTGCCTCCACAATGCATTGGCAAAGACTATCACCTACTGCCATAAGGCTGCCTTCTGTGTTTCACTGAGGGCAAATGGAGGCAGCTCGTGCAGTTTTTGTAATATTTTACCACACATTTAGCTACAAGGGCTGTCTTCTCGGTGATATTTAGTTTCCTCTTGAGAGTCGGCATCCTTCAGGCAGAATGTAGTGGCAGCAGGAGCTTAAACACAAAGAGGAAAAGAGCAGAGTCTGTGGTTTGCATGCAGTATTTATGTTGCTCGAAGGGAATGGGTGTCAGGTTTGTATGATTTGGATAATCTGTATATTATTCTATTTTCTTTCATGCAGAGATCTCCCTCCCACATGCGGATGTCTCTGCCCCGTTTGTGGAAGTCTCCGCTCCAGGTGCGTAGGTCTCCGACAAGTGTGCAGAATGCAAAATACAGATGTACGGTTACTACTAATAACTTTACAGTCTTATTTTATGTTTATGCAGACTACACCCTCTAAACTGAGAGGGGTAGAGGTGCGTAGGTCTCCGACAAGTGTGCAGAATGCAAAATACAGATGTACGGTTACTACTAATAACTTTACAGTCATATTTTATGTTTATGCAGACTACACCCTCTAAACTGAGAGGGGTAGAGATGTGTAAGTCTACATTTTGAAGCAGTGGGGTAGCTAGGCCTTTTGCCACCCGTGGCGGTCCCTTCGTTTGCCGCCCGCGATGGCCGCAAGTAAGAGAGGGGAAGCCGCCGTCCCCAAAACCCATGCCGCCCAGGGTGGACCGCCCCCCCCACTTGCTACGCCACTGTTTTGAAGTGACAGAAATAATGAATAGCCAAAAGTAGTAAAGTTACTACAAAGTGTAAGCGTACATTTACACATGTAGGGTTACTCAGATGTAAATTTACCTTTATAAATAGGCGCCATAGTCGTTCTTGACTTTACTCATGTGTTGTGTAGCGCATCCATCAGAGAAGGGAAGCCTCTTTCCAGACGGCAACCACACTCTGCACATACTGGCAGTGTCTTCTGTTCCTGAAAGCGCACACGTTCAGAAAGTTTGAGCTAAGCTCAGATCACAAATTTTGACACCTTCATCACGGCTAAAAGTTCTCTTATAAGTACGAATTATTCAATTCAGATTCTGACGAAATATGGGACTCATAAACTATAGCATGCCCTTCTGTCCATCATCGTCTTGCCTTTGTAACAGAACTGTCCCAACTGCCTGTTAAGGGGCATTTGTTTCCAGAACGAATTTCATTTAAGTATCAGAATGACATAATATTGGTGCTTAGGTTAACGTCTGCTTGAGTGTATTAAAAGTTTTTTTAGCCTAATCCTTCCAACAAAATCCACTCTTCATATTCTCATTTTACAAAATGCAAATGATATCACTAGCTACATCTGCAACATGCTTAATGAACTGACAAAAAAGTTTGAAAACCCCAGGAAACTTTGAGTCTCCTTAACAATCGTAGGGAAAGGACTTTCCAAAATAGCATAAATCCTCTCAGGCACCATAGAAGGACCAGGTGCGTTCAGCCTGAATCCAAAATACTTAACTTCTTCCTTGTCAAACTCACACTTCTCAGATTACAAGCGAGATGATTTTGTTGGAGAATTGATAAAAAAATGTTTTACGCCATCTTTATTGAGATTTTACGCCATAGGTCACAGTGGGTTGGTAATCGGTACAGGTGTTTCAACAGTATTATCACAGATGCATTGCAGCGTGACCCAGTGCTTTCAAACATTCATGCATAATGCCATGACAGTACAGGTTTAAGCAACACGATAGATAACCAAACCAAACTGTGAGCCTTAGGAAACAAGCATTTGCAATGCAATAGGTCTCGCATTTTAGAAACTTTGACCTATTGGTAAATTACAATGCCTTTTTTATTGCAGGTGTTTGCTTAAACACATAAATAAATGGCATTGTTATTTACAATGCCAATAGGTCAAAATCTCGCAATTCTGAGACCTATTGCATTGCAAATGCTTGGGGGCATATTAACAACGAGGCGATAAACAATTATCGCCGCTTTAGCGTCCGTTTTCGGACGAAAAGCGGAGATAATCTTATCGCCTAATCAGCAAGGTCACGCTATCGCGTGAATCCTTGCACTATCGCCCTTTCCCCCAACGCCCATCTTTGCATCTCTAATGAGATGCAAAGTGGGCGCATTGGCGTATTCCCGGATGGGCTACGTTGCAAATATCGCCGATGTGCACATCGCGATATTTACAAGGCAGCCCACAGGATTATAGCAGACGCTAAATTTTGGCGAAAACAGCCGTTTTCGCCAAAATCTAACGTCTGCTATAATCCTGACTTACCTATGTTAGACATAGGAGATGGATTCTGCTGATACGACCACAGGGTCGTATCAGCAAGGTTATCGCCGTTTTGAAGGGAACATCGCTGGAAAACCAGCGATGTTCCCTGCAAAAGGGCGATAACCTCGCTATCTCTGGAATCTTTATCGCCCTGGAGTAACGCGTTGTTAATAACGCGCTACCAGGGCGATAAATACCAGAGATAGGCCGTTGTTAATATGCCCCTTGGTGTTTTTTTTTTTTACTTTACTGTACTTACTGTACTTTTTGTATTCGCGAATCACAACAGTGCCATGTACTGTATATTTAGCACAATGGAGATTTTGTTCTCTTGCTTCAAGTTTTGCACACAGTTGCTGTGCTGTAAAGCAGTGCGTTGAAACAGCCTGATCAAAGCATTTATTGGAATGTTACTAAATCCTATTTTAATTGAAGACATCAAGCGATCTTTGAAAATTAAAAGCTTCCATGACATGGATGTAAAAGGTTTGGAAAGCCCCCCAAACAACACTTACACTCTACTTTCTGTGAGTAATTATTAACAACCCTACTTTAGATTGACCTATTCAGTGACTGTGCATTATCAGCATCTCTCATCGTGTAATTAGTTAAATGTAGAGTCATGCTGCCTTGTTGTACTTGTGCATAAATTAATTAACTTTATGCAAAGGGTAAGTGACAATGACATAACAATTTTTTTGCTCTAGGCAAGTTTTCGCTTTGCATAAAGAGGTAGTGTATAGAAAAAAGGCAGTAGGACCCGAATGCTTAATCTGAATTTTCAGGGTGGAGCCAAGTGTGAATTGGGCAAAAACTGCAGTTGCTTTGGAGCACTTTAAGCTGCCGGAAGATGTTTGTGAAATGTTATTTCACTGCAGGCATTTAAGCCAACGGCCTTACGTCCCACTTGTTCATAACTATCCAATATCATAGTATGTAGCATCGAGGTGCCTGTCGATTTGTTTTGTTACATTAGGTACACTGAGATGTAGAAATATGGAAGATTTATTTTGGGTAAATGATGTATAAATATCCACAAGACACGAGTACATTACATTTTAGCTGTGTAGCCCTTGGCCCCTCCCTGTTGGCATTCTTCTGCGAGGCTGTCGCCTGAGGAGGAGTGGGCTCACACCCAGAGCCGTGGTGGGTGGTGGTGGGGGTGTGTGTGCGTGTGTGTGTCTATCTACAGTGCATTACAATGCATGTCAACTGTCTCGTTCGATCCAGGTACTCTAAATCCATCAGTGAATAAAGATTTCCAGATGTTAGTCCTGTTGCCATCCATCCTCTGCTGTCATCATATTAAAAGGGTGTGCTGCTACACGGAATCTCCATCACAGCCAGTCTCACTGGAACTCAATTAATCCCAGAAACATCTTTAAATAGTAACTCCACGGCCATAATCATTCAGGGAAACATCCACGGTCACATTTATTCCTTGCCACAGTAGTCCCAAATGCTCTATAAATGTCTACCACAGCCTCTGAGCTATTAGCATTGGAAATGAAAATGCCTTTTATTAATGTTAATTTTCAAAACAGATAAATAAAATGCATTGTCATTTACAATGCCAATAGCTTAAGCTCTTGCAAATGCGAGACCTATTGCATTGCAAATGCTTGTTTCTTAATGTCTGCCCTTCTCTGTTCACAAATGTGCCCACCATATCCGTTTTTTGAAGGCTGTCTTCCACACATTGGACGCATTCATTAATTGCTGTTCTAATATAGAATTAAGCAGGACCATAAAAATATTTTGCAGATATATATTAAAAAATGAATAACAATAAAAAAGCTATGAACAAAATTCCAACAGCGTAATTCGGGGGAAAAAATCCGTCTACTGTATTGTGTGGTCTACACGTCCTTCTGAGGCATCCGCCAGAGTTTAGTTTTCAAATGCTCGTCATCCTGCCAAGTGTTCGACAATGACGACCGGAGTCTATCACAATTGCTCTTATGCTGTTTTATATAGCTGTGATCAGGGCTTTAAGTGGGGGGAAAAACTGGGGGTGCTCTAAAAGGGGCGGGGCAAACCTCTAAAAGGGTTGTGGCCTATCAAAGCAGGGGCGTGGTCTAAATAAAGATATGTATGGATAACGCCATACACCCTCCCCAGAGGCGCAAGTAGAGCCAAATTTCAAGGCGGGGGGGGGCTAAGAAAACATTTCGGGGGGGGGGGCTAATTCTTCAAGCAATAGGCAGAGTGGAGCTGCAGGGGCACTACAAAGAGGTGAAAAACAACAAAGCCTCATTAACAAGCAAATGGTATTTTAAAGACATGTGAAGTACTCGGGTGCTGCTGTGTGTGTTTGGAGGCCGGTTGCAGGATCGCAATCTTACGCTTACCAAAAATAAGGCGCTAAATCTATGAAATTACAAGTTTTTTTATTATCCTTAGTGGCACGCCACAGATGCTTTTTGGTGGGCGCTGCTCTTGCTCCTGGGCCCCAGAAACTCCTCATCCCAGACATTTACCATTTGTGAGTCCGACGGTGATTTATTCATTAGGTTGTTGACACTAATGTGTCAACCACTTTTGAGTAAGTGTGCCCTGACCTCGCACAATGTGCAGTGGGTCTGGGCTGGCGTGGGTGCACACTTACAAGTGCGCGGCCGCGCACATCTGCCAGTAGGGCTGCCACTTTTCCAAGAGAAAAGCGCTGACCATGATACATTGCTTATTTTATAATGGAAGTGACAATCTCTTACATCCAGTAATAACTTTTTTTGTATTTATCTGTAAAGAGCGTAAATAAAGTACTGCCTCCGAAAGACACGTTTATTGTTTAATATCATGGTTACACAATTGTTTTACATTACAATGAACAAACCTAGTGCCCTTCCATTTCAACTCCTTTGCCACAGTTTCAAGATCTTACTTTCTCGTTACTCAAATGGGTGTAACTTCTGATATTTAACTGTTTCCATGGACTTCATTACTTGATTTTGGTCGCGGGAAAGTGTCACTCATAGACGTTGAATGTCACTCCCAAGTACACTGAAACTATGAAAATGTCACCCATAAGCAATCTGAAACCTTGGAAGCTATGAACGCTTTTTATGGGGTGGCAGTGAAGGTTAGTTGTAAAAACTATTTTAAGAAAACACAGAAACAATGATCATTTAAATACTACTATGCTTATTCTTCTCTGCTTACCGCAATTTCCAAAAACAAACCTTTAAATACACCTTCATACATGTATTTTGAATACAGTGACAAACAACAACACACACAAGGCATCAAGCAGACCATAAAACTCTGGTCTATTTAAGAAGAGATTGTATAATCCCAGAGGTCATCAGCGGGGTGTCCTGCCTCTGGCATCTCACCACGCCCCAAAGGCTCTGCCTGCATTGGTGAGTTGGAAAGGCAGCAGCACACAGACACTCCAGTACATCAATCGTTGGATACTCCATTTCAGAATACAGGTTTTTAAGAATTTTCCAAAGGTACTCGGTAGACCGTTTTGAGACTATTAGTTGGAATAGTATCCAGAGTGTGGTTTCTGGTGCTGAAAATTATTCCACTCAATCAAGCTTTACTGAACCGCAGAACTCTTAAAAGGAGTGGCAACGCTCCTAACGATGGCACCTGCTATCTTCCACAGAACAGGCAGGCAGGAGTTCAATATCCACATAATAAATCCCTTGTGAAGGCAATAAAGTCCCGTCAGGCTGCCACAAAGTACGCACTATGGTGCAATTAAGATCAAGGTTAAACATAACACATTTAGTATTTGAAGAAGTACACGTGGTAACGTTGGCCTTTTACGGAGGGGAGATGCAAGTGAACTTTACACACACCATAGAACCATTGACCCATTACCCTTTCTACTGTGGTTCTAAGAGTTTTCGATTTACGCAGCACATATATTGGCGATGGTTTTGTCTTTAGGACAAACAGCGGTACATTATAAGCACCTTAAAGAAACAGCGCTGTTGTATGGAACTTTTATATGTATAAGTAAGAACTAGAGCTCAAAAAAGGAGCAAAGTTTACCCTACTACTTGAAAGAAAACCAGTACCTCATGGGTGTGAAACGATACACAGGAAACAAGGACAGACTAATCCTCAAAATGCCAAGAAAAGCAAGACTTCGAAACAACAAAGCCTCGTTAACATTAAATGGTCTTTTAAAGACCTGTGAAGTACTCGGGCGCCGCTGTGTGTGCGCCCAGGAAGCTGTCTCAGCCCGGGCTGACACACACGAGGGGGGCGGGGGCTGAAGCCCTTTCAGTCCAATGGGTGTTGCGCGCCTGATCTACAGCGTGCACAAAGGTCAGCGGCTTCAGGATCTAGCCTGGCAATTCCAGCTAGAGCAAAATAAGTTTGGTGCAAGAAAAAAAAAAAGAAAACGGACTACCTCTGCGAGGCCCGAAAATAGAGCCCGATAGAGACCCGTTTCGAGGCCCCCTGAAAATAACTGCCGGTGCTCAGACCCGGCCCACTTAAAGCCCTGGCTGTGATGTTAAGCGAAGAGGGTGTACAGAGCTACTGTACTGTTCATTTCCACTATGCTAATAAAGCTTACAGAATTTGAAAGCCGTCATTCAAACGTGCCATGTTGTGGAAGTGGTTTTCTCTCACGTTGTGAGATTCTAACATCTGCATGGGGCACATATGGTTCATGGAGGCAGCCATGTCAGAGTCAGGAAGATAATAGTAGTCCAGGTCCCTGAGCCAGAGTCGAACCGCTTTGATCACTACGGAGACTCCTCTGTGTGCCTGTTATTAAAATGGCTTCTCTTGTGACTCAGTTACGTCTCCGGCGCAGTGAGGATACGCAGAATGGATACATCCGCACCGGAGTACTTGATGTGTGTTTAGCACTAGGGAGTAAAAGAGGCACTGGGTTATATGCTTTCTGCCAGATCTCAGCATGGAGACCACTCAGTCCCAGACACCAGCTGCGCCAATAGTTAAGAAAGCTCCTAGGTTTAACAACCGCACAGACCCCCTGAAGAACTTTGAGCGATGGAAGAAAAAGTACAGTGAAAAGCAACAGAAGTGCAAGATCCTGCGAAAAGAGCGATGTAAGCCAGAGTGGCAAGTGGAGAGGGAGAGCATCAGCCGCCTGGTACAGCGATATAATGAGGTAAGAACAGAAATACTGAAGGTACGAAAGGAACTGCATTAGGGGCTCGGCACGGCAAGAAACCCGGGCTGTCATTGCTTGGGATAGCACTATATGTAAAAAAGGCAGCGCTGGTAGGCATCACGGACAACGGGAGGGAGGGCGGGCGGAGGCACGGACAACAGGGGGAGAAGGCACGGACAACGGAAGGGAGGGCGGGGGGAAGAAGGCACGGGCAACCGGAGGGAGGGCGGCGGGGTAAAGAAGGCACGACAACGGGAGGGAGGGGGTAGGTAAAGAAGACACCAAAGCATGTCGTGCCTGCAGTAAGAGAAACTGGATAAAGGAAATACTGCTCACAGTCTAAATAACACGTACGGTGTAACAACCGAAGTAAAGGGGCCAGTCGCCATGGGAGGTGACAAATGAAGAGGAGGCAGTACTAAAGAGGGACTGACAAGCCCATTTACGAATCAGAAGCCAGCATTTAGGACAGACAATGACACAAGCCAATGGAAAATATGGGCGGGGCTTCTATTCGCTACGCCATCACAAGTCTTGCAGAGCAGCACATGCGCACTGGCTCTAGGCTCGACCAAAAAACCAAAGTGTCATGTAGTGCGCGGTATCGATGCATAATCTGCCTGTAGTCTGTCTGCAGCGCTGGGTGCTTGCATCATTGCAGAGTAAGCAACGCAGTGACGCTGTCTCTATGGAGAATTGATACCATGAGTCACATTTTCTTCAGTGGCGGCTGATGATCTTTTAACGTGGTTAGTCGTCGTACCTGCCCCAAACTAAGTGAGTCAGTGAAACAATTGAGTTCCACTTTCTCAAGGGTGGGCCGAAGAGTTTTCTGACATAAAAAAAACATAAAACGTGGGTTAAAAAGTGCATTTTGGGGCACAACTTTCCCATCACGTTTTAAAAAAGATTAGCCGAAGAGATGACACGAAATATTCTAGCACGTTTATGATGTACCAAGCAAACCCGGGTAGATGGAGAACAAAGAGGGGAATTTGAAACTGATAGCTTAGACGTTTGTCACGGACTCCGAATTATTATTCGCAAATAAGATAAAGTGATCTTCAAAAAAAGGGCTGTGAAGCCCCCTATGATGTTTATTTACTGTACTGCATGCAGCTCCCGGCTCACAAGCCATCACGTCTGGAAACGTCATCCGAGCGTTTACTATACACCAGGAGGCGTGTGCAGTGGGAGAAGAATTTTAAGAAGGAAGCAACGCTGCAGTTTTCACATAAAATGTTCTCGCAGCTTGGTCCCTCTTCCCCTCTGCCTCACGCACTCTGTGCCCAGCCTGTCCACACCAAAAAGCCACTGCAGAATTATCAGCTTGCACCCAGAGTCCAGCTCCACACCATCTAAAACAAACTGCACTGAACCTGCAAAATCTACACCCTGCACCCAGCTGAGATACCAGCTCTGTTACATCTAGGGCTACTGCACGCAGAGGATCCCGACCCTAGAGCCTGCACGAGGATCTACAGAACCTAGAACCTGCTCTGCTAAGAATGCCTAACACTCACTTCTGCCCCCAGAATCTGCTGTACTTTGAGCCCCAACTGCATCCAAAACCTGCTATACTCTGAGCCTGTGCTGAACCCAGAACTCGCTGTCTGAACCTAGCTGTGCATGCAGAGCGTGCTTCCAATCCCAGCTCAGCTGCACGGCGTGAGACCCTGGGCAATTCATTGTCGGCTGCTGCTGCATGGACATAGAGGACGGGCTGGGCCTGGCAGCAAACTGGGACCAGTGCCTCGTGGGTATTCTTCTGGAGACACGGGCAGTTGGAACCTAGAGATTTTAAAAAAGGCCGATTCTTGGGCCTCTTATCCGGTCTCCTCACACCATGCCACGTACTGCCCCGCTGCCCTCGTAAAGCTGGGACTCGTGAATGTACGCCTCTTCGGATGCTGTCCTGCCAAGTACCACGCATCAGGCGTTAGACTAACGCATTTCAGTGCGGAGCTCTGCATCACCGCACTGAAATGCATAGTCACGCATATTTGAATGATACCTTTCTGTCACTGAAGCGCTGCAAATCTGTGCGTGCCAGCTGACAAGCTTGCGCTGCTCCCACAGGCTTGGGGCGCTCCATGGCACTTGGCAGGACTGCATGCTGAGAGCTAAGGCCGCACTGGCAAACTCGCAGTCAGCGCTACAATGTTTTATAGTTATTCAATTGCTGTGGCGCCGCTCTGCCTGCGCAGCTCGGAGACAGCCTGACGTCACGGCCGGCCTGGTAGTATGGCCAATAGCTACTACTACTACGTAGACTGTTTCATACATTGGCCGTGGCACCGTGGAGGGACATCATTTCCTGCCTCCTACTAGATAGTGCACCGCCGGTCCAGGAGTATGAAGGCTGCCGGCTACAATTATAATGGCGCTCCTGGCTCTGCTCGCAGCGGCCTGGTGTTGTCTCAAGTAGTGCTGAGTGACTACTGCTAGCACAGGCCAGCCGCCCCCGGACAATTCTATTGCCGAGCCCGGTCAGGAGAGTGCAGGGCGTGGTCGCAGTCATGAACTGTGACCGACCGCCACACTTAATGACCTTCCGGTTCGGTTGCAGCAGCCACCAGCAGAGGACTCGGGCAGGCTGCCTGAACTAAAGGGCACCAGCGGCAAATCGAAAATGATTGCCGTGGGCGGGTGACTCGAGGCAGCCTGAGCCTGTGCTGCCTGGCTGAAGATCTGAACACCAAGAACATTAGTAAGTAAAGTAGTTACCACTTTCCACCCCCACCCGAATGTCAGTGTACTAGATTAGTGCCCTTCTATTTCTGATGCAATGCAGTAATTTTAAGATGTTCTTAGAATTTCTCGTTGCTGAAATGAGAGCATTTTCTGATAATATATGCTTCCCTCATATTTATTGCTTTATTTTGCTTGCGAGAATGTGTCACTCATAGTCGCTGAAATGTCACTCCTAATTACACAAAAATTATGAAATTGTCACAAATAGAAATCTGATACCTTGGCAGCTATGCGGATGGTGAGCATTTAAACCACAAGTCCCATCCTTCACAGTGCTATTGGCATTAAAACGCCCGCGCTTTTTAATTTTCAGATTTGTACAGAACTCCTACTCGTGACTGCGAGAGAGAACACCGAATGCCTCAGTGGCGCCTACCTTTTGGAGGAAGCTGGGAAGAGATGATCACGATAATCTGCTTGTGAATCAGGGCGAGAACATAAAGACCATCTCAGCTGCTTACCTGTGTCCTACATTAGTAATAACAGCAGGATGAAAGGGGTTAGGGAGTGGGGTGTGAATTGAGCATAGGGTGTGCGAACCATGTACATGGCATGGACTGAGAGCTGTGAGTGAATGAATGAAATAATTGAATTTGAATGAATTTTAGAGTTATAAAGCGCTTGGTAACTAAAAGGGAGCGTCCCCGCGCTGAGCAGAAATCAGGCCCTGGCAAGTCCGGTGCAAGTGGACTTCTAACTCGGTCTAAAAAGCCAGGTCTTCAGGTTCTTCCGGAAACTTGCCTCAGACTGTTCAAGTCTTAGGTTAATTGGCATTGAATTCCATAGCTTGGCTGCACGTAGCCCAAAAGAGCAGCCCCCCAGTCTTGCACGTCATACTCTGGGGATCACTGCCAGCGCTGCTTCTCCAGATCTGAATGTTCTGGAGGGAGCGTGAGCCTTGATCAGGGGGAAGAGATAGCTGGGACCCCTCCGATACATTATCCTATGCGTGAAGCACAGGGCTTTATACGCGATTCGGTATTTAACTGGGAGCCAGTGAAGTTCGGCCAGACCGTGTCTAATAGAGGACAATTTCGGTAGTCGAGACATCAGCAAGGCCTGCACTACTGTTTTTTGTGCTGCCACCGGTATTAGCCTCAGGAGCTTCTTTATTAGTCTCAGCACCCCGAAGCATATGCCCACTGTGGTCCTGATCTGACTGTCAAAAGATAGCTGTGAATCGAAAAAGGATGCCTAGATTTTTCACTTTGGGTATAGGGCTCGGGGTGGGGCCCATATCAGCCGGCCACCATGCCAAGGACCAGATGGAGGGCTGTTTCCCCACCACCAGCACCTCCGTTTTCTCTGCATTCAACTTCAGGCAGCTGGCCTGCATCCATGTCGCTAGGTCAGCGAGGCATAGTTTAAAGTTGGTTGCGGCCCTCTCATCATTAGCTAATGTAATCATAAGCTGAGTGTCATCAGCATATGACACCATCTTCACCCCATGGCTTTGAATAATATCGGGCAATGGGCGCAGGTAAAGATTGAAAAGAGTGGGGCTCAGTGCCGACCCCTAAGGCACTCCCCTCTGCAACAGGATAGCTGTGGAGTTACTTCGAGGGTTTCAATCCGTACAGCCCCTAAATTAGACCCCTAATCTCCACAAGAGACATAGATTTGACAATACTGTGTTAAGTTGTATCTGAGTTTCTATCCCTCTAATACACCTTTGAACAAACTCTCTGCTTGCTATCTCTATCTTTGGCGAGTCAAGTCATGGATGCAACATTACTGATTCAGAATGAAACAGTTTTAGGCCTCACAAACTCCTTGTGCCTTTAGTCGCTTATCTGTAAACATTAGCCTAGTGGAAAACAGGCAATGAGTGCTATATTAAATTCCTTAACAAAGACCCCATCCTCCCAAAAAAAGTGTGCAATTAAATGAGTTGGGTAAACACAAACACCCATCCTCCACAGCTAGATGTGGCACAATGAGGAAGCTTAACCATGGCGCAAGGAGACTTGGCATTTAATCCTGGTTTTACAACTTGGCAAAAATATACTGGTTGCAAACTGTTTTAAAAGTCTGGGCAAGTTCCACAACACAGTGGCATTTTTTGGTGAGAGTAGTCCCTGAGTGCAAACATTGAAACCGCTCACACCCCAGCTGTCTCATGAACAAAATCGAAACTATGGAACCAGAAGACATGGTTTTCGTTAATCCCAGCCTCCCCTTATGACAAATTGTATATTCTCAGGCAATCCTTTTTGAACCTATTTCTCTGCTCTTTTTTCCAGAGATGGGGAAAATAAATCAGACTAAACGCAGGTAGCAAGTATGTGATAGGAAAAACAAGCCGACAGTGGGAAGATGGGAGGCTGACATGGACAGGTCTATGATAGCAGAAAAAGACGTCTTTAAAAACAGGGGTTGCCCTAAAAAATGGGATCGAAAGTGGGCGGCGTGAAATACGTATCGAGGTGAGATCTGTATGTCTCCATCTATCGAACTGTGTAGAAGTGAAGGGGGATTGCGAGATCCACCAGGCGGGGTGGGAGAGGCACATTGAAGGTGGCATTCTCAATGATACCCCGCTAATATGGCAACGCACAAATCACGAAAAGACTGGACACTCAAGCACATGCTTACAACGCCTCCTCAAAGAAAATGATGCACAATGCGGGCGGGCCTGGAAAAAGAAGAAAGCCAGGAATCTTCTCCGCAAAGATCTTCGCCTTCACGAGTGGAGCCCCTGCTGACCAGGGCCTTCATGGAGGACTTCCTCTGTAACTCTGCAAGCACATCACACTACTACGGAAGAGCTCTGGAAGGGCATGTAGGACATAAGACTTGGGAATTGGGCCAAATAAGGTCCACGCTGGAAGATAGTTCCAATGCGAGAAGGGAGGAACTGGACACCTATAGGTTGGAGCTAGTAGACATTAGAGACCAAAACCTCCCATTGTAGGCCCACCTGAATGATTTGGAAAATAAATCACGCAGATCAAACATTCGTATCCAGAGAGCCCATCGGGGAGCAGAAGGGGAAATTGAACCATATGTAAAACAACTATTTCACCAGGTTCTCCCTGATCTAGCTCTGGCTGACATGCAACTGGACAGTACCCACAGGGTCAACAGGGCAACCGGTGCAGGAAAACACCCCACCAGACATCTTGATCAGCCTACATACACTATTATCACCAGAAAGAGGCGATTATGGAAGCGGCCCGCCAAATGAACACTATAAAACTTTATACAGTCACAATCTGCCTCTATCAGGACCTTGGCCAGGGCGCCCTACAGCACCGCAGGAAACTAAAACCAGTCACCCCTTTTCTACAAAGCGACAAAGTACAGTTTGGCACACCCCTTTAAACTACTATTCACCTTGAACAGAGAAGACCGTGTGGTTTGATCCCTCACAGAAGCAGCTGCAATTTTGCAGATGCCGAAGCTGGAATAGACACAATACTGATAAGGCTCCTCCCCCACGTGGAGCGATCAACAAGGAGAGCCAGGAGATGCCAAAGGTGAAGGAGGGAATTGACTGCAAAACCCTCAGAAGATGAAATACATCGAGAGCAGGAGGTGATCCTGAATAAGCTCCAGGCTGATGACCTGGAGCCCTGAGAATGAGAACTTGGTTGGCTACCGGACTGATGTTACTTAGAGAAAGGGTCGATCGACATTTAGCAGCGCAATAAATGTGAGCCCGGGCCAGAGGGAACTCAGGTGGCGTACAAGAGGTATGGTGGACCATGGACCTGATGGGCACCTTCAATAAAGTTTGTATGGTTTATTCCAACTAGGGGGAGTGGAAGTTTCTCAAGTCTTATTGGCAAGTTTTGGGGGAAATCGGGGACCACACCACTGTACAACACTGCAGCATCCATGGCACACACTGTTACACGCTATGCACACCAGGTACAACTACACTCCAACATGGTAATCTTCTGAGTTGCTTAGCAGGACACCCCACGTTTACAACTGAGGGTCCTTAGTATAAACAATCGGGGCATGAATGCCCCGGTGAAACACACCTCAGAGCGCCGTGTGCTCAAAGACTTGGGCTGTGACATCCATCTCCTACAAGAAACCCATCTCCTCAAAAAAGAATGGGGCCACCTTCAAACCCACTGATTCACATGACAGCTCTTGTCCTTCGGCTCAGACAAGAGGGATCAGCAATAGCGCTGGCCAGAAAGTTCAAAGGCAAAATCTTAACTACTTTTGCCGAGGTCCAGGTTAGGATGCTAGTGGTGCGCATAGCGCAACAAGCACACACACTCATACTCTGCAATGTCTAAACTCCCTATGGGAAGAGATTGCCCTCATCAGGACAACCCCAGATGCTGAAATACTCATATTAATATGGCGATGGACACCGAGCTTGATTTTTCAGCACACAGAGTGGGAGAGAGAGGAGACCTGGCAAGCATGGCCTAGGGTTGACAAATAATCTGGCGCTGTACCACGTTCATACCCAAACAAGTGAAAGACACCACCAAATGCACCTCTTATCATCCAATCTCACTTCTCAGCGTTGGCATGAAGATCTTCACAGGCATCCAGGTTGGTCCCCTATATGCATGACCTGGTGGGCCCCGATCAGTCGAACCCTGAAAGAGAATGCCACAACAAAAAACCTAGACAAAGCTTCACAGACCAGAACCACAACCTTTTTTAGGTTGAACCTGGGCAGCGCATGCGCTGCTCTGCAGGGCATGCTGTATCGAGTTAGGTATTTGGAGCTTCGTCCACTCTCTGCCCATATTTTTAATTGGCTTGTGTCAATGTCCACTGGTCAATAGGATTAGCAATCCCTCCTTGTCCCATTTTGTAACCTCCCATTGCGACACTCAGTTACACATGTGTTGTTGCTTGGATAGGTTCAAATACAGCTTCTCAGCACTACTTTCTTAAATGTTTTTTGGAGACACTCTTCCCCTAAGGGTTTTATTTATCTCCCCAGCTCCGCAGCCTCAGAAATGGGGCTGTGCCTTTCCTTTGTTATGTGCGGCGCTGGATGCAGCTTCACACTTTTTTCCTTCTGTTTATTTACTTTTGTCATAATTGCGGCACCGGCGCTTTAAACATCTTAAGATAAAGCGCGGGCGCCGCTATTGAGACAAAATTAAAGAACACCTTGCCTGTTGCCAAATTGCAGCAAGGCGCCTGCTCCACTGTGATCACGCTGGTGTCTGATTGCAGGACCCCAGGCAGTCACTGAGGCGGCAGCTATTTTTAGGTCTCACGCCTAGCGTTGCAGTGCGCAGAACTGCTCAAGCAGCGCCAGACCTCATGTAGGGGGTTCTGAAAGCTGACCACACGCTTGTGCGTGTGGTTTTGCTTTCGCCGGCTGGCATTGGCTTTAGCGTGTTTTAAAAAAATAAATAAGGCACGCAATTGGGCAAAGGCGGGCGCATGTCCCGCCTTTGCTCCGCCCATTCCCATCGGTGTCTATTACGCGCAGCAGCGCGCATTCGCCTCGCTCCCGCTCCTCTGTGGTGCGCGCACCACTGGTTTCGATTTCCGCCCCCGCTCCTCTGTGGTGCGCACGCACCACTGGGTTCGATTCCGTGCTTATTAAAGACAAGATAGTTGAATTCAGTGCGGCTGTTCACGGGGAGAACATATCACACATTGCAAGTGATTTGCAGGCAGGGCGATCATTTTTTACTTTGTCTTTCATAAAGCGCTGCATACCAAATTGGGTAGCCTTGTAGATGCACATTACACATGCACAACCCGCAGGAAGACGGTACAGCCTTTCACAGCTTTCAGTCGCGACAACACCTTGATTAGAGCCCCTCCCCCTTTGCACTAGAGCCATCTTTGTATCTTTGCGGCTTGTGCTCTGAGATACTTGTCCTGCGTGCGCCTGAGGTCTGCCTTGCTTGTCAGGGCTGTGACAGCAGTTGTGTCTTCTGTGTGCTATGGGGTGTGTACTCGTGTAGGTCCCTTTCACGCCGGTTGGAACGGCTACCAGTGCACTCAAGGGCAGTTTCTGGGTAGAAGTATTGTTACATCGGTCTTCCTAACGCGATCTCATAAGGTGGTTTTTGGAAGACATGAGTGTATATACAAACAGTTAAGATACCCGGAAAGTGAAAGAAATTGTCGGGAGGCAATCACAGCGAGACTTTTCAGCGGTATAAGAGTGTTTATTGCGGGAACTGCATCAACGATCCTGGCACATGTAAAATATTTGCTTTATTCTGCAAAATACATCAGACTGCTTAAAGAGGAGTATATGTATCTAATGCTTTGTTTCAGAGGCTGTGCACAGAAAAAAAAGACGCTTAGCCGAAATGGTGCATCTTTGTAAACGAACGGCTGGGGATTCCTTTTTGCAGTGGCAGCATGTGCCCTTCAGAGACCCTGGACACAGGGGAAGGAAGGCTGTGAAGTGCACTCCCTCCAACACATGGAGAGCTGGGCATGTGAAATTTGCTTCCATCCGGCAGGTTCGGGCCTCCTACCGGACGGCGGCAATTGCCAGTGCCTCACCATGGGAGGACAGTATTTAAGAAATTACAGTGGACATCTTCCTTCCTCGTTGTCATGTCCGAGCCAGTGAGTCTGTCTCACTAACACCGAGCTGCAGGCAGCAGATCGCAGGCTAAGCACTAAAAAGCACATTTGTAGATGAAGACTCATCTGGCACTGTTTCAGTGACATTTTCGTCAGAGTCTGTGTGTTATGTAATAAAAGCTACACTCAGTCTGCAGACTGGTGCTGGCTTCAGACACAGGTGCGCCACTTCAAATGAAGGTAAGGCTTTCTGAACACACCTCCTCCGGCCAGCGTTCCTTTGGCAGGCAGTGACTTGGCCTCAGTGAAGTGTATCCTGTATCTTCATTTTAAACAGCGCGCAGACCGCGCTTTCACTTTCCTAGAAGCTGCTACACGCTCTACACCTTCCAGCGCTGCTGCTCCCCCGGACTTCTATGACACCCCCACTCCTGAGCAGCAGAAGCCAGGAGCAGCGGTGCCACCCGGTCTCAAATGCCATCCTGCAGGAAGAAAGCAGGCAGCAATGCAAGGTGACTGGCACAAGATCAGCTATTGTAAGTGTGTCCCCTTGAAGTGGATGTATGGACATTGCAGGCAGGAGTTACCCTCGGAAGTATGAACTTTTGCAGGTCATTCTGAACATAAACGTGCAAATATTCCCTTCCTTCGGGACCTTCAATTTCACGGCACTAACAGCGTGTGCCATCATTCCGTCATGAAAACATGCCCCGACCAGTTAGGGACGCGAACTTCGGGTCTTTTTGTTGGTGAATGAAATATAAACGGTATAACGCAGGTTTTGCAATATTCTGCCTGTACAACTTCGGATCAGAGTCACAATGTCTCATTTCTTGTGTTCGTGAAATCATTTGTGAAACACGCTACTTGGGCGCCATGTGCTCCTGCTGTGTAAGAGTGCTTGTTGTGCTTTATAGTGGGAATTGTTTGAAGTCCCGCAGCCGTAGTAGCTGATGGGCAGACTCTAAAGAGGGGGATTAACTCCAGGAGCAGCTGTCACTCGTGTTCCCAGTGATACATGCGCCGGGGTCAAAGGTTATCAACATTTGACATCCCTTGGTAACTATCCAGCCAGGCTTTGCCTTGAATTTTTATGTGTGGGAAAGGATGGGTATTTGAAGCATTTCTTTCCTCCCCTGCGGCTGCGTCCTTGTGTTGCATCCGCGGGCAGTGATCCATATCTACACATCCATACTCCCAGATGAGCCATCTGTCAGCCCCAGCCCTAGTGTCGGGGCTGCAGACCTCAAGCGTGGATTGTAATGACACTAGAAGAAGCTGCAGCACCGAAGCAAGCTCCTGCTTACGGGACGTGGGTCCCAGTATCATTTACATTTGTTATTACCAGGGCCACTGCAATTATGCGGCAGAACATGGCCAAATTATGCGGCAGGGGTTAGTAAAGAATGCGACAAGAAAAGCAAATAAAACGGCATAATCTGACACATTTTGTAATTGTATTACTTCATTATTTTGTCGTTTTCAAACTTGTTAACATTTTCTGGGCATTGGTTGCACCTCATTAGTACCAGTTCAAAACCCAAATATAGCAATAAACAACAAAAATGTAACTAGTCGACCTTTGCAAAGGGCCTTCAACTGTGCGACAATGCAGTTCAGTGCATTTTTGGTAAATTTGGAACCGTTTGAGCTAGAAACCATTTTTTTGTTAATCTGCTGAATGTGGCTGATGGATTATGTGGAAAATGCGGCAAATTTATAGTTATGCAAAAAAACACTGTGGCCGCACTTCACATAATTCCAGTAGCCCTGGTTATGCATGGGTGCATCAGTTAAGAGGAAAAAGAACTGACAAGGTTTGCATGACTACTTGCAGTGGGGCCAGCCCGTTTGTTGTCTAACATGGTTACTCAGTTGCAGTTTTGGTTACTACTTCCAGGCCTCCGTGGACTATCTTTCCCCCCCTGTCCACTGGTCCCTAACTGCTCTAAAACACCCTAGAGCACTTAAGCCTGAAAGCCATTGGCCACATTTCGGTTTGTAGCGCTAAAAACATTCTTTACCACACATCCATTCCTATATGTGACCTGTAGGGCCACGTTTGAGAGTCCTGTAGCTTTCGGAGCCTTTCTGCCTTGTATACTTTGTAGCACTGCCTCAAAATCACCCCAAAGTCCTGTAGAGCCAGACCCAACCTTCGAGACCGAGCCATCACTTCTAGGGTGCAAGACACGCCTGGAAACGTGGCTGAACATATCGTGTCATCAGTTTATCACCTCCCAGCCCTAAGACGTATCTTTCTCATGGACATGAGTGGAAGTTCTGTGTACCCGGAAAATAGCATGTCTGTAAATGCACATTACCCTGATAACCCACTTTTAGCGCCTGGTCTGTATAGCAAACATGCAGGCCAGTGCTTAATGCATTATATAGTTACTTACATCCCCCACCCCCAAACCCACCAAGAGCAGTTAAAGTATTGACGAAGTCCTGTGTGTGAATGATGCAAAGTTAATCATCCTGGGGAGAGGAATTGGCCTAACGGCTAGGGCGGGCGACTTCAAAACTGGGGAACCGGGTTAGAGTCTCGGCAATGACGCTGAACATCCTGTGATTCTGGGCAAATCACTTAATCTCCCCGTGCCTAACAAAAATGAATGTGTCCTCATGTAACGCAACTGGTGTTATGTAAAGCGCTCCGATACCTTCGGGTCAAGTTTGCGCTATATAAAACCCCGTTATAATAAAAAAAAAAAAATTCTGGGACAGTTACTTTTGATAGCTTGGAGAAGTTTTGAGCTTACATTTTTATGGCCATTTTGCTAGTTCAGCACCCATGTCTTTAAAAGATGTAGGACGGTCATTGTCTCTGCCCTATATATCAATCCCTAGCCAGTAAGAAAAGCATTTGCAATGCAATAGGTCTTGCTTTTGCGATAGTTTGAACTACTCGCATTGTAAATGACAATGCCTTTTATTTGTGTTTTGAAAACTTGCAAGCGGTGCGTAAACATGCACTATGTACTTCTAGCCGTTGCTTACGAGAAGCAAGGCTGGCAATAACTGCGCCTCTTTTACTGCCAGCCTTGCTTCTCGTAAGCAAGGACTATCTGTACAAAGTGCGTGTTTACGCACCGCTTGCAGGTTTTCAAAACACAAATAAAAGGCATAGTAATTTACAAAGCCAATAGCTCAAACTCTTGCAAATGCGAGACCTATTGCATTGCAAATGCTTGTTTTTTCTTGCTGCCACCTGGTGCACTAGCTCACACTCACCTACAATGGCACCACGAGGATGTTTTTCATCTGTTAGTCCTCCCTTCAGCAGCGCCATCTCCCAAGTAGAACATTTCGCTGCCGCCCCTGAACACGTGTGTGTTGAGAGAGAGAGAAAGTTCACATGCTCTAGAGAAAGGCTCGGAGGGGTAAAAAGTGTAGCAGGGTTGCCGGAGCTGTTAGATTCAGTGCCCCTTTCCTGTCCCAGTCTTTAATTAGGCTATTGTCGCGCCAAATGAAAGGGCTGTATGTGCTCCTTTTAATTGCATGGTGCTTGGTTTCCAAATGTAAGCTGATAACTTAACTGCCTGCACAATTTACATATTAGTAAATGGTAACAAAACATTACAAAGAAATGCTGAGTCAAACAGTACAATACCTGAAGCACTAGGCTGCTACGAGAATGCGTTAGGTCGCCACCTTTACATCATTGCACATTTCAGCTACAGTCAGCCTTCAACTGCTATCTTTGTGAAATGTGCGTACTAGTGACAAAATGTAGAAAGTACAGCTCGGAGCCACTTCAGTGATTTATAAATGCCAGTCTTAATATATAGTAGTTTCAGTGCATGTTATCTGTTACCAACACATGCGAGCACTGATCCACTAGCATTTTTAAAGCAAATTATTCAAGTCTCATGGCCTGCGGCCATATTAACGTGCACAGTTCAGTTAACTGAAAATGATTTAAACAGTAGAGTTTTTAAAAGAGCATCTGACATTTTTGAACATTTATCTTGTATTTGACTTTCAAACTACCCTGCCAATGTACGAAAATACATAAGCATTGTATAAAAGGCAATGCAATCACATTTGATCTATTGCCTGCCACTTTCAGCATCCATTTTTTTCACATCAGCATCCCTCCCAACGAAGTTCCCTCTTAGGAGAAAATTCAAAATCTTTGAGAACCACAATTTATACTTTTAAACATTTTCCATAACTACATGCATGTGTTACACATACCACAGTTCCAAAAGTAGTAGTTTCCCCTTTCAGTAGCTTCTCTTAAAGGAATAACCATGTGACGTTTTGTTTCGGACGTTTACAAACCTTACTAATAGCCAATAGTTAACTAATGAGGGATAGAATATTCCTAAACATTGTGCACGTGAGTCCTGTCAGAAGAAAAACTCGCGAACAGCTCATTTAAGTTAGCCTTTAGTAAATGGGTGGGACTCTAAGGAAAGCATTTCATGTACAGCTCTGCAGTGACAGAAAATGTCAGCCACAGCAGCTGAATAATCAGAACATACATAGCTTAAGAAAAGTTTAATGACTTTATATTCTGTCAGCACACAATAGGAGTATAGTTTAAAAAAGTTAATGTTAAAAAAAAAATACGTTTGACAATATTTAATTTAGTTGTACCAGGAGCAAACCATAAGTACACTTGTAAAAGAGGAAGTATGGAGGAGAAATAAAAGCTATTTCTCCTCATTAAGCCTTCCCTGATAAGGCATTTCTTTTTGGAGCATTCCCAGTCTACCACTTTTGGTAAATCTGGGAATGCGTCAAAATCCATGGGAGTTGTGTGGGAACACTAGCACAACACCCATGGAGAGCATTCTCAGGGCAGAGTAACGCAACGCAGCGATTTGCACTGTTGCGTTACTCCAGATCTCTGAAGACATTCAGGGCCATGCAAGGTGGCCTTGCGTGGCTTAATAAATCACATGTTGTGCCTGTGTCACGCTTGCATCATACTGCGTGGTGCAAGTGCAATGCAAATACTCATAAATTAGTTTCTGTACCTGTTAGTACTCGTAATCAATTAAAATTACATGCAAGTTATTTTTTTCGTTTAAAATTTTAATAGCAAGCATATTCCTACATTTAGGCAGCATGTTTTCTTTGCAATTTTCTGGCACATCTATACAATAAATATTTTAAAGCACCAAAAAAAAAAATGCACTAGCTGGCCAAGGCCAGACCTATTTTCTTTGCCAATGATTTTTTACTGTGGCTCTCAGGAAAGCCGATTTCTCCCGCTAGGTCCCGGATATTTTTTAAACATGCATACAACCATCCTTCCACGGTGAGGGTCAAAGCTTCTATGCTTAATAATCAATCTCTCGTAACGTGGGCATTGGATATTCAAGTTATGGTGCAATGAATGGCTGGCACTAACTACTCCAACTATCTGTTTAGCTACATACCTATGTTCTATATAGATATGTTTTTTTCTGTATCCTAGTTAAATGAGGTCAATGCATGGTTAAACTCTGGCACACACTTGCACAATGTTATGTTTTACATTGCTGTAGAAGTTTGTGAACACTGGTAGTCAACTGATATCAAGTTGGATATCTGGGTTTAGGTTTCGCCTGCACAAACAGCTTATTAATAATCACATAGGCGATACCAAATGCATTTACCAAGGATTGTCTGATCTGTAGACGCCGAGAATGCATTTGATTGGGCCCAATGGCCTTTCCTCCAGGAGGTTCTCTATAGGAGCATGATGAGACCCAAATTCTGGAAATGGGTGTTTAGTGGCAACACACGAACCTGGAAGAAAGGGTCTGGGTGAATGGCACGACTTTGGGCCCCATCAGGAAAGAGGGAGACGTGTCAGGGCTTCCCGTCTCCACCCCTATTTGCCCTTTATATGGAGCCCCATGCTGAGGCGGTCACCAGGAACCACAGATTACAGGAGTCACATTTGGCAAAACACAACACAAGATGGCACTAAACACGAACATCCTATTGATGCTTACAAATTCGAAAAACAGCCCTGCAAGTCCCTAGTAAATTGTATCCCAGCTACCCAGGGCACGGGTACTAAAAGAGTCCATAAGGGCTGCAGCATTATGCATCTTGCCAGGAGATCATCACAGAGGTCCCAAGAGGCCAGCCCCATCTCTCCAGCCAGTTTTGACACCAAACCATCCAGAAGCGCCCCTGCACCAATACCCTGGGTACAGGAGCATTTGCCATATCCAAGGCTGGTAGTGTCCAGTCACCACTGCTGCCAAAATAAAACCACCGACGGATTTCAGGACCAACAAGGCTCACCCAAAGAGTGCCCTGCTGTCTGTTTCCTTACCCTCTGCAGGTCAAGAACCGTGAGAGCCTCCATACTAGCTGGCCAAACACCTCTGCATCGAGCTCCACAGCCCTGGTTTGCGGAAACTGACAGTGCCCCCTTGCTCCAAAGAGCCTCACGAACATGCCCCTAAAACCACCACATGCAGTCTTTGTTGCAGGTACTCTGGCTACCAACATCTCTGCACCCGGATGCACCAGGGCAGGTAAACTGAAACTGCTGGTGGTACTTTAGACCTTGGCCCCCCCAAGCACATTAACTCCTACAGGGTATCCTCAACAACTGCTTGCAAGAATATGTATGCAGTACGTCTTTACTCCCATAGGATATTACCTAGTTCGGGGATCATACCTCAAAAAACGTTATTAGAGCATTTTACTGTTTTTGTAAAATTCATAATTTCGAAAGTACATACCTAGTTATATTTGTGTCTAAAATTATGTACAAATCTTATTTTTCTAAATTGGTCTAAAATTTCTTCTTGGATGTGTGTCTTATTTGACTGTGTGCAATAACTGCTTAACACTCCTCTGATAAGCAGAAGCTGCTTGACCACTCTACCACAAATAGATCACATGGGATTATTGAAGTAACCCTCTGTAAACCAATAAGGGTTGTCTGGACTTTTTGCATGTGTGCCCCTACATTGGCCCACTACATAAAAAGCCAGGTTCCTACGGTTACAAAGTGAACCTAAATCATTCCTACTTTCACATGTAGCACTTCATGACCAAGACAAGTGGGACTACATTTGCAGACTGACACGCTACATGGGGAGCAGTCAGCCAATGGTCCACATTTTACTTGATTCCTGGTGACACTACAGGCTACCGAATCAATGAATGTACAATTAAAATCGGTGACTGTAGCCACGGACAAGCATACAGCACCATAGCATTATCGCAGTCACACCTGCGCATTATGCAAAGCCATAAGGCACAGACTCATTGAGAAATAATCTGTATCGCCAGCCTACGCATTTTACATAGGTTTTATTCAGAAGTATAAAACAATGATCAGTAAAGAGCTGTTGGCAATGCATACGTCCATCCATGGAGGCTAAAGTTCACAGCATTTATTGACGGCTCTTACTAAGATTTGAAGTCGAAGTTGCTTTGGATCCATCACAAAAAAGGCCATCAACACTGAAGAGAAATAAGTTCATGGAGCAATGTCAGCAAGTCCACATGCAGATAGGTTCAAGTGCACAAAATTGAGACAACTGATTTCGGATAGTTTGGAATATGTGCAGCATTACACTGAACAAAGTAACAGATGTAACAGCCGAGGAATTACTATTTTCTTTACCACGCCAGAAAAGTCCAATTAAAGCCTAGCTCGATATCAAGTACACAGAATTCTCCTTAGACAATTTTAATCTGGTGTAGGTTAAAGTAGGCCTTCCCACAATATAAAACAAGGAAAACGTGTTTCAAAATAACTTCGTAGAAAACAATCCTGTCGAGATTTTTAAAAAAAGAAATGACTGCGAGATTAAAACCCATTTCGAAAGTAAAACGTAATTGTTCATAGTTGTATCAATCCTACATCAGAACACTGAATCCGCCATAATGCTGAGTCTTCATTTCTGTAGATTTGCTTGCTGGTTAGCTGGTATCCATCTGAAATCAAATAGAATTTGCGTTATGTAGAATGAACAAAGTGAAGGGAAAGCAATTGCTTATAGCAACCAAATAGCTTTTACTCTCGTTACTGTACAACGTTGCCTAAATATACTGCTGCGCTACTACTTGTGTTCAGATGCAATATTCCAGCTCTAGTGCTATTTTGCAGCAAAGGATGAACTTTAAACTGCCCAGCAACTCAAAAGTACAATAAGCTCTGAAGTCTGGCGAATATTTGACTCCTATAGCGAGGGCTGTCTTGGCAAAATAAAAACATACCCAGTCAGACCCACTTTCTTTTATCTGCTGGCACACAGGTGTACGACATAACTTCAATCTCTCCCCAACGCTTACTAACTCGAAAAGCTTATTGCAACTGTCTGTTTTCTGCATTACTAATATTTTCTGTATCCTTCCAGATGCTTGTTTGCTCATTAAAACGTATGGATAACCCAAAAAATGGTGAGGTAATGACATACTCTAGCATTGTAGGCATCCAGCTGTGCATCAAGTTCTTCTGCGGACATTTGCGGTTTGGGGCTCCGCGCGGCCCCTCTGCCTCTACTTCTGTTTCCACGACCCCTTCTGTTTCCACCACCTCCACCAAATCCACCAAGGCCACCACGTGGTCTGCTCATTCCACCTCTATTTATACTGGAATTAAAAAAAAGAAGTTACCAACACAACATTTTGTTTCTTAGCACAATCGAACAGCCGACATCAAAATCTAAATTTGGCATTTATTAGCTGGGCACTATAGGTTTCACTCTTACCTTTGAGGGGGCCTCCTCTGCAGGTCTATTTGTGAAGTCACTAGCTGGATGCTCATTGGACGCCCTGGAGATAAAGAAAGAGCTTAAACCAAACGAACGTTGTTAAAGACAGACTGACAGTTGAAACCTCACCTAGGGTATCACTTCATGCAGTGCTTTTCACGCACAGGCCCACAGCACTCAAAAATACACGTCGGGTGCGAGTATTCTACAAGATGACAAATGCAAGGTATGCTGAACTGAAACAAGGGATGAACGCTTTGATTCAAACTCGTAAACAAATGTGGTTTGCCACTAGCCTAACAAAATAAACAAGAACTCGACACTTGTGCTGAATGCTAAACGATCATTTTTTTTGCACAAGTCTTCAAACACTACTGGTCACTCGTGCCAAACTAATGCAACCATGTCTGCCAGTGCAACCAAGTATTATCATCTGACTAAACCCAAGAATTACTATCCTGAAAGCTACAATTGGCCAAGTACGACCTCGTACATCCTCCATCTGGATCACCGACCACTCCAACGGCACACATTCTCCTACATGTTTCAATGTCTCAGTATCAGTAACACCTTCACCCATGGACAAGTCCCAAGACAATCTCCACACCTAGTGCCTAATACCACTTCAGCTTCATCCATAATGTTAGGCTTTGCAATCTACACCGAGCCCCCAGAATAACGACATCAGCTCATACTTGTAGAGTATGTTGTCTGGTAGTCTGACTAGATGAAGCCCGCACAATTACTTGCGGCTTTTGTGAACGAGTAATAGATCAACAGGGCACCAATGACGCAGCCCCGCCCCCCCTAAACAAATTAAGTCATTTGAGTAAAATGGTAAACGAGGTGTAACGGCGAGATGAGAAAAGCACGTCTGAACAGATTTCAAAAAGGGCATATACCGATCTGAGCTAAAATGAAACCTAGAGGCAAAATTCTAACTAACTCCGGCAAACAAATGTTTGATGCACCTATGTAGCGAAGATTGGAAAGCTGTGCCCAAGTGTCTAATATTTGCTACAGAAAAGCGCCTATACAACAAATCAAACACAGATTATCCAGGAGTCTAAATTAATTAGGTCTTGCCTAGGCAGCGCCTGCACTCTTCAAAACATGCTGTATTCAGGATATGGCAACACAAGGAGATGGACGGAGCGCTGAAACTTATCAGACACTCAACCCCAGTCACAGATCTGGGTTGAATCCATCTTTGTTCTTTAGCTCACTTCGCCACCCCAGTTCAGACCCAGTCATATACAAATCAGTCTTGACCCCGTGCGAGAACAGTCCAGACCGATATGCTAAGTCAGGCCTTCCCTGAACCAGAAACAAGCATCCTGGGACCGGTTTCAGGGTAACACCCCTCATCAGCCTGGCTAGCTTGAATCCAGTGGCAAAGTGAGCAAGGATACCCTGCCAACTTAGGGTGAACAAAGCAACACAAGGATACGTGGGTCACTTAGCCACCAGATTCAAGCTAGCCTGGGTGATGGAGTGTTACCCCGAAACCAGTCCCAGGTTGCTTGTTTCTGGATCAAGGAAGACCTAGCATGGCAGTTCGGGCTCGGCTGTTCCCATGAGGCACAGGGCCAAGACTGATTTGTATATAGTTGGGTCTGAAATGAGGTTGCAAAGTGAGCTAAAGAACGATGATTGATTCAACCCAGATTGGTGACTTGGGAGTGAGAGTCTGAAAAGTTTCTGCGCTTCGCCCATCACCCCCTTTGTGTTTGTATTCAGGATATGGGCGCCCATCTTTTTAATTGGCTCCTGTCCTTTGTAAATGGTGGCTTTTCATTGGGGAATAGGCTTAGTAGTCCCTCCTTAGTACCGCCTTGCTCTTGTAACCTCCCATGAGGACACCACCACCCCCCGTTATATATGTGTTGTTACTCACTAGGTTTTAATTACAGCCTCAAGGCACTATTTTCTAAAAGGACTTCAGGAAGGAGACAATTGGTCCTAAGCTAGGATGGCAGTGGTTACTTCACTCACTAGAACAGCTCACATTTATATGAGAGTCTATAAATTTCCCTTCATCAATTCCACGCATTACAACCTAATCCGAAATTAATGTAATAATTATTTTGTCACATTTCAAAGCTACTAATTGTATATATGGGCATAGCTATTTGAATGTACTAGTAGTACTGTCTTGCATGCAATGCAAAATGGGTAGGGTGGATTTACCATATCTTCTGCAGGGTGCAGTACTGTATGTGACCAAAAGAGGTCCTCTTTTGGCAACAAATGGTACTGAACCCTGCAATATGGCTAGGTAAAAAACATTGCCAATAACTCCAACTTTGTAGACATGAAGTGCTGGTGCCTTGCTCAATAGGGACTTCTAAGAGCAGCTTACGGTACTGCACTACGACATACAAAGCTGGTTCCTGGCTCACCACACAAGCATTTGCAATGCACTAGGTCGCATTACTGAAAGCATGAGCTATTGGCGTTGCATCATTATTTGCAACGCTAATAACCTCAAACTAAAACTATCAGTAATTCAAGACCTATTGCATTGCAAATGCCTTTTTTTTTTTTTTAAAGTGAGCAGTAGGGATAAATACACTTGGAGAGCATCCACATCTCCCCGGGAAGTGGTTAGACAACCTCGCAAATAACGGGCTACAAGATTAAACGCATGCCGTACTTTTATATCAGCAAATTGCCTCACATGCACAAATTCAAAGAAAACATTGGCTGCTAAGTGCGCCGGCCAGATGATGTATGGCAGCAAGACTCACCGTCGAGGGGGACGCCATTATACTGCTTCATCGCTTTCAGGGCATCCGCTTTCCTCTCAAAGTGAACGTCAGCAGTGCCCAAACTGCGGCCTGACCGATCATAGTGCACAGCAGCTTTCTTCAAGGTCCCAAACTCCGCAAAGAGCTCCTAAGGGAAAGAATCGGAGCGATTAGCTTTAAAGAACTGCAAAAAAAAAAAAAAAAAATGTAAGAGACAATCTTTCACTTCAAAACGGCGCACCTAAAGGCCAACCCCTGAATTAGGAATTTCCATCCGTTCTGATGGAAGGCATTCCAATCCATGCAGGGTATTACAAGAGGTTCTAAGAAACAAATTCCCCTATTAACGTGTTTGCGTTGTGTAATCAGGGATGTGTCGTCATCCCCTTGAGGCCAGGACGCCACACCTCACTAGTGTTTAACAGATTCTTTATATGGGGTAATCGTACACAAATAGTCATTCAGTACAGACACGTCTTTTTATTCACCAGTCACGATAAACATTTTCAATTGAGAAAATAATAAATTGCTTTCTACCCCATACCGATCTGGATTTTTCGTAATGGAGGAATGTCTTATCTCTATACTGAATGTTTAATCACCATGTACCAAAGTTAGGATTTCAAAGGCTTCACAGCACTTAAATTATGACTTCATCTGTGTACGATTACCACCTTATCACGAACCCATCCCAATACATGCAACGACTGATAACTGGAAAACGATTTCCGACGCACAGAAACATTAAATTAAAATGTCAACTCCTCAGAGGGTCTATCGACATTACATTAAAACGGTAACCATGTAAAATGATTTCTTTTACATACAGGAGAGACTTTGAACACCTACAGTTGCCCAATTTCATTCTGCGGTGCAGGCAATGTTAAGTACTGTTAATACACCAGTACATTTGATTTTCCTATAACAGCATTATTTGGGGGGGGGGGAAGGATAGCTAGGGGCGCGAATTAAAGTGTTTTGTATACAAGAAATAGGAACCACTATTGTACGAGAGTAGACCAGCTCTGTAATGACAATGCTGCAAGGGATGCAAATATCAGTGTATAAACCCACAAACGTTCGTCACAATTACCGATAATCAAGTATATGTTTAGTATCAAAATAAACAATGCTTAATACCTTAATGCTTACCTGAATGTCCGCATCGGATACACCAAAATCCAGATTGGACACTAGGAGTTTGCCACCAGTCTCAACGCCAGCACCACCACCACCGCCGCCACCACCACCACCTCCTCCTCCTCCTCCATAACCACTGTCGAACATGTCATGTTGCCACTTGTCGGGAAGCTGCTTGGGCTGGAAGAGGAAGAAAATGACACGCAATGCTGACTGCACACATTACATTAGCCCTCTCCGCACGTAAGGGCGGATTGAGACGTCAGAAAAACATTAAAATATCAGAGTACCCATATCAAGTAGTGGTCCCACTGGCAGTGCCTCGAAGTGTTGGTAAGCTGTGATGCCACCATAGGAACGGTTCACCCCCTCGGTCAGCCCTCCTGTTCACTGTCAAAGTTGGTATGTGTTGGAATCTAGTAGACATACCGTTGTAGTCACCCCCGACCCAAATGTGTCTAATAACTCTGGACCATCCCCAACTGAGCCATCGAAAAACTCCCCAAAAACAATTCTGTATAGTATATTCAGTTCATATCCAGTGGCGCTTCAAACTTCACGAAGGTGTTCTTTGCCCCCTCCAAACACGGGAGGGGGGCCGCTTCCAAATTTGCAGTAAGCGGGACAGTAGGAGTAACGAAGGTAGCTGCACAATGGTTCTGCATGGAATAGGAATCGCAGCATCCGTCAGACCAGGGCCGGATGGGCAAAAAAAAAAAACCCAAATTAAGTAATTAATTGGCCAGGACCACTCAAAGGAAAGCTCCTGACACAAAAGATCTTTAACTTCTTACATGACATGGAAATAAATACAACGTTAAAACTCCGTTCCAAGGGCCAGGCCAAATTAAAAAAAAAAAAAATCTAAAGCGCTTGTACTGCCATGTTCCCGCTCCGCTATACAAGAACAGAGGGACAGCTAGAAAAGATTGAGGATTCACTGACCAAAAGCCCGACGACTAGGCCCCACCCCAAGCATACGATCCATCGCCAAAACCAACAGGTTTAAATACCCACCTAATAATTAGCTTTGCCACATATGTTCGTAGGAAAAGGGCCGTCTGTACTAAATCACGGAACCATAGGCTACAAAAATCCAGCCCGTTACGAAGAGATGTAGGCAGACCTCAGTCAACATGACTTGGACACCACTCGAAAAAAAAAAAAAAAAAAGCTATTTTTTCATCAAGTAACAGAAAAGAACCCTCTTTCATGGCAAAGATCTAGCCTCTCGTTAACTATGCACCGCATCCAGTTTCTTGTACAACTGAAAGGCCTTCCAACCTGTGACTCAGTAGAATTACTCAGTGAGTAGGGACTCTTTTGGCAAATGCCAACCATAAAAACTGAGCAAATCTTAAGAGTACTATAAAACGACAAGAAAAGGCCCGCAAACAGAAGTTCCCTGCCCTCCTCCCGCTAGACGTGGCCCCGGTCTTCAAGTCGGTAAGAGTTCGAAGACGGTTGCAACACTTCCAGGTGAGGACCCACTCCTCCGGTTGTCGCTGGCTCGTTGCTGTCAGCCGGACGTCGCTGCTCTCCTCCGGGCTCTTCCAGCTTCTCTCCATAGTGGCCGCTCCCACTGCAACAAGAGTGCTCTCACTGGGTGGGTTAAGGTCGCCATTTTGCGCTCTGTGCGCGGGCCGGGACTAGGTCCCTTCCCGGGCGGGCGCCATTTTAGGTACGGCCGGCCCTTAAAGCAGGACTCGACCACTCAGCCATGGGCTTGGCCATCAGTGCAGGCCAGGGCGTCTGGGCCTGTGGCACCGCGGGCCTGAGACCCGCCACCTCTCCTCAGGCCCGATCTCCCCAGGGCTCTTACGCCCCAGCTCACAGGCCCGGCTGCCTCTGCTCACGGGCTCTCTCGGATGTAACGCTCACCCTGCTGTATGGCGCGGGCCGGACCCTCCCCCGGCTCATAGCCGGTCGGTTCCGCAGGGCTCCACCTCCTCCACCGCCTCCTCTCGGTCCAAGGCCGCTCCGGCCGCCGCCGCCCCCTCCTCCTGGTCCTCCACGGGACCCTCCGCTACGTCCTCGACCCCCACCACCGCCTCCTCCTCCTCCTCCTCCTCGGGGTCCCCTGCCACCTCGGCTCTGATTCATCTTTATGATGTCATCTAGGGACATGTCCATCTTGTCGCCCATTGCTGCTGCACGTGAAAAGGGCGCGGCACGGTGGCTCGTACTCGGTGACGTGGACGGCGGCTCCTCTTGCACAGGTTTCACGATCTCTTCCTCTTCTTCGCGGTGACCGAACGAGACGCAAACAATGCGTCGTACGGCGACACCAGGGTTTTATAAGGCACGCACACTTCTCGTGGCGTCACTTCCGGCGTATCAAACACGTTTCCTTATTGAAGTTTTCCCTTCCGCACGGTTTAACTTGCATAACAAAATGGCGGAAATGACGTTACACGTTTTCATACACACGGTCATGTCATCATCATGACGACTGAATTGATTAAACGAAAACGGGCTATTTCTATGTTGGCATTTATTCTTTTACAGGGTGCGCTATTTCACGACATGACTGTTTGTTAGAAATTCTGTCAGGAACGGAGATGAAGATTATGCTTTTTTTTTCAATTTATAAACAATAACAGTCTTTTTAAAGTCCATTTCTTTATAACATAAACTTCATTTCCCAGAAACACATGGGAAAAAAGCAAACATCAACAAAGAGTCCACCAAACACATAACAGATCCTTTAATATTATCTAATGACTCTGTTCCTCTTCCTTCACTGCTTGTCAGTTAAGTTACATCCTTTTATTTATTTATTTGGAATGATATATAGCGCGAACAAGACCCTCTTGGGTGACAGAGCGCTTTACAGATTATGTGCAAAAGAAAGATATGGGAGAGGACACAAAGGAATATGGCAACATTATACAAGAGTACAAAATATTCTTAATAGTACATGTGAAAAAGGAAAGCAAAACATCCTAAGTACAGTACAGGTGGAAACAGTAAGTATGGAGATGGAGACACATAATGTAGCAAAGGTATAGGACTAAGACATGTTTCGCTGTGACAACAGGTAGCGGACCAATATGCGGGCAGAGACATACAGGGAAACAGGGCTTGGACAAGTCCTCAGGGACAGAGGAATTTGTTGGAGAGAACATTTTTTAGTTCTTTCCTGAAGAAGGATGTTGATGGGTTGCATCTGATCTCAGTAGGGCAAGAGTTCCAAATTTTTGGGGACATTACAGAGAAGGATTGGTTGTAGATTTACTTTTTCTTGAATTTTTGTGGCTTGAGAAGTAAGGAGCTCAAGCTTTTGGAGGATCTGTTTCCACCCAATAGGGTCAGTTTCTGGGTGTGGTAGGAGGAGGGTTATTTTTATTTATTTTTATTTTTTTAAAGTTTTATAGAGCGCTGGCTTGACCCGTAGGTATCAGAGCGCTTTACATACACACTATAAACAGAAGGAAATTGCATTACATAGTAGGAAGGCAGTAAGGAAGCGAACGGAGATAAAGAAAAATACAACATGAAAAATAGGTACACAGTGCATCGGAGGGAGAGAGAACAAACGAGGGTGGTTAACGCAGTCCGGTCACCAATTATCCTTGAATGTCAAGAGAGGGAGGAGTCAACTCGGATGTTGCAGTCTAGGTTAGTTGACGTTGGTCAGGAAAGTATTGTGATGCAATGCTTTGTGGGTCATGCAAGCACTTTTTAAATGAATTCTGGCCTCGAAGAGTAGCCATTTCAGTGCACAGAGGTCGGTGTGATATGATTACTTTTTTCTGATCCCGTGATGAGCCGTGTTGCTGCATTTAGTGTCTCCTTCAGAGGTGCAAGTGAGGTTTTCGGGAGGTGGTAGTGCTACCGCAGTCTGATTTCGATAGTACAAGTGCATGAGTCGCAGTTGTGAGGTCAGCCCCAGAGAGGAAATGTTTTAGTTTTCTAAGACTATGCAACTGATGGTTAGATCCTCATGTGAAAGCGCTGATGTGTTTTTGCATGGAGAAGTCTTTGTCTAAGGTCATACCTAGAGATTTAGCGGAATCGACGATGTGTGGGGTGAAATTCAAGGCAGTGAGAAGAGGGAGGCAGTCTTGAATGGACTCATTTAGGAGTTTGGAGTTGAGGAGATCAATGAAATGGTTTGAGTATTTCAAGGTGGTCAACAGCTTTAGGATGCCAATCTCATCGAGGGTTATGAAGCTTAACCAGGTGACGTTATTTTTGGGTGAGATGGGGGTGTTATACAGGTATGTTACTTGATCCATAGTGGAGGGGTGCAGGGAGGGATTATGCAGTAGTAGTTTGAGAGCGATCTGGATGTCTGTGATTTGTGGCGTTTTCTCGGTGAAAAAGGAGGCAGATGTTTCACAGTTAGGAAGTGCTTTGTTATTTGCAGAAGCAGGATCACTTTTGCGAGAAGATTGGTTTCTGATAATTATGAACAGTTTCTTAGGTCTATTAGTAGGAGTGTCTAGTTGAGTTTGAAAGAAAGCAGCTTTGGAGTTTCTAATGTTCCTATTGTAGGCGCTGCGCCTTTGACGTAGGAGTTTGAGGTTGGCTACGAAGGGGTGTGTCTCCATGCTCTTTCACCAAGTCTAAGGTGTCGCCGTTCTTCATTAAGGTTACTGTTGAACCTGGGGTTGGATCTTTTGGACGGGATTCTTTTTAGTTGTTTAGATGTTCATTATTTTGGACATTGAGTTGATGTATTGATCAGTGAGGTCCTGGGCATCGGTCATGGTGGGAGGTGGGAGCAAGATCTCGTTACTAATGGCTGATAGAGTGTGTGAGTTAATGTTACGGGTGTCACGGATCCAGCGTTTGGCTTTCTTAGGTTGGCCCTTGGAGGTGATTGCCTTACTATTTAGGGAGAAGGTGACACAGTGGTGGTCTGTCCAATCGTACAGGAGAATAGAATCAATTTGTAAAGTGTTCTCTTTTGAAACAATTAAGTAAAAGATGGCTCCTTTCTTATGGGTTGGGCTGTTGTAAGATTGGATGAGGTTGAGGTCCTGGAGGAAGGATTTGAAGTCATTTACGAGCGGGTCATTGGAATTATTCCAGTGAATGTTGAAGTCACCAAGGAAGACCTGGTTGGTATGAACGTCACTGTTGGAGGAGATAATCTCCATGACCTGTTCAATGAACATGCGATTATCCCTAGGTGGGTGGTAGAACATATGGAGGCAGCACTTTGAATTGCTAGTGGTGGAAATGTCGATTTTGAGGTATTCGCAAGAGGACATGGATGTAGTGTGTGATTGTTTCACAGAGAGTGAGGATCTGTGTATACAGGCTAGGCCACCCCCCAAGCGTCCTGAGCGGTCTAGTCTGATGATGTCATACCTGGGGGGGGGACCAGGCTGTCCAAAGTGGGAGCAGAGGAATCATTTAAACAGGGTTCCATGAGTATGTCAAGGTCCTGGTCCAGGATAAGAGCAGCTATCTCAGCCATGTGTTTCACGGTTGAACAGCACTGTAGTAGTGGGCATTTAACTGATGTATTAGAGGTGGTCAAGGGCATCAGGGGCGGTTTCTCCCCGAGGGCGTCGGGGCTCCGCCCCCGTTACATTCAACAAAAGTGCTCAATGCTCATATTTTATTCAATAAAAAAATACCCGTTTTTTATGTATTCTTCTCTTCTAAATAATATATAAACTGCCAGTAGTGAACACAGGGCACTGTCTGCCCCACTCACCGATACCGCTGCCGTGACAGTGGCCGTTGTGGAGTCTGGATGCATGTCACGTGACGTGACTGACTCTCCTCCTTGCATGCTCCCCGGGCGGGCCCAAGAAGCCTAAGTGTTTGCCGGGCTGACAACCTCACAGCCCTGAAGGCTGTGATGTCATCAGCTCAGCAAAGACCTAGCTTCAGGGCCCAGTCTCCACCCCCTGATGGCGTGGAGGCAAAGTTAGCCCCGGGCGTTTTAAAAACAAGCCCTGTATCGCTAACCCTCCATGTCAATCAGAGAGTGGAGAGCATGTCACCCCACCCTTTCCCAACTCATTACAGGGTGTGGTGGGACCCACCCTGTGACGAGTTGGGAAAGGGGTGTGGCAGGCGGGAAGCCGAGAAATCAAGTCTGCGCAGACTCGACCTCAGACTGCTTCCCGCGCTTGAGTCTGCACTCTGTGGTGGTGGAACTTACTGGTAGGAAGCCATTACTGCGTCAAAGTTCGACTCCAGCAAGACGGACACGGACTGCATTTAGAGCCGACTCCGACTCGAGTCCCGAGACAGTCCATCATTACTGCAGTGCACTGCTGGCAGCAGCTAGTCCCAATGGTTGCTGCATGCCGCTGCCACAGCACTGACTCAACTGCAGGTTGCTGTCCGGAGGACTAGACTGGACTAAAGTGAACACAGGAGTCGGCAGTTCACCAGCCCATGTAAGGCCCAGGCCAGCATTTTTTTAAGTTATATATATATTTTTCTTAGTTTTATATAGCGCAAACAAGACTTTTTTTAATGAAAGTTGTATGTATTCATAGATATTTGAGGTAAACATAACCTATCTAGCAGAATAGTTCCCTTTCTCCACCACCCTTCTGGGGACAGCTTGGTAAATTTATCAGATGGCAGATAGTTATTTATCCATCATTTAGCAGTTCAGGAAACCTCAAAACAAGACCCTACATAGACTCGACCTAAATTAAACTGCAAAAACTCAGGGATCACCACGGAAAAACACTGGACAAAGCACCACCTGTCTTATCAGCAGTACTATAATCTTAAAGGTGAGAATTGTTTGCGCTAAGTCCTCTCCTTTTTACAGTGACCTGGGCACCACAAGCATTTACTGTGGAGAAAGCGGGACCAGTTCAGGTCGGCCAACTTTATTCAAGTCAGGATTAAGGCATCGCTAGGGAGCACCAAATGCGAAGCTGGCCTATTTGTAAGGCTACATCAGCATTACTGTCAGCAGGCTGAGTTTCTGGTGCCAGCGACATTCTGTTGCCATGCCAGAACTCTAACAGAAGCTCCAAAATATATGGGAACTGCCTTCAAAGAACGCTGGCATCTGCCTGCCAAGCCATCTACAGCATGGCTGAGTGTCTGTCCTCACTGACACCCCTAGACCGGCCCTGTCTCGAAGGTAGCACAAAATAAGCCAACTCAATGCATTTGGTGAGAGAGAGAGAGAAAGAGTGTTTGTGTGTGTGTGTGTGTGTTTGTGTGTGTGTGAGAGACAGAGAGAGAGAGAGAGAGAGAGAGACTGCTTACTTGAGCTAGAGAAGGAAACCTGTTGTGGAAATGTGTGCACCTACAAAAGAGGTAATGCCTGTGTGCTTGTGTGTGGCAGGGAAAAACACACAAATTACAAAGTGCCATCTCCTGGGCCTGCTCTGTTGCACGGTCCAGTGGAGTCGATCACAACTAATCCCATGCATCACAACAGATGAGAGAGAAAAAGGAAGTGTGTTTGTGTGTGAGAGTGAGTGCTCCAGATAAAGACACACAGAATGCACTTGACTTGGTTTTTAAAACAGGAATTGTGGTAAATACCTGCAACACTCTCTCGCACTCGACTCTCCCCGGTCCACCGCAGCTCTTGTAGCTGATTGTGTGGAGGGAGAAGTTTACGCCGGAAATACTCACTTCCGGGAGGCCACTAGACGGACGCCATTTGGAGAGTTGGCAGTCTAGTCTTTACGCAAAGGCACTTCCCTGGTCTGGATTTAAGACCGGGATGGTGCGGACGCGCAGTGGAGGCGCGCAGCGGACAAGCCGCTGGCGCGCCAAAGGCACGCCTAAGGCAAGCCCGTCTGCGCCCGTCTGCGCCAGTCTGGGACCAGGGGCCAAGAACCCTGCCCAAACCGCCCGGGTTCCTAAAAAACCTATAAAATTCACAAATAAAGAGCTCCTGGCTTTGAATACAGGAGCTCATCCCACCTGCCAGCACTCTCTGGTCGCCGACGAGCCCCTGAGCTGCTCTGTCTGCGGATTCATAGCTGAGACCGGGGTGCAGCAGGGAAAGGGCCTAGGGGAAAAGACAGATCACATCAAATATTGGAAGATGGGACTAATCAATTGTAGATCCCTCCCAAAGCATGCAATCGAGATTAGGTTACTAATAGAGGAGGAAGAGCTGGAGGTTCTATTTCTAACAGAAACCTGGCTCAGAGAAAGCTCTATCCCAGATATTGTAAATGCCCTTCCCCAGGGCTTTGAAATATATCGCCTTGATAGAGCGGGTACAATAGGAGGGGGCATTGCTATTATTTGCAAATCACACCTAGCCTGTGTCATCACCCCCTCAATATTGCCAAGTGTGAGGCCTTTGCTTTCAGATTGTCCCTCACCCCGGCATGCTCTTTTTCAGGCTGCCTTATCTACAGGCCACCAGGGACCTGTACACCATTCCTAGAAGCCACCCCAGACATTTTGGCCAGCATGATAATAGGGAAAAGCGCCTTTACTGTTCTAGGCGACTTCAACATTCATTTGGACAATCAAACTAATCCTTCGACAATGAGATGTCTAGCCGACTTGGATGCCCTACAACTCACACAACTGGTGCATCTGCACACTCACGAAAAGGGACATATTCTGGACCCCATTTTCTCAAATGACCCCAGACTGGAGCCATTGGCCCCCATACGGATACCATGGACAGACCACTTCTTCATCCCAATTCGGTTTCTAAAACCCCACATTGCAGAGCCCAGAAATGTAAGCTCTGTACTGGTACGTAAATGGCCAAGGCGGGCTCCCGAAGCCTGGATCACAGACCTTGAGTCATCCGCCCCACCAGAAACTAAAGATTTAGAGGAAGCCCATAAAAGTTGGCTAACCTGGATAAACGGATCCATAGATCGGAACTTCAGGAAGCCAGGTCCAATAAAGTCAAAAAACTCCAACAGATCGTCCTAGTTCAGCCCTGAGCTGGTCGCTCAAAAGAAAAGCTGTAAAAAGCTAGAACGAAACTGGAGAAAAACGTATGACCCTGAGCTCAAAATAGCCTACAAATTAGCTATCCAGCGATATCATAAGAATATCAGGAAAGTGCAAGCTGCCTTTTTCGAAGAAAAAATTGAGAAGTCCTCTAACTCTTCAAAGGAGCTGTTTAAAATTGTAAAGTCCCTCTCTACAATCGACTCAGGTGCAAACGTCTCCCAATGCTCAAAAGAGAGATGTAATGGGTTAGCTACATTCTTCAAGAGCAAGGTGGAAAATATTTACAATTCACTCCACCCTAACATAAGCCAGACATCAGTAGACACCGAAGCCCCCAACATCTCTCCTGAACCTCCCAAGAGTGCAGAACAGTCAGTACCCTCCCCCCCTCTGTGTTCTACTCACCTTCCCCAAACTGAGTGAGGAACAGGCTGGCTCCCTGCTACAGAACATTAAATCAGGTTCCCCTCTAGACCCGGCGCCACCCCACATTCTCACCCAAGGGGGGAAATGTGTCCTAACTCAACTCTCCCACCTCATTTCCCTATCCCACGAAAGGGGTATAGTGCCCAAAGAGTGGAAGCATGCCATCGTAAAACCTCTACTGAAAAAACCTCAACTCGACCCCGCCTCTCTGGCAAACTACCGCCCGATCTCACTGTTACCCATCCTGGGCAAGATCGCAGAGAAACACGTGAATAGCACTATCTCACGCTTTCTGGAAGACAATGGTATCATACACCATACCCAGATGGGATTTCGACCAAAACACAGCACAGAGTCAGCATTACTTGTTGTCACCAAAAAATTAAAAAGCATCTTAGACCAGGGAAGAGCCGCCGCGATCGTGCTACTAGATCTAAGCGCGGCCTTCGACACGGTAGATCACGCTGTATTGGTCAACAGGCTCAAGGATATCGGAATCAGAGGTACAGCCAACCAATGGGTGGCCTCCTTCCTGAATGGTAGATCTTTTCAATGTATGGAGGCCGGAATCCTATCAGACTCTTTTTCAGCCCCTTGGGGAGCTCCTCAGGGATCTTCCCTGAGCCCGACCCTCTTTAATATCTACCTGAGCCCACTAGCTCACATAGTACAGGAGTTCGGTCTCTCCATTGTGTCATATGCCGATGACACACAACTAGTGGTCCCAATCTCAGATTCCCTCAATTCAGACCATAGGCAACTAGCCCCTTGCCTGGGGAAAATTGGTTCATGGATGGTCGACTGTAGTCTCAAGCTGAATGGGGACAAAACCGAGCTTATGATCCTGGGCAGCAACTTCAGCCCACGCTCGGAGATCCCCTGGCCAGCAAAATGGGGTCCGCCTCCCCCCCCGCCCCCCCACCTAAAACTTCCATAAAAAACCTGGCTATGTGGCTGGACCAGAACCTAACGATGGAGATCCAAGCCAAAAAACGTTCGAGTACCTGTTTTGGGATACTTCGAATGATCAGGAAAATATGAGCCTGCTCCCAGAAAACTCAAGGAAGACGGTGGTTCAAGCCTTGGTGGTGTCGAGGCTTGACTACGGCAATGCCTTATACTTGGCTCCCCCAAATATGTCACGGACAGACTACAAGTAGTACAGAATGCAGCAGCCTACTGCTTCTGAAGATACCCAGACATCAGTCAGTAAGAGCCTCCCTTAGGGAGCTACATTGGCTTCCGGTCCAGTCCAGGATCAAATTCAAGTCCCTCTGTTTGGCCCATAGAGCCATGTATGGGAGAGGCCCCGCGTTGGTACGAGATCTGATCTCCCACTATTCACCTCGTCGCCATCTAAGATCAGGATCACATTTTCTGATGAACACCACCAGAATCAAGAGATCTAGATGGGGTGGAAGGTCGTTCACACACCTGGTACCCAAACTGTGGAACAGTATGGACCTATAGCTCCGACTGATTGGGAACAAACTGACCTTTAAAAAGAGACTTAAAACATGGCTGTTCCCCTAAACCAATGTGCATGATATCTCCCTGTCTTGTTTCATACTAGCGCTGGGATGCCTGCGGGGAGCCATGCGCTCTATAAATCCCTAAATCTAAATCTAAATGCTAGTACGCCAGAAAGAGCATTGTGGAAGAAGTGCTTATATGTTTTTTCTGCTGTCTGTGATGTGCCTACTGTGTGTAAGCACAGCTTGCATTGCTTTCCCAGTGTATTTAAACGTTGTAACTTAAGCATTCTGATAGCAGTGTGGATGATAAAACAGATGGGCTGGCCCTTTTGTATACGAGCAAGGCTTTAATGGCTGGTTTTCTGAGGCTCCTGCTGACATCTGAGCAGTTCTGTATGTGGGTGAGATGATCCTGCACTACTTCCGAGTATTCTTTAGCTGTCCATGTATCTGTGAAGGAAGTAATCACTGCAGCTGACAATATCTAGTTGAAGTATACATTCTGTGCATCAGGGATGAATGCTCTGCTGTTGCCTGTGCTGTACCACTTCTGCATGTCACAGAAGCCCACAGCCATATACCTGTCTTGTATACGTTATCTTTGTCAGGACTGCCTGTGTGGTACCTGTTTTGTGCGTGAGGGTTGCCTAAACTGCTGCTCTCTGTTCAATACCCCTTCTTCATGTGAGGAAGTGTAACACTGTTGATGTCCCTGATGTACCAGATATGGCTGTGAAGGAAGCTTGTGCTGTGTGGCTCCTTCTATTTCTGTTCTGTAGATGAGAATGAAGCTTGCGTTGCTCCGGCTAGAAACCTTGAATTGTGGTAATTACGCTTTCCCTCCAATGCTCCACTTGTGTGAGGGAGAATTAGTGGAACGTGCATTGATGCATCCTAATATATCAGCTCTGTGTGTTAGGCAAATGCAGCTATGCTGCAGGTCTCCGTATCTGTGCATTGCTAGGAAACTTGCATTGCTGCTGCCTGAGTTGTACACAGTGCTTGAAATGGAAAAATAGAAGTGCTGGTACCCTGAATACGAGTGTTAGACTTGGCATCTTTTGGCGTGTTTCCCCTGAGTTTTTGCTTTCTGACCTCCCGGTTTTGACTCTGTTTTGCTGGTGTAACGGTTCTGCGCGCTTTTCGCACTGCTGATCAGTGGTAAAGCGCAGGTGCTCCTATGGTAAATTGTGTTATGGATTGGTGTTTCCATGATAGGATATTTGATTTACCTGTTAGCCTCTAGTAAAGTGCATTCGGTCAGAAATTGAAGTTTCGTATGCCTGAACTCAGAATCTAAAGATGCCTCTTTTAGTGAAGGTGATTTTTACATTCTGTGTTTGAAAAAATACTTTTGGAAAGTGGGTATTTTCTTGCTCAGTCATCCTGTGTGCCTCTGCTGGAATGTGGATTGCCTGTCTGGGTTTTGGATGACAGAAGGCTGGGGGAGCAGGAGGGGCGCCAGATGGACTAGGTAGGTCAGGAAAGGGCTGAAGAGACCTGGGTTACGATGGGGGAAGGGGGAGGAGATTTCCTTGCACCTCAAAGGGCCTGCTCTGCCTCTGACAAATGCCGTCTCCACCTCCTGCCAGGAATTCACACCAGAGAAGGCAGAACTGGTCCTGACCGGGCACAGGCCCTCTCTGCCTAAGAGATCAAAGGATTTTTGGACATAAATGCTGGGTCCCAGACCCCTGAACTTTAGAACTCATCTGGACAAGAAGACTGCCAAGAAGAAGAGCCGGAGAAGCTGCGAAAAGGAACGACTGCTTTGCTGGGTGCTTTGCTGGGCTGACCTGCAGTGGCTGCTTTTGTCTTGGGTAGTGAAAGGCCTGGACTGGACTTTCTGCAACCTAAATTTGTGAGTCTCTCCAAGGGCTTGAGGTAGAGCTTGCCCCCTGTTCACAAAGTCTCAGGAACAGCAAAGACTTCAAGTTCTTCGACCCGCAGCACTGGGGACTGTGTGTTTTGGGCTGCAACCCGAAGAACACCAACTCGACGACGTCTACGACGCCACTGCCGACTCCGTGTCCTGAAGGCAACGCAGAGGGCACCGCCGCAACGCCGAACCGCAACCCTGGTCTCACCGATGACGCCTGTTGACGCCGCCACCGAGCCGCTGCTTGCACCGCGACCTGTGGGCACCGCACTCCACACCGCCTCACTTCACGCCGAAGCTTTGGCACCGCAGAGGGCACTGCCGCAACGCCGCACCGCGACCCTGGTCTCACCGACGACGCCTGTTGATGTCGCCACCGAGCCGCTGCTCGCACCGCGACCTGTGAGCACCGCACTCCGCACCGCCTGGCTTCACGAGGATGCCTTGGCCTGCCTGACGCCGCCACTTCCCACCAAGATCGACGCCGCTGCTTGCACCGTGGTTCGGGGGCACCGCTCGTAAGTTACACGACTCACCGCCCTCATCCCACACCGCAGCCTTGGCCTACCGACGCCATCGACTCCAGTTCATCAGCCGACGACAGCGCTTCAGCAACAACGACGACGCTGCTTGCACCATGATCTGCCAGCACCGTGACGAGCACCGCCTTCATCTCGCACCGTGACCCTGGTCTCACCGACGACGCCATCTGACGCCGCCACCGAGCCGCTGCTCGCACCACGACCTGAGGACGCCGCACCGCTGCACTTCGCACCGCAGTACCCGACGCCTGCCGACGCCAGCGCTCCTGACTCCATCAGAGAGGAGATCGACCTGCAACGCGTGTGACTTCGAGGGCCCAATCGCCCTGCATCTCTGAAAGGTACTGTTTGCGGGTCTTCCCGACACCGTAGCTGGCCTGCGACCCCGCGGTCAGCCAGAACTGTTTTGGATTTGTGTGTTCACGACGCCGTGGTAGCCCGGACGGTGCTATCCACATAAGGAACTCTTTTTAATCAGCGTATTTTTGAATTGTGAACTTTTAAGTATAGTATTGTGGTTCTTTATCGTTTTTGGTCTTGTTTTAATTATATAAAAATATTGGATATTTTTCTAAACTGGTGTGGTGTCCTTTTGTAGTGCGTACACTGTATTGCTGTTGGTTATGTGCAAATGCTTTACACACTGCCATTAAGATAGGCCTGGCTGCTCGTGCCAAGCTACCAAGGGGGTGAGCAGGGGTTATTTTAGAAGTGTAACTCCCTTATCCTGACAAGAGTGGTGGTTTTTGCCTGGCTTTGGCCCGCGCCCTAGCCTACCAAGAATCCCATTTCTAACATTGGTTGTCAGCGGTGAGGATAGGACTTGCGTTTGCACTTGACTTACAGTGATTGGTGTGCACTACTAACATATCGCAGACCATTACGTACCACATACTAACCCGTTTTCTTTTTGGCCGATTTTTGTGATCATGCCAGGTGAACTTTCTACTTCACCATGCCGGAATCAATAGCATCATCCGTTGCATCCATGGACATAGCCTTTGAGGAGGATAGGTTGGAGCTCTACACTGTGACAGAATTGAAGTCCGTTTGTAAAAACCTAAAAGTCCAAATCAGAGGCCTCACTAGGAAGGACGAACTACAAAAGGCGCTGAGGGCCTGGGTAGCAGCCAGAGACGCAAGTGGGCAATCTGGTGACCTTAGTGGAGAGGCGGGGGAGCCTAGTCCTAGGGTGGATGTGCTTTTGGGAGGGGGGGAACCCTTCCGACCAGGCAGCAGTGGCCTGTCCCCAGAGGAGCTGGAGGACAGGCGGGAAGCAAGGAGAGCAGCCACGGAGCTAGAAAAGATTAGATTGGCCATGGAGGAGAAGAGAATGCTATTGGAACATGAACGAGGTCTTAAAAAGCTGGAGCTGAAGAGTAGGCCGGATGGGATGGTGGCAGCAACTTGTCAAGGCAGATAGACCGAATCATACACATCCCTAAGAATATGGGCAGAGAGTTCAAGAAGGGGGATGACATACAGAGGTGGTTTCAGGGTTATGAGGCAGCGATACACATGAATGGGGTCCCAGAGGAGAATTGGGGAGCAGGATTGTGGTCTCTGTTTCCAGAGGAAGCCAGGGATACTTTGACAGCTTTGGGTAAGGGGCCTAACCTCACCTATGCTGATATGAAGGAAGCCCTTCTCACTAGGTATGGTCTCACTCCTGAAAAGTACCGGGATCAGTTTAGGTCCTGGAAGAAATCTGATGCCAACACGTGGCTGGAATGTGTGGATGGGTTTTGTCGGTCGTTGGATGGCTGGGTGAAGGGCAGTAATGTGACAGATTTTCGGGGGCTCTACAATTTGATTGCGTGGGAGCACTTGTCTAGTCTATGTTTTGCAGATCTGCGCCAGCCCCTAGTTGATAGTAAGCTAACTGACCCCAGGAAGCTTGCTATGGAGGCGGACCGCTGGGTGAGTACCAGGGTCCACAAGAAAGCGTTTGGGGGGACTCAGTCAATGGTGGGCAGGGTCCCCAGCAGAAAAGTGGGGGGACAAGGGTAAAACACAGGAGTTCTCGAAAGGGCCCCAAAATAACACCCAGGGTAAAGGTTCCAATCCCCCGGAGATAAGAAGCAAGGGGTCTCGACAGGAAAGCCTGCCGAGACCGGCCCCCGCAAGTGTTTTGCCTGTGACCAGGTGGGGCACATGAGGGGAGACCCCGGTGCCCAAAGGGGACACAGCCACCCACCGGTGGACCGTCCAAAGTGTTGGCTAGCGTAGCGCTGGGGGAGGAGGAGGAGGAGTCCCAACAGGAGGGTGGGGACCCCGCAGAATGACCCTCGTCTCACTAGGGGACAGTGAGATGGTCCCAGGAGCCCAGGTGCCCCCTAACACAAAGAAATACAGCACCTGGGTGACCATCAACGGGAAAAGGGTAGAGGCTGTCAGGGATACTGGAGCCAGTGTGACCTCAGTTCGGTGTCACCTGGTCCCTGAGACGCAGGTAGTCCCCGGGGCATTCCACCAGGTGATTGCAGTCGACAATTCCGAGCGCCAGTGTCTGGTGGTGCAGGTTCCCTTCGAGTGGGGGGGGTCTCAGGTCCTTTAAGGGTAGTTGTGAGCCCTTCCATGCCTGTCGATTGTCTGCTCGGTAACGACCTGGAGCAGTCCTTATGGAAGGATGTTGAGCTCAGGTCCCACTTGGAGATGCTGGGGTTGCCAGAGTGGGCATGCATGTCCACTCGGTCGATGGCGGCCAGAGAGGGTGATCAGAAGGACCCGGAGCCTGAAACAGTGGCCCAGGTCCCTGCCAAGAGGAAGGGCAAGAGGCGCGGGAAACCGGCCCCTGAAGTTCCCACAGCCCGGGAGGAGGCGGACCTTGAGGGGGACGCCCCGGTGCCTACAGGGGAACAGGTAGCCGAACTGGGGGACATCTCTGAGCTGACCCATTGGCAGCAAGAAGGGGGTCCCACCAGGGAGGAGTTCTGCCGGGAGCAGAAAGAGTGCCCTTCTCTGGAGGGTCTGCGGCAGTAGGCTGCAGCCCAGGCGACTGGTGATCAGTCCGGATCACATTGGATATTTTGGGAGAATGATCTCCTGTCGCGGAACCTGGGTCAGCCCGTGTGCTGGTGGTACCCCAGCGCTTCTGGACCTTCCTACTGGGTCTGGTCACGACGTGCCTTTGGCAGGACATTTGGGGCAGGACAAGACCTTTGACCGGCTTGTCACCCACTTCTTCTGGCCTCGAATGCGAAGGCAGTCGGATGTGCATTGTCGGTCCTGCCAAACTTGCCAGGCAAGTGGCAAGAGTGGAAGGAAGGTCAAAGCTCCTCTCCAACCGTTCCCCGTGGTGGGGACACCCTTTGAAAGGGTAGGGATGGACATCGTGGGGCCACTGGATCCCAAGACAGCCATGGGCAACAGGTACAGCCTGGTCTTGGTGGACCATGCCACCTGGTACCCGGAGGCAATCCCTCTCAGGACAACGACGGCGCCAGTGGTGGGCCAGGTGTTGATGGGGATCTTTTCCCGCGTGGGGTTCCCCAGAGAGGTGGTTTCTGACAGGGGGACCAATGTCATATCGAAGTATATGACATCCCTGTGGAAGGAGTGTGGTGTTACGTACAAGTTCACCACTCCTTACCACCCCCAAGGCAACGGTCTGGTGGAAAGGTTCAACCAGACCTTAAAAGGCATGATCAAGGGTCTCACTGAACCCATGAGGCGTAAGTGGGACGTCCTCTTACCGTGCCTTCTCTTTGCGTACAGGGAGGTACCCCAGAAGTCTCTCGGGTTCAGTCCCTTCGAGCTTCTGTATGGTCACCCCGTGCGGGGACCTCTAAGCTTGGTAAAGGAAGGCTGGGAGGCCGCTCCCAGGAAGACCCCCCAGGATGTGTTCAGCTACATGCTGGCCTTCCGCAACCAAACTGCCCGCTTCAGGAAACTCGCTCAGGCGAACCTCAAGGCCAGCCAGGAAGAAATGAGGAAGTGGTATGAACAGAATGCCACTCTGGTCGAGTTTCAACCTGGACAGAAAGTGTGGGTCATGGCCCCTGTGGAACCTTGTGCCTTACAGGACAAGTGGACGGGGCCCTTTGAGGTGGTGGAGCGCAAAAGTGAGGTCACCTACCTGGTGGATTTGCAGGCTCCTCGGAACCCGTTACGGGTCCTCCACGTGAACCGCCTCAAACCCCACTTCGAGAGGTCCGAAGTGAGCATGCTCTTGGCGACGGACGACGGGGAGGAAGCGGAGAGTGAGCCTCTCCCGGACCTCCTGTCTGCCCAAGAGGGGGATGGGTCGGTGGATGGTGTGACCCTCTCCCCGGCCCTGACCGCTGAGCAGCAGAGCGAGTGTCGCCAGTTGTTGGGGCAGTTTGCCCCACTGTTCTCCTTGACCCCAGGTGTTACTCACTGGTGTATCCACGACATGGATACCGGTGACAGCCTCCCGGTGAAACACAAGATTTACCGGTTGGCTGACCGGGTCAAGGCCAGCATCAAAGAGGAGGTCTCGAAGATGTTGGCGTTGGGGGTGGTTGAGCCGTCCAGTAACCCATGGGCCAGCCCCGTGGTCTTGGTCCTGAAAGCAACGGCACCCGGGGCCGCCCCAGAACTGCGGTTCTGTGTGGACTATCGGGGGCTCAATGCCGTCACGCGGACTGACACCCACCCCATCCCCCGAGCTGATGAGCTCATCGACCGGTTGGGAGCGGCCAGATTCCTGAGTACGTTCGATTTAACGTCCGGGTACTGGCAGATCGCTCTAACCGAGGGGGCCAAAGAGAGATCAGCATTCTCAACCCCGGACGGGCATTACCAGTTCCGGGTGATGCCCTTCGGGTTGAAGAATGCCCCTGCCACCTTTCAGAGGTTGGTCAACCAGGTGTTGGCTGGGCTGGAGGAATTCAGCGCTGCGTACCTGGACGACATTGCAGTGTTCAGTTCCAGTTGGGACGAACATCTGCAACACCTCAGGGAAGTGTTGAGGGCGCTGCAGACGGCATGCCTCACAATTAAGGCCAGTAAGTGCCAGATCGGGCAGGGGTCGGTGGTGTACTTGGAACACCAGGTAGGGAGCGGCCAGGTGGCGCCCCTACAGCCCAAGATTGACACCATCCTGGCTTGGGAGCCACCCAAGACCCAGACAGAGGTGGGGGCCTTCTTAGGACTCACCGGGTACTACCGGAGGTTTGTTAAGGGATATGGCACCATCGTGGCCCCCTTAACTGCGTTGACTTCCAAGAAGCAACCGAGAAAGGTGATCTGGACTGAGTCTTGCCAGAGGGCGTTTGATACCCTGAAGGCCGCCATGTGCATGGCCCCCGTGCTCAAGGCCCCCGACTTCTCCAAGGAATTTGTCGTGCAGACCGACGCGTTAGAGCATGGAGTGGGAGCGGTGCTCTCACAACTGAACGAAGAGGACCTAGACCAACCGGTAGTCTTCCTTAGCAGGAGACTACTCCCCAGGGAGCAGAGGTGGAGTGCCATAGAAAGGGAAGCTTTCGCTGTGGTCTGGGCACTGAAGAAGCTGAGACCATACCTGTTTGGGACTCACTTCCGAGTTCAGACCGACCACAGGCCCCTCAGATGGTTAATGCAGATGAGGGGGAGAATCCAAAACTGCTGAGGTGGTCCATCTCCCTACAGGGAATGGACTTTACTGTGGAACACCGCCCTGGCACAGAGCACGCCAATGCAGATGGCCTGTCCAGGTTCTTCCGCCTTAGTGAAGAGAACCCCCAGGTAAATGGGTAGTTCTCCCTACTTTCAGCTGGAGGGGACGTGTGTTAGACTTGGCATCTTTTGGCGTGTTTCCCCTGAGTTTTTGCTTTCTGACCTCCCGGTTTTGACTCTGTTTTGCTGGTGTAGCGGTTCTGCGCGCTTTTCGCACTGCTGATCAGTGGTAAAGCGCAGGTGCTCCTATGGTAAATTGTGTTATGGATTGGTGTTTCCATGATTGGATATTTGATTTACCTGTTCGCCCCTAGTAAAGTGCACTGCGTGTGCCAGGGCCGGTGAATCAAATGCTACCCGGGGGCCTGCAGCACTGGTTGTGCCACCCCCGTGAGTAGCCCTGAAAACGGTAACTCAGACCTGCCATTGCAGAGTCTGCACGTAGTTTGTAACTGCCATATCGACTTGGCCAGTGCACACACTGGCCGGTCCCTAACCTTCCCTTTTCTTATATGAAGGCACCCCTCAGGTAGGCCCAAAGTACCCCTGTGGGTAGGGTGCAATGTATGTGAAAGGTAGGACATGCCCCGGTGTGTGTGGCATGTCCTAATAGTCAATTACAGCCAATTTCGTTTTTCACTATTGCAAGGCTACCAGTTCCCCATAAGACATAATGGGAGGTTTGTTCATAACATCTTATGAACATAACTGGCCCAGGGAATTCGGTAAGAAAATGAAGTTTCATATGCCTGAACTCAGAATCTAAAGATGCCTCTTTTAGTGAAGGTGATCTTTAGGTCTCGCCTACGCAGTGCGCATGCGCTGCATAGGAGACCTTTAGCCGTCGTGTAGCTCTTTTTCAAAGCACATACTCGTGCTTGTGGCGGCATACGCCCTGCGGGAGTGCGCAGCGGCGTGCCACAAGCACGAGTATGTGCTTTGAAAAAGAGCAGACTGCTCTCCCAAGCGCGCGCGCGCGCCTCTTTCCTTGCCCACACGTCCCGTCGCGCAGCTCGCCCAACTCTGTTTCCACATCTTCAACACCGCTCCTAATCGGCAACAATGGCGGCTGCACTTTTCTTCTTGTCTCTTTCGCGCAGCTCGCCCAACTCTGTTTCCACATCTTCAACACCGCTCCTAATCGGCAACAATGGCAGCTGCACTTTTCTTCTTGTTTCTTTCTTATTCTTCCATCCTTATTTATCTTCGGATTTTCTTTCCTCATTCTCCCATTTCCGTGTTCCTTACTCTTACTTATCTTGCTTTCTTGGAGGGTTGTTTCCTTTCTTTCCACCTGGTCCTTCATACCCCTTCTCGCTTACTACTTCTTATATTCTCCCCCAACTCCCTCTTTTCAGTTATTTTTGCATTTTACTTTATTTGGTTCTCCAGTTCCTCGTTTCTTCTAGACTCTTGCTTTCACCTTTGTCTCTTCGTCGCCTTTTCTCTCCCAAAACATTTTCATTAATTTTCCTTTATCGTTCTCTACTTTTTCTAATGACTTCCACATTCACCTTTCATTTTGCTTCCCTTCATCTCCCTATCTACCGCTGTCTATGCGTTTTATTTTTTTCTTTCTCTCTTTTGCCTAAAATCCTTTTCACCCTCCTATCTGCCCTTTCTCCTTTTCATCCACCCTCATCTTTCACTCCTTACCTTCGACTCTCCGCCTGAATGTCAACAGATGTCTGACTGTACAATAGCCGGCACCTTCTGCTCCCGCCGCCCAGAGCGCCTGTACGTTCGCCCCCCTCCCTCTCCCGTTGCGCTGAATATGTATTGCGCGTCTGTTTCTCGTCCCCGCTGTACATACCTGCGTGTCGTCTGTGTGCTGTCCTCTGCACTCCTCAGACCCCAAAGCATCTCTTATTTATATCATCCAGCTTTTTTCTCCGCTGTTCCTTCTCGTGTCATCGTTCTATGTCACACATTTTTTTTCTCTTTTTCATACCACCCCATGCCTTTTCTCCTCTCTCTTTTCTCTTCTCTCCCTTTTCTCTCCCCCTCCGGCTTCTGTCCTCTACCTGTTCTGTCTCCTTTCTGTAATCTTTCCGCCGTGTCTGTCCCCTCCCCCTTTCTCTCAACTCTCGCCTACTTTCTTCTTCCCCGTTTAACTTCTCTCTCTATTTTCTCTACTTTCCCTCACCAGACGCTTCATTGAGTCACCTTCATTCTTTGTTATGTCTTTTCGGACTCTCTTTCTGTCTTACACCTTCTCCTTCTTATCTTCCCTTCTGTCTTGACCTTTCACCTTTCACCTTACCGCGCATCCTCCTTTCTTAGTGGCACCTGCTTCTCCAGGTCGTTGGCGCCCATAATTTCCAACTCCTCTAATCTACGCGCCCCCATTAGCTCTTGTCCTCTCACCTGTCTCGTCTTCTCCACGCTCCCTTTTCATAGCGCATCGTTTTACTCTACAGTCGCCATTTGCTGGCATGCTCAGCCCCGTCACTCTCCCCTCTGGTTTTGCTCTTGTCCATTTTCTCCTCTTTCCTCCCTCTCCCCAGCCCCTTCCGCTACCTCACATTACTCTTGCTATAAATTACGCTCGTGCCCTATCCCTTCCACTGCATTCTGCTCCTGAAGCTCTGTTTTCAGTACTATTAATTGTATAATTGTAACACCCATTATTTACAGCGCTTAGAAACAACTGCAGTATAGTCCGAGACACTATATAAAATCAAGTTCTTTCTGCCTGTCCTTCCCTCAATCCACCTCTTTTCTCACCCCTTCTCCTGCTTTTCAGTACGTCTCTCTGCCCCGCCCTCCCTCTTCTTCTCTTCATCTCTTGCCCTCTCTTCCCTCTCCTCCCTTCCTCTCCCCTTCTTTCCGTACTATCATCTGGCGAAACCCAGTCTGACTCATTACAAATGGTTTACAAACGGTGAACAACATTCTGCTGTGAATGTGAATATGTTCAACTACATGAAACCAAAATGTGCATCCTTTTGGATGTACTTCTTGAAAATGTGTTGCCAGCAGATAGCCTCGAAGTTACCATTTTTAATCACTCTGTGATGTTACTGGATGTATTGTTTGAGTGGTCTCACACTATTTCCAATGTATACCAATTAATGAAGCTTCACCCCAGTGCACAATAAGGTTTCACCAGCATATAAAACAAGCATTGGCATAGCCAATAGGTCTCGCCTTTGGGACCTTATAAGTATTTAATTCTGCAGCACAATATCCTTGGTGCAACATCAACTGTTGCATGGCTAAACACTTATATTGGCTATGCCAATGCTTGTTACATTCTGTGTTTGAAAATACCACTTTTGGAAAGTGGGTATTTTCTTGCTCAGTCATCCCGTGTGCCTCTGCTGGAATGTGGATTGCCTGTCTGGGTTTTGGATGACAGAAGCTGGGGGAGCAGGAGGGGCGCCAGATGGTCTAGGTAGGTCAGGAAAGGGCTGAAGAGACCTGGGTTACGATGGGGGAAGGGGGAGGAGGTTTCCTTGCACCTCAAAGGGCCTGCTCTGCCTCTGACAAATGCCGTCTCCACCTCCTGCCAGGAATTCACACCAGAGAAGGCAGAACTGGTCCTGACCGGGCACAGGCCCTCTCTGCCTAAGAGATCAAAGGATTTTTGGACATAAATGCTGGGTCCCAGACCCCTGAACTTTAGAACTCATATGGACAAGAAGACTGCCAAGAAGAAGAGCCGGAGAAGCTGCAAAAAGGAACGGCTGCTTTGCTGGGTGCTTTGCTGGGCTGACCTGCAGTGGCTGCTTTTGTCTTGGGTAGTGAAAGGCCTGGACTGGAATTTCTGCAACCTAAATTTGTGAGTCTCTCCAAGGGCTTGAGGTAGAGCTTGCCCCCTGTTCACGAAGTCTCAGGAACAGCAAAGACTTCAAGTTCTTCGACCCGCAGCACTGGGGACTGTGTGTTTTGTGCTGCAACCTGAAGAACACCAACTCGACGACGTCTACGACGCCACTGCCGACTCCATGTCCTGAAGGCAACGCAGAGGGCAACGCCGCAGCGCAACCCTGGTCTCACCGACGACGCCTGTTAACGCCGCAACCGAGCCGCTGCTTGCACCGCGACCTGTGGGCACCGCACTCCGCACCGCCTCGCTTCACGCCGAAGCTTTGGCACCGCAGAGGGCACCGCCGCACCGCGACCCTGGTCTCACCGACGACGCCTGTTGACGCCGCCACCGAGCCGCTGCTCGCACCGCGACCTGTGGGCACCGCACTCCGCACCGCCTGGCTTCACGAGGATGCCTTGGCCTGCCTGACGCCGTCACTTCCCGCCGAGATCGACGCTGCTGCTTGCACCGTGGTTCGGGGGCACCGCTCGTAAGTTACACGATGCACCGCCCTCATCCCACACCGCAGCCTTGGCCTACCGACGCCGGCGCCATCGACTCCAGTTCGTCAGCCGACGACAGCGCTTCAGCAACGACGATGACGCTGCTTGCACCGTGATCTGCCAGCACCGTGACGAGCACCGCCTTCATCTCGCACCGCGACCCTGGTCTCACCGACTACGCCATCTGACGCCGCCACCGAGCCGCTGCTCGCACCGCGACCTAAGGGCACTGCACACCGCACCGCTGCACTTCGCACCGCAGCACCCGACACCTGCCGACGCCAGCGCTCCTGACTCCATCAGAGAGGAGATCGACCTGCAACGCATGTGACTTTGAGGGCCCCATCGCCCTGCATCTCTGAAAGGTACTGTTTGCGGGTCTTCCCGACACCGTAGCTGGCATGCGACCCCGCGGTCAGCCAGAACTGTTTTGGATTTGTGTGTTCACGACGCCGTGGTAGTCCGGACGGCGCTATCCACACAAGGAACTCTTTTTAATCAGCGTATTTTTGAATTGTGAACTTTTAAGTATAGTATTGTGGTTCTTTATCGTTTTTGGTCTTGTTTTAATTATATAAAAATATTGGATATTTTTCTAAACTGGTGTGGTGTCCTTTTGTAGTGCGTACATTGTATTACTGTTGGTTATGTGCAAATGCTTTACACACTGCCTCTAAGATAGGCCTGGCTGCTCGTGCCAAGCTACCAAGGGGGTGAGCAGGGGTTATTTTAGAAGTGTAACTCCCTTATCCTGACAAGAGTGGTGGTTTTTGCCTGGCTTTGGCCCGCGCCCTAGCCTACCAAGAATCCCATTTCTAACAACGAGTACCTGCTTGTTTCTGAGAAGTGCCAGTACTCTCCAATTAAAAGTATTACCTCACTCTTCAGAAGTGCAGGTACTCTCCCTCTCAAAATAAAAAAGTCAGTACTGGATAGTACCGGCCCATTTAAAGCACTGGTTGTACATGCCTCTGTGTAACGGTAAGCTGGTGTCACTGCTTCTGCCTGTCACGGACCTGCTGTGTGTCAGGGGCTTGCTCTGCTGCTGCTGCCTAGGCTGTGATGCACTTGTTCTGTGTAATGCACAGCTTCCTGTGCTAGGACTGTTCAGCATATAAGCCCGTTTACTAGGGCCTTGTCGTCGCATGCCTGGATGAGAGAGCGAGGCCCTGATAGTTAATAGCTGCTTCTAACTGAATAAATGTTTCCTAAACAATTAAAAGCCATATCATGTTGTCAGGGTGCAGTGTATGCCAAAACGAAGCATTTGTATGACGTGTTTCTCATTACACCTCTAACCTCATGATGTTCATTGACAAACGGGAGGAGGGTTAAATATACGCGCGCCGTGGCTGAAAGTGCAAACTAAGCTTGAAGGGGTCTGATCCTCGTGCACGTATGTGCTAAAGGTTGTGTCTACAATTCTGGGATGGAAGAATGGGCCAATGCGCCGCACTGATATTAGCGCCTCCTGCCTGCAAGTGGCTGCATACAGCGTTGTGTGAGTACAGTCAGACAGGCGCACCGGGGCAGAGCCTGGTGCAGGTGCATCGAGGTGGCAGCAGACAGGGACTTGTGTAGATAGGTTTCCTGCAAAGAAGTCTTGTTTAGGGCTTGTTACTGTTAGACATGTGCAGCAATGTCACAGACTGCAGTGGGATGTGGCTGCACACAGAGGCTTAGGTGGGTCTGTTTATGCAGTTGCACCAGAGCAGAACCAACTGCGTGAATGTGGCATAGAGGTGGTGCAGCTATTGTCATGTGATGGCGCCAATGTGAGAGCTTGCAGCATAAACACATGGCTGCACACAGAGACATCTGTAGCTCTGGACATGCAGGAGCACCAATGGCAAAGGGGGCTGCACACAGAACAGAAGCCTTTGCAGGTCTGGTCAAGCAGTGGCACCAATGCCAGAGCTAGCACCACGAAGGTGGTTGCACACACAGTCTGGTGTGGGTCTGGACATCAAGCGTACCAATGGCAATGCATGTTTCATGAAGGTGGCTGCACGCAGAGGCCTGTGCAGGTCTGGTCATGCCATGACACAAAGATGGCTGCACACAGAGGCGTGTGCAGGTCTGGCCATGCAGTGGCACCAAGGTGGCTGTACACAGAGGCCTGTGCAGGTGTAGCCATACAATGGCACCAAGGTGGCTGTACACAGAGGCCAGTGCAGGTCTGGCCACACAACGACACCAGGGCCAGTTCAGTCTTTTATCCTTGCAATGCCAGTAAAATAAGAATCATTGCAAGTTTGGACAAAAATCTCCAGTTATCCAAACACCATGATACGATTTAGAGGTGGGTGATACGTATAAAGCCATTGTTATTAATAGACCTTGTATTTGTAGGTTTGGTCGAGAGACAGCTTTAGCTCTTCTGCCAGTCCAATGTATCTAAAAAATTCATAAATGATAAATACATACTTATGATATATGCACACATAGAGGAACTTTGCGTCAGCCCTCTCCATCCACATTCACACCTACTACAGGATACAGCTCGGGGCAGTCAGTTCACCCATATCAGACACCGGCTCTCTTGCATTCTAATTTTATTCAGCTGCCTCATAATAATGCAAGGGTTACGTTTGAGCAGGCGGGCTAAACATGCTAGGATTAAGTGACTTCTGTTACTGTATGACCATCTGTGATCTGTCACACTTAAATGAATCTTTTTTATGGACTCCATTGTCATAGCAGGCCTGTCCTGATCACTTCACCATGGGCCGCTTGGAAGTTGGAGGCCCTGGGTAATTCTTCATTTTCCAGATGTGTTAAAACAGCTCTGCTCACAGTGCCCCTCTTCCTCTGCAGTTCACGTGCCCTGACTGTGCCCCTTCCATTCTGCACTTCTTGTGCCCTGCCCTCACACTGCCACGTCTGGCGTCTTGCTTATGCACTATCTGCTAGGTCATGGAGCCCATTCGCTATAGTGCTCTGAGGTGGTCAGCAGCACATCACAGAAAACCCAAACAAACTAAAGAAAGCGCTATACTACTCACAATTGACACCCCTCTTAAAGACCTTGTCACCATGGCCCGTCCTGTTGTTTGAGTCATCAGCACAGCTTATAAAGCAGCGTGTAGCTGTGTTTCCACGTTACATATAAAACCTTTATGTCCACACGCAAACTGCTGTATGTATAGGTAGGAGTAACTGAGGGAGTCTCGTGACAAGGTGAGAAAGAAAGAGATGAGAAAGAAAGAGACACCTTCCAGGAAGCACGTTCCGCGGCTCTTAAACCTCCCCTGCGGTGAATGTGCCCATGGTGATCTGCTGGTCAGGACCGCAAACAGTGATTATTGAGAGATGCTCCCAGGTACGGCTGCATTTTTACTAGACAACCGCAGAGGGACAGGATGCCAGCTCGTTCCGTGTGTCCAGCGCAGTACTTTCATTTAGCAAAACAATTCATTGTGGGGTTTGTAGTTTTCGTTCGGTACAATCACACCAAAAGGACCAACAGACCAGATATTAATTTGAAAAAGTTAAAACCAGGGCATGATACAAGAGGTGCTGTAGACAAGATGCTGTATTCACTCCTGGCACGTGAACTACCGTTGCCGCGACACTGCTGAATTTCAAAATGAATACTAATAACATTGCAATTAATTAACATGAGTTTTTTAGTCGTGATATGATCTTTCAAACATCTGCATTTTTTTATTAATTCACCATGCATTGTGTTGGGTCTGGTGGATGAAAGTATCAGTTTCAAGCATCTCTGTTTAACCACTTCGCCACAGGTTCAAATTCTAGCAGGCTTCTCATCCTTTCGAGGTCGATAAATTGAGTACCAAAGTATTTGATGATAACTATCTCCCAATAGCACCAAGATGCCCACTGACGTTAATGTTTTCTCTACAAGAACCCTACTATTCTATGAGACCCCCTCACTTCTCCCCACACCCAGAACCCCATCTGTACACACATTATGGCCGCGCCATATCTGTCATTTGTGAAGCCAGGAGGAAGCCGTTACATACCAATTTATTTGCGACAAGAACTGGCCCAAGCAGGTGCACAGTCACACCTCCTGTCCCTACCAACATACATACTGCCTGCCTTCACAGTGCCACATGCTCCCATGCACTTATCTTGCCCTCACAGCCCCCCATCTCCCCCTGCACATCTTATATCGTTAAAGTGACCCACCCTTCCCAGTAAACAGACCCTTTAGCTCACAGTGTCCAGTGGTCCCAGGACCGGAGGACTGAGCCTCCCCCAAGGATGAAACCCAATGCAGGCCATTCACAAGCACCCTGTGTTCAAGGACAAGGCCCAGAGGTTGGGGCCTTGGAGTATCGGAGGTTATTAGGACATTGTGTGTAGGGGAGGAAAGCTGGGGCTAACAGAAGGCACTGGAGAATTGCACGAGAAACAGAGCCTGTTTGGGGGAGGGGGTGCATACCCTAACACCAGTTCCATCTCTCTATTTGTGCACAGGCAGCTGTGCTGTCGTGCCCATTCTCTCTGTTATCTGATGGAAGCAAAAGGGCCTAGGTGCTCTCTGCCCTGTCGGTTAAGGGGGTATTAGGTGATATGGGGGGGACCTGATGTTGAGTAAGGAGTGAGGTGGGTGGGAGCTGCAAGAAGTGTGGAGGCCAAGGAACACCATATCGGATATTTTCGATAGCCATGGCAAACAAAACATCCATATATATCACAACAAAGGGGGTGTAGAAAGGATATTACTTGGGAAATGACTTGTAGAGGGCTTTTTACAAAAGGGAATTTAGTTACAGAATATAACAGAGTAAATGACATTTGAAATATGTAACTATAGAATTATGTTTTTTTAACTAAGTGAAACTGTTAATTTTGTGATAGAGGTGTGTGTTAATGGAAAGCACGTGTGAAGACATGATACGGAAAAAGCTATTATTCAAAATGATTCAGCTCAGTTTTAAAAAAGTATTGAATGTGATGAGATGAAAATTTTTTAATGCAAGGTGTAGATTTCGTAAGTTTGTAATTTGAATGCTGCTTTTTGAAATTTGTTACATAATTGATAAAACATTTTGAATTAATAGATTTCATTTTTTCAAAGCATACCCACTTCAGAATGTTATATTTTGAGAGATTCTTTTACATCTGCACAACTAAAAAGACAATTCGGCCTAACATTCTTCGACTACTCCCCATTCATTCAGACCTCACCCAAGTAGGTCACATCTATTATTGAAAGCATTGATGCTAATGCTGGAGATGGTATTAAAAATGCACAGTAGGCAAAGTTGCATGTGTCGTTTGCTAGGTGCGCGTCACAATGAATAAAGAGCCCTTCACAGTGCGCGCCTTATTCTGCACTCAGTGACTAAGTGCCAGTTCCCTAAAAGCATGATTGCAGCTTGTGTGCCCACCTCAAAATTGCCATTTTGACACCAAGGCTGGTGAGGCGAGTGCTGAACAGTGATGTTTTGAAACCTAAAGGGGCCCCATGAAGGTGCATTAAGAATGCCAGCGCTCCCAAAATATTCCTGTTGTTTTCAATTGTCTTATGCACCATCTGAGTCTGTATACAGGAGCATAGGTTTCAATTGTGCAGCAGGTGCAGGACCACCATGTCCCAGGAGTGCCACAGGGTACTACTACATGACTGCCTATATCATTACATATGCTTCCACCACACACCCGACGTCAATGTACATGAAACCTTTAAGAAAGCATTTCACCCTGTATTTTTATTGTACTCACATGTGAGCGGGTCACCCTGTTTCATAATGAGCTGAAGTAATCCCTGAAAGCATCATTCAGACCAGGAATTAAGGCACTGGTAAAGGCACCTGTTGCAGAAATGTTTGTGTGCCCAGTAAATCTCAGTGAAGGATAATAATGGTAAGATAACTCTGGGCATTAACATATTTGCTGGAGAGATCTGTGGTTTGTCTAGTCCCAGTTATGAATTAAAGTAGCATAACATAGAGGGTTAAGGTGTCTCCTGCAAAGCACATCCTGTAACAAGCAGATGACAGATTTTTTATTTTAATCAGATAGGTAAGTGGGTTACTGCTTTTGCCTTTTAACACAGATCCTTTGTTACTCGCAGTTCATAAATTGTAATCCATCTAATATTGCACAGTGAGCTATGAAGGACATGTGACTCCTACACCTTCTAACCCTCAGTGTCTGATGCAACACATACTGTACATTAATTTACACACCTGGATGATGTATTGTCAATGTGAAAGAGTGGTGTGAAGTGATGCTGCTTGCGCCCCCAAAGCCATAACTGCCCCTCACCTGCATCCAATCATTCCATGGTAATGTGACATCACCTTTCACCCCACCCCACCACACGAGAAGCACACGAAATCCAAGTTGTATGTGCTGCAAAAGCCTCAAGCTCTTGTTTTTTCTTTGGTCTAGCTTTACCTATTGTGCCTTATTTCCGGTACAGTTCCAAGGGTTACTCTCATGTCCTGAGTCCCTCAAATGGTTGCCTGCCTCTGCTTTCGAGGACTTAAAGAGGTGGGGATGTTTCAGAACTGTACCCAAAACTTAGGCATTGGTAGCCTGCAGAACGTGGATGCATATAGTGCATCTCTGACCTCTGCCTTTCTGCATCTGACTGGATGCAGGTGAGGACGGATGTTTGATAACGTCAAGGAACCGTGAGTAAGAGTGATGCCAGGGGTGAAGCATGCATAAGGTAATGGTAATATTGCATGTGACCTTTCTATAGTTCTAGATCCACATTACCTGGTGCAACACTCACATTCTTCACTGCAGCAAAGAAAATTACATATATGGGCCTTTATTGGGGTTGTCACATTCGCAATCTGACATGTCACTGAGGCTCTCACAGTAAGTTGGCTTTCTGCCACGACAAATGTCTGTTTGAGAAGTTATGAATGAATTTGTATTGGAAACATTTTCCACATGGGGACGGCTGTGGAGTTATATTACTGAGAAACCTACACACTGCAGTCCCTTCTGGCTTTACTGTGGGCATCTGGTTTTGCTGTAAATGTGGAATTAACAGCTGCTTTAAAATTGTTCAAGCTGTTCAGTGCTTTCTGCTGTGTATCCAATGGACACAAGTCTCAAAGCTTACGTCGTATTTAAATTTTTCATAGGCACCAGGGAGGAAATCAGCAGATAGTTTAACGACAGGCAGCAGAGAGGAAACCAGCAGAAAGGTTTTCTGCAGGCACCAGAGAAAATCAACAGATAGTTTGACAAGCACCAAGGAGGAAATCAACCAATAGGTTATCAAGAGGAACGACAGACAGCAGAGAGGAAACCAGCAGAAAGGTTTTCTACAAGCACCTGAGAAAATCAACAGATAGTTTGACAAGCACCAGGGAGGAAATCAACCAATAGTTTATCAAGAGGAACGACAGGCAGCAGAGAGGAAACCATGGGAAAGGACAGGCACCAGAGGAAATCAACAGATAGTTTGACAAACACCAGGGAGGAAATTAGCAGATAGCTTATCAACAGGAGCTAGAGAGGAACTCATCAGGAAGGTTGTCGCCAGGTTTCAGATCACTCAGCAGACAGTTTAACAGGAGGCACCAGTTACTAAATCAGCTGAAAGTTCATCACCCGTCGCTAAAAAGGAACTTGAAGTACAGTTGCAAATCCGTATCACAAGTGATAGACAAATAACAACTAACTACTGCTACTTGTGTACTTATTGACATTTCTTGTTAGTACATCTATGGTATTTTACATAATATACGTGGGTGGTCTCTGTTAGGTGATACATCTATAATCTAGTTTAGGCTTTCTTTGTACTGTTCATTTTATTGTTTGTCAAAATGAACACAGTTGACAGTTTACTCACAAAACCATTTTTGGGAATGACACAGGAAGATAAACTTCGGGTGAAAGGACTAGGACCTGATAAACCTGAAATAAACATTGAACAGTCTACAAAAGACTGAGGGAAAGGTTACACACGTAGATTTACACAAACCTGGTTTGATAAAATGGAGTGGCTAACTGCCAGCTCTTCTAAGAATGCCTTTTACTGTTTACCCTGCTAGCTCTTTGGGGGTGAAGTTAGCTGGACTAAAACAGGAGTTACTGACCTTAAACATCTGGCAGAAAAAATAAAGAGGCATGATTCAAGTGAATCCCACTTGACCAATGTATTAAAGTTATCTTTGTTTGGAAAATAAAATATTGCACTGCAGTTAAATGAAGCCTACCGCAAGGGGGTAATCAAACACAATGAGGAGGTTGATAAGAACCTTTATATATTATCCAAATTGATTGACTGTGTAAAATTTTGTGGAGCTTTTGAATTGGCATTGCATGGCCACGATGAAACCGAAGATTCCCAGAGTCTTCAGAGGACTTGTTGATTTTGTGTCCAGTATAGACAGTGCAATGGAAGCACACTTGAAAAGTGCAACATGTATTTAAAGGCACTTCTAAGACAATCCAGAATGAGTTGCTTGACTGTATGCTGGAGGTAACAAAAGAAACTATTGTACAGCAATTAAGAAGCACTGATTACCTAGCTATCCAGGCTGATGATACAACTGATGTCTCTACCAAGACGCAGTCAGTACTTGTTTTCCGCTACATTGATGGCAATTCCAAGGTAGTGGAAAGATTTTATTGCTTTTCGAATCTTAAAGATTCAACTGCAGATACAATTTCAGCATCTGTTCTTAATGAACTTTACCTTATTTTCCCAGAGCACTGTGGTAAAGAGAAGTTAATTGCTCAGAGCTATGATGGTGCCAGTGTCATGCGTGGTGCCTCCGGTGGGGTTAAAAAAAAAATCAGAGACATCTATCCAAATGCACACTATGTCCATTGCTATGCCCACCAACTAAATCTAATCATTGTACAGGCTGCTTCAAAAATAACCAGAGTCAGAATTTTCTTTAAAGAGTTGGGTGGTATTATTGCTTTTTTTTCCCGTTCGCCAAAACGGACTGAAGTGCTTGAACAGATATGGCAAAAAGAATACCGAGAGGGTCTGCAACTCGCTGAAACTTCAACATCCGAGCTATCAATATAATTCACGAACACAGAGATGACCTTGTAGAATGCATGAAATCTATGACAGAAGACAGTACATTTGATTCCACTTCTGTATGTGAAGCAAAGGGCTTTACCAGAACTCTGGAAGACAGGGAGTTTCTTTTTTTCTTTTTTTGTTCCACGTCATAATGCCCCATGTCAATATGTTGTACAATCAATTAAAAAAACGAGACACTGATACTGTATTTGTACAAAGGGCCACTTCTTACTTTATGATCAGCATCAACAAGGTACGAGAATCCATTGACAATTTGGACTCTGACATGATTCTCGATTTACAAACCACAAACTGCAGATAAGTACCTTGATTCAGGAAGGAAAAGAAGTATGTGACATTATTGTGGTGCATGCCAAGGAGCTCTTTGCATTTACAAGGCATCTAGTCAGTGCAACACTACTGCATAGTGACCTGTTTCAAAAACATAGCAAATGTTTTCCTACTGCAGCTCTCAGTGAAACAGTGGAAGCATATCCAATGCTAAACAAGTCAAGATTGCACACTGAACTATTAATCCTATATGGAAGACAGGACTTACAGCAGGCTACAGGTGGTGCCATGGCTTTATATATATATTTTATGTCAAAACAACTTGCAGAATTCTTTTTCTGAGACTCTTAAGTTATTGAGAATTGTCATTACAACACCTATGACAACATCTGAGGCTGAAAGATGCTTTTCCACACTGAAGAGGATAAAAACATTTTTAAGGAACACAATGACCCAAGCTCGACTAAATGCATTGGCCATGCTGTCAATGGAAAATTAACCAATAAATCAGATTCCAGATTTCAACAAGAGAACTATTGAAAAGTTTGCTCACATTAAAGAACAGCGTGCAAACTTTCTATATAAATAGAAACCATGGAAATGCACGTGGTGCTGTTAATCATTGGTGCTAACAAATATAGTTTTTGTTTACTTTGTATTGCAAGTAACATTAAAGTAAACTGCAGGAACCTTGTATGAAAGTGAATGCACCATGTATTCAATGTATGTTTCAGTATCCTGCATCACTTGAGAGGAATTCAGACTTATCATTGTAAAGCCACATAAGCTTGGTGTTGTTTCAGGGTATTATTTAATGCACCTCTCTCAACCTTTTTCAAAGTTCCCCAGCAAATATGGCCCAGTTTTGTAAATATCCTACACTCTGGCAAGCTTTGGACTAACTTACAAACTACAGCCAGACAGACTGAGACCATGTACCTTCCATGACATACTTAAAGATGGTGCATACTGGGCTACAGTCAGTCTTGTAAGAATTACAGGATAATATTTATTGGTCTCATCTTTCCTGAGGGTATTATAGTCAGTCCAGATTACAGTCTTGTTTTGCAAACTTTTGCTGTACAGCAATGACCTTTTAGGAGAAGCGATTTTCTTCTGGCTATCCGTTTGATGAAGCTGTAGTTTGTTTGCTTTTTTCCTAATTGCAAACTGATACACTGTAGTGTTTGCTGTGTGGTAGAGGCCCGTGGAATCCTGGACTTAATTTTCTTTTTCTACCATATCTATCACTGAGCATCATATGGACTGATACTGAGTGAATTTGTTAATAATATTACTTAATTTTAATGATGGGATTCATATCTGAATGGATATGGTTTAATATCCTTGTCTCCTGAAGAGCATACTAGATTTGACACCATTGCATATCTTTAGATCTAGACATGACTCATTACCTCAAACTTAATGCTCAACACATCATAAAAAAGTTCAAACAATTATATAAAGGTGGCAGCACTTCATGTTGATCAAGTCCATTACTTTAGCAGAATCTGATTCTAATTGCCATATGCAGTGATGCAACATCTATAAGGGTGCACTTACATTTTCATGCAAGGGGTCTGAATGTTGGCTCATTTCAGATTGATAAATGATATAACAATGTTTGTTTGCTTATTGGAACATTTAGAATTATCTACTAGTAATATATTGTTGATGGCCTCATGGGTGTTAGATAATATAAATGTGTAAACCCATACAACTTTGAGAAAGTTATGTTTCTTCTTTGCACCCATACATATTTCATGTAATTATTTATACACGTTTTCTGAAGTACTGGTTAACCAGACTCTTTATCAGAGATTGTTAGACTTGGCATCTTTTGGCGTGTTTCCCCTGACTTTTTGCTTTCTGACCTCCCGGTTTTGACTCTGTTTTTGCTGGTGTAATGATTCTGCGCACTTTCCTCACTGCTGTCCAGTGGGAAAGTGCAAGTGCTCCTGTATAAAATGTATTATGGATTAGTGTTTCCATGATTGGCCTATTTGGTTTATGTGTCAGTCCCTTGTAAAGTGCACTGCGAGTGCCAGGGCCTATAGACCAAATGCTGTTGATGGGCTGCAGCACTGGATTGTGCCACCCACGCAAACAGCCCGTAAAGTGTAACTCGGGCCTGCCATCGCAGAGCCTCCTGGGGCTGCCATGTCGACTTGGCAAGTGCATAAACTTGCAAGTCCCTAAACCTTCCCTTTGCTACATGTTAGTCACCCCTAAGGTAGGCCCAAGGTACCCCTGTGGGCAGGGTGCGTTGTATGCGAAAGGTAGGACATGCCCGGGTGTGTGTGGCATGTCCTGATAGTGAATTACAGCCTAGTTCGTTTTTCACTATTGCAAGGCTACCTGTTCCCCCTAGGCCAGAACGGGCAGTTTTGATTATTACAGCTTATAATCCTAACTGACCCCGGGAACATGGTAGAAATTCGAGTTTAGTATGCCTGGACTCAGAATGATAAAATGCATCTTTTAGTGAAGTTGGTTTTAACATTCTGTGTTTGAAAATACCACTTTTAGAAAGTGGGTATTTTCTTGTCTAACCATCCAAGCCTGCCTCTGCGAGGTTGTGTATTCCTTGTCTGGAGTGTGAGTGACAGGGGCTGGGGGATGCCAGGAGACAGGGTGAGTCAGCACAGGGCTGAATAGCACGATCTACATGTAGATGGGTGGGAGGGTCGCACCTGGGCCCTGAATAGGACAGTGCCTTCCCTCCACAATGCTGGCTCCACCTCCTGTGGTGCGTCTGATATCCCTGGCCTACTCACTGAAAGAAGGGACGGAGACTTGTCAACAAAGTGCTCCAGAACTGGTTTGGACTAGGCAAAGGCCTCTCTGCCTTCAGAGAACAAAGGAATTTGGGATATAAATATTGGGGCCCTGACCCCATGAATTTAGATCTCGCTGGAATCAAGGAACCTGCCAAGACGAAGAGCTGGTAGAGCTGCCAGGAGGAGTACTGCCCCTTTGCTGTGTTGTTGCTTTGTTGGGTTGGCCTGCAGTTGCTGCTTCTGTCTTGGGCAGTGAAAGGACTGGACTGAACTTTCTACAAACTTGTGCTGAGTATCTCCAAGGGCCTGGAACCGAGCTGGCCTCCTGTTAAGAAGTCTCAGGGACTACAAAGACTTCACAAGCCTCTGGGTACCGCTTCTGGAACGCTGTTTCAGTCGCCACAGAGGAAGGGAACTGCAACCGACCCCGTCAACCGAATCCATCCCTGGCCGGTGACCTGTTTGCACCGCAGACCGCATCGCCCCGCTTCGCATCGCAACCCTGGTCTCACCGTGGGCGACGTCCGACGCCGCCAACATCGAGCCGCTGCTTGCACCGTGACCTGTGGGCACCGCAGTTCGCATCGCATCGCTTCACTGAACCAACCGGACCCGACCCGACCGACGAGGCCGCTGCAACTGGCTCAAGAGTCGTGACCGCATCGCATTTGGGGCACCGCTCGCACGTCTGTGACGCACCGCTCCGACTCGCACCGCTGTCCGACGCCAGCTCCCGCACTCCAGCTGGGTCGCCTGCATCGCAACCTGTCAGCACCGCATCGAGCATCGTCTCACCCTGCATCGCACGCCTTGGACTCACCGACTCCGTCTGCACGACGCTCATCGAGCCGCTGCCTGCACCGCATCGAGGGACACCGCACCTTGCATCGCTCCGTCTTGCACCGCAACCGCGACGAACGCCGACCGGCTCGTACACTCCGTACCAGCCACAACGAGAAAGGTACTGTAACCGAGTCTGTTCATGACTCTGCTGGCCCGTATCGACGCGGTCGGCTGGAACTGTTAGACTCTGGGGTTTTCAGCATCACGGTAGGCTCGGACGGAGCTACCGACTCGTACGAACTTTGCTTTTGTGCTATTCCTGCAAAGAAGAAGTTACCGTATCAAGTATTCATTCGTAAAGTATAGTATTGTGGATTTTTGTCGTAATTGGTCTTGTCTTGAGTATATAAAATATTGGTTATTTTTCTAAACTGGTGTGGTGTCCGTTTGTAGTGCTTACACTGTATTACTGTTGGTTATGTGCAAATGCTTTACACACTGCCTCTGAATTAAGCCTGACTGCTCGTGCCAAGCTACCACGAGGGTGAGCAGGGGTTACTTCACGAGTGTAACACCCTTACCCTGACTAGGAAGAAGGGTCCCTACTTGGACAAAGGTGCAAGCCCTTGCCAACTAGAGATCCCATTTCTAACATTGGTTGTCAGCGGTGAGGATAGGACTTGTGTTTGCACTTGACTTACAGGTGATTGGTGTGCACTACTACCATATCGCAGACCATTACGTACCACATACTGGTTCTTTTTCTTTTGGCCTATTTTTGATCTTGCCAGTTTTCAACTCACGACTTTTGTCATGCCTGAATCAATTGCATCATCTGTTGCATCTCTGGAAGTTATCTTTGAGGAGGACAGGTTGGAATCCTACGCCGTAAAGGAGTTACGAGCGATTTGTAAAAACCTGAAAGTCCAAATTAAAGGCCTCACAAGGAAGGAGGAGCTACAGAAGGCGCTGAGGGCCTGGGTAGCAGCCAGACATGCCAATGGGCAGCCTGGTAATCTCAGTGAGGAGGTGGAGGAGCCTATTTCCAGGGTGGATGTGCTTTTGGGTAGGGGGAACCCGCCAGGTCAGGCAGCAGCAGTCTGTCCCCAGAGGAGCTGGAGGACAGGCGGGAGGCAAGGCAGTTTGAGCTGCAGAAGCTCAGGCTGGAGAGTAAGCGGGAGGAGAAGAGATTGGCCATAGAGGAGAGGAAGATGCTCTTAGAGCATGAGAGAGAACTGAAGGAGCTAGAACTTAGGAGTAGGTCAGGCTCAGATGGTGGCAGCAATTCGTCCAGAAAGGCAGACAGGATTGTGCACATTCCCAAGAACGTAGGCAAGGAGTTCAAGAAGGGGGATGACATACAAAGGTGGTTTCAGGGTTATGAGGCAGCCATACACATGAATGGGGTCCCTGAGGAGAATTGGGGAGCAGGATTGTGGCCACTTTTCCCGGAAGAAGCAAGGGATGCTCTGATAGCTTTGGGTAAGGGGTATCACCTCACCTATGCTGACATGAAGGATGCCCTTCTCACGAAGTATGGTCTTACTCCTGAAAAGTACAGGGATCAGTTCAGGTCCAGTAAGAAGTCTGATGCCAACACTTGGTTGGAATGTGTGGATGTGTTCTGCAGGTCGCTGGATGGTTGGGTGAAGGGCAGTAGCGTAACAGATTTTCAGGGGCTCTACAACTTGATTGCATGGGAGCACTTGTCTAGTCTATGTTTTGCAGATCTGCGCCAGCACCTAGTTGATAGTAAGCTAACTGACCCCAGGAAGCTTGCTATGGAAGCGGACCGCTGGGTGAGTACCAGGGTCCACAAGAAAGCGTTTGGGGAGACTCAGCCAAAGGTGGGCAGGGTCCCCAGCAGAAAGGTGGGGGGACAAGGGTAAAGCACAGGAGTTCTCTAAAGGGCCCCAAACTAGTACCCAGGGTAAAGGTTCCCAGCCCCCCGGTGATAAGAAGAAAGGGGTCTCTACAGGGAAGCCTGTTGAGACCGGCCCCGCAAGTGTTATGCATGTGACCAGGTAGGTCACTTTAAGGGGGACCCCAAGTGCCCGAAGGGGACACAGCCGCCCACCGGTGGACAGTCCAAAGTGTTGGTTAGTGTAGCGCTTGGGGAGGAGGGGTGCCCACAGGAGGGTGGGGATCCCGCAGAAATGACCCTTGTCTCACTAGGGGACAGTGAGATGGTCCCAGGAAACCAGGTGCCCCCTAACACAAAGAAATATAGCACCTGGGTGACCATTAATGGGAACAGGGTAGAGGCTCTCAGAGATACTGGAGCCAGTGTGACCTCAGTCCGGTGTCACCTGGTGTCTGAGAAGCAAGTAGTCCCAGGAGCATTCCACCAAGTAGTTGCTGTCGACAACTCTGAGCGCCAATGTATGGTGGCGCAGGTTCCCTTTGAATGTGGGGGGGTCTCAGGTCCCTTGAGGGTGGTTGTGAGCCCTACCATGCCTGTAGATTGTCTGCTAGGAAACGACCTGGAGCAGTCCTTATGGAAGGAGGTTGAGCTCAGGTCTCACTTGGAGATGATTGGGTTGCCAGAGTGGGCATGCGTGTCTACTCGGTCAATGGCAGCCAGAAAGGGTGATCAAGAGGACTTGGAGCCTGAAACAGTGGCCCAAGTCCCTGCCAAGAGAAAGGGCAGGGGGCGCGGGAAACCGGCCCCCAAAGTTCCCACGGACCGGGAGGAGGCGGACCTCGAGGGGGACGCCCCGGTGCCTACAGGGGAGCAGGTAGCCGAACTGGGAAACATCTCTGAGCTGACCCATTGGCAGCAAGAAGGGGGTCCCACCAGGAGGAGTTCTGCAGGGAGCAGAACGAGTGCCCTACTCTGGAGGGTCTGCGGCGGCAGGCTGCAGACCAGGCAGCTGGTAATCAGTCCGGGTCACATCTGATCTACTGGGAGAGGGGTCTCCTATACAGTGAGCCTAAGGTTGCTGAGCCTGGGTCAGCCCGTGTGCTGGTGGTACCCCAGTGCTTCTGGACCTTCCTACTGGGTCTGGCTCATGACGTGCCTTTGGCAGGACAGACATTTGGGGCAGGACAAGACCTTTGACAGGCTTGTCACCCACTTCTTTTGGCCCCAAATGCGAAGGCAGTCAGATGCACACTGTAGGTCTTGCCAAACTTGCCAGGCAAGTGGTAAGAGTGGGAGGAAGGTCAAAGCTCCTCTCCAACCTTTTCCTGTTGTTGGAACACCCTTTGAAAGGGTAGGGATGGATATTGTGGGGCCACTGGATCCCAAGACAGCCATGGGCAACAGGTACATCCTGGTCTTGGTGGACCATGCCACCCGGTACCCAGAGGCAATCCCTCTCAGGACAACGACGGCGCCAGTGGTGGGCCGGGCGTTAATGGGGATCTTTTCCCGTGTGGGATTCCCCAGAGAGGTGGTTTCTGATAGGGGGACCAATTTCATATCGAAGTATATGACATCCCTGTGGAAGGAGTGTGGTGTAACCTACAAGTTCACCACTCCTTACCACCCACAAGGAAACGGTCTGGTGGAGAGATTCAACCAGACCTTGAAAGGCATGATCAAGGGTCTAACAGAACCCATGAGGCGTAAGTGGGACGTCCTCCTGCCATGCCTACTCTTTGCATACAGGGAGGTGCCTCAGAAGTCTCTTGGGTACAGCCCCTTTGAGCTCCTGTATGGCCACCCTGTCAGAGGACCTCTGAGTTTGGTAAAGGAAGGCTGGGAGGCGGCTCCCAGGAAAACTCCCCAGGATGTATTTAGCTACATGCTGGCCTTTAGAAACCAAACTGCCCGCTTCAGGAAACTCGCTCAGGCGAACCTAGAAGCAAGCCAGGAAGAAATGAAGAGATGGTATGACCAGAATGCCACTCTGGTCGAATTTCAACCTGGGCAAAAGTGTGGGTCATGGCCCCGGTGGCACCTTGTGCCTTGCAGGACAAGTGGACTGGGCCATATGAGGTAAAGGAGCGCAAAAGTGACGTCACCTACCTGGTGGATTTGCAGGCTCCAAGGAACCCTTTGAGGGTCCTTCACGTGAACCGCCTCAAGCCCCACTTCGAGAGGTCCGAAGTGAGTATGCTCTTGGCGACAGATGATGGGGTGGAAGAGGAGAGTGAGCCTCTCCCTGACCTCCTGTCTACCAAGGAGCATGATGGGTCAGTAGAGGGTGTGATCCTCTCCCCTACTCTGACTCAGGAGCAGCAGGGGGACTGTTGCCAGTTGTTGGGACAGTTCGCCCCACTGTTCTCTCTGACCCCCGGTGTTACTCACTGGTGTACCCATGACGTGGACACCGGTGACAGCCCTCCTGTGAAGCACAAGATTTACAGGTTGACTGACCGGGTCAGAGCCAGCATCAAGGAGGAGGTCTCTAAGATGTTGGCGTTAGGGGTGATTGAGCCCTCCCACAGTCCTTGGGCCAGCCCAGTGGTCTTGGTCCCAAAGGCTGCGGCGCCCGGTGCCACCCCAGAACTCCGGTTTTGTGTGGACTACCGTGGGCTCAATGCCATCACCAGGACTGACGCGCACCCCATCCCCAGAGCTGATGAGCTCATTGATCGGTTGGGAGCTGCCCGGTTCCTCAGCACGTTTGATTTGACGTCTGGGTACTGGCAGATTGCCTTAACCGATGGGGCCAAGGAGAGATCAGCATTCTCAACCCCAGAAGGTCATTACCAGTTCCGGGTGATGCCCTTTGGGTTGAAGAATGCCCCTGCCACCTTTCAGAGGTTGGTCAATCAGGTGTTGGCTGGGCTGGAGGATTTCAGTGCCGCCTACCTGGATGACATTGCTGTGTTCAGTTCCAGCTGGGAAGAACATTTACAGCACCTTGAGAAAGTGTTGAGGGCTCTGCAAGGTGCAGGCCTCACGATCAAGGCCAGTAAGTGCCAGATCGGGCAGGGTTCTGTGGTGTACTTGGGACACCAGGTAGGAAGCGGCCAGGTGGCGCCCCTACAACCCAAGATTGACACCATTCTGGCTTGGGAACCCCCAAGACCCAGACAGAGGTGAGAGCCTTCTTAGGTCTCACCGGTTACTATAGGAGATCTGTTAAGGGCTATGGCACCATCGTTGCCCCCTTAACAGAGCTGACCTCTAAGAGGCAGCCCAGGAAAGTGATCTGGACTGAGTCCTGCCAGAAAGCTTTTGATGCCCTGAAGGCAGCCATGTGCACGGCGCCCGTGCTCAAGGCACCTGACTTCTCCAAGGAATTCGTCGTGCAGACTGACGCTTCAGAGCATGGTGTGGGAGCGGTGCTCTCACAACTGAACGAAGAGGGCCTTGATCAGCCTGTAGTCTTCCTTAGCAGGAGACTACTTCCCAGGGAACAGAGGTGGAGTGCCATAGAAAGGGAAGCTTTTGCTGTGGTCTGGGCACTGAAGAAGTTGAGACCATACCTGTTTGGGACTCACTTCCGGGTTCAGACAGACCACAGGCCCCTCAGATGGTTGATGCAGATGAGGGGTGAGAATCCAAAACTGCTGAGGTGGTCCATCTCCCTACAGGGAATGGACTTTAGGGTGGAACACCGTCCTGGTACAGAACACGCCAACGCAGATGGTCTGTCCAGGTTCTTCCGCCTTAGTGAAGAGAACTCCAATGGGGTTGGGTAGTTCTCCCTACTTTCAGCTGGAGGGGACATGTGTTAGACTTGGCATCTTTTGGCGTGTTTCCCCTGACTTTTTGCTTTCTGACCTCCCGGTTTTGACTCTGTTTTTGCTGGTGTAATGATTCTGCGCACTTTCCTCACTGCTGTCCAGTGGGAAAGTGCAAGTGCTCCTGTATAAAATGTATTATGGATTAGTGTTTCCATGATTGGCCTATTTGGTTTATGTGTCAGTCCCTTGTAAAGTGCACTGCGAGTGCCAGGGCCTATAGACCAAATGCTGTTGGTGGGCTGCAGCACTGGATTGTGCCACCCACGCAAACAGCCCGTAAAGTGTAACGCGGGCCTGCCATCGCAGAGCCTGTGCGCAGCCTGGGGCTGCCATGTCGACTTGGCAAGTGCATAAACTTGCAAGTCCCTAAACCTTCCCTTTGCTACATGTTAGTCACCCCTAAGGTAGGCCCAAGGTACCCCTGTGGGCAGGGTGCGTTGTATGCGAAAGGTAGGACATGCCCGGGTGTGTGTGGCATGTCCTGATAGTGAATTACAGCCTAGTTCGTTTTTCACTATTGCAAGGCTACCTGTTCCCCCTAGGCCAGAACGGGCAGTTTTGATTATTACAGCTTATAATCCTAACTGACCCCGGGAACATGGTAGAAATTCGAGTTTAGTATGCCTGGACTCAGAATGATAAAATGCATCTTTTAGTGAAGTTGGTTTTAACATTCTGTGTTTGAAAATACCACTTTTAGAAAGTGGGTATTTTCTTGTCTAACCATCCAAGCCTGCCTCTGCGAGGTTGTGTATTCCTTGTCTGGAGTGTGAGTGACAGGGGCTGGGGGATGCCAGGAGACAGGGTGAGTCAGCACAGGGCTGAATAGCACGATCTACATGTAGATGGGTGGGAGGGGTCGCACCTGGTCCCTGAATAGGACAGTGCCTTCCCTCCACAATGCTGGCTCCACCTCCTGTGGTGCGTCTGATATCCCTGGCCTACTCACTGAAAGAAGGGACGGAGACTTGTCAACAAAGTGCTCCAGAACTGGTTTGGACTAGGCAAAGGCCTCTCTGCCTTCAGAGAACAAAGGAATTTGGGATATAAATATTGGGGCCCTGACCCCATGAATTTAGATCTCGCTGGAATCAAGGAACCTGCCAAGACGAAGAGCTGGTAGAGCTGCCAGGAGGAGTACTGCCCCTTTGCTGTGTTGTTGCTTTGTTGGGTTGGCCTGCAGTTGCTGCTTCTGTCTTGGGCAGTGAAAGGACTGGACTGAACTTTCTACAAACTTGTGCTGAGTATCTCCAAGGGCCTGGAACCGAGCTGGCCTCCTGTTAAGAAGTCTCAGGGACTACAAAGACTTCACAAGCCTCTGGGTACCGCTTCTGGAACGCTGTTTCAGTCGCCACAGAGGAAGGGAACTGCAACCGACCCCGTCAACCGAATCCATCCCTGGCCGGTGACCTGTTTGCACCGCAGACCGCATCGCCCCGCTTCGCATCGCAACCCTGGTCTCACCGTGGGCGACGTCCGACGCCGCCAACATCGAGCCGCTGCTTGCACCGTGACCTGTGGGCACCGCAGTTCGCATCGCATCGCTTCACTGAACCAACCGGACCCGACCGACGAGGCCGCTGCAACTGGCTCAAGAGTCGTGACCGCATCGCATTTGGGGCACCGCTCGCACGTCTGTGACGCACCGCTCCGACTCGCACCGCTGTCCGACGCCAGCTCCCGCACTCCGGCTGGGTCGCCTGCATCGCAACCTGTCAGCACCGCATCGAGCATCGTCTCACCCTGCATCGCACGCCTTGGACTCACCGACTCCGTCTGCACGACGCTCATCGAGCCGCTGCCTGCACCGCATCGAGGGACACCGCACCTTGCATCGCTCCGTCTTGCACCGCAACCGCGACGAACGCCGACCGGCTCGTACACTCCGTACCAGCCACAACGAGAAAGGTACTGTAACCGAGTCTGTTCATGACTCTGCTGGCCCGTATCGACGCGGTCGGCTGGAACTGTTAGACTCTGGGGTTTTCAGCATCACGGTAGGCTCGGACGGAGCTACCGACTCGTACGAACTTTGCTTTTGTGCTATTCCTGCAAAGAAGAAGTTACCGTATCAAGTATTCATTCGTAAAGTATAGTATTGTGGATTTTTGTCGTAATTGGTCTTGTCTTGAGTATATAAAATATTGGTTATTTTTCTAAACTGGTGTGGTGTCCGTTTGTAGTGCTTACACTGTATTACTGTTGGTTATGTGCAAATGCTTTACACACTGCCTCTGAATTAAGCCTGACTGCTCGTGCCAAGCTACCACGAGGGTGAGCAGGGGTTACTTCACGAGTGTAACACCCTTACCCTGACTAGGAAGAAGGGTCCCTACTTGGACAAAGGTGCAAGCCCTTGCCAACTAGAGATCCCATTTCTAACATTGGTTGTCAGCGGTGAGGATAGGACTTGTGTTTGCACTTGACTTACAGGTGATTGGTGTGCACTACTACCATATCGCAGACCATTACGTACCACATACTGGTTCTTTTTCTTTTGGCCTATTTTTGATCTTGCCAGTTTTCAACTCACGACTTTTGTCATGCCTGAATCAATTGCATCATCTGTTGCATCTCTGGAAGTTATCTTTGAGGAGGACAGGTTGGAATCCTACGCCGTAAAGGAGTTACGAGCGATTTGTAAAAACCTGAAAGTCCAAATTAAAGGCCTCACAAGGAAGGAGGAGCTACAGAAGGCGCTGAGGGCCTGGGTAGCAGCCAGACATGCCAATGGGCAGCCTGGTAATCTCAGTGAGGAGGTGGAGGAGCCTATTTCCAGGGTGGATGTGCTTTTGGGTAGGGGGAACCCGCCAGGTCAGGCAGCAGCAGTCTGTCCCCAGAGGAGCTGGAGGACAGGCGGGAGGCAAGGCAGTTTGAGCTGCAGAAGCTCAGGCTGGAGAGTAAGCGGGAGGAGAAGAGATTGGCCATAGAGGAGAGGAAGATGCTCTTAGAGCATGAGAGAGAACTGAAGGAGCTAGAACTTAGGAGTAGGTCAGGCTCAGATGGTGGCAGCAATTCGTCCAGAAAGGCAGACAGGATTGTGCACATTCCCAAGAACGTAGGCAAGGAGTTCAAGAAGGGGGATGACATACAAAGGTGGTTTCAGGGTTATGAGGCAGCCATACACATGAATGGGGTCCCTGAGGAGAATTGGGGAGCAGGATTGTGGCCACTTTTCCCGGAAGAAGCAAGGGATGCTCTGATAGCTTTGGGTAAGGGGTATCACCTCACCTATGCTGACATGAAGGATGCCCTTCTCACGAAGTATTGTCTTACTCCTGAAAAGTACAGGGATCAGTTCAGGTCCAGTAAGAAGTCTGATGCCAACACTTGGTTGGAATGTGTGGATGTGTTCTGCAGGTCGCTGGATGGTTGGGTGAAGGGCAGTAGCGTAACAGATTTTCAGGGGCTCTACAACTTGATTGCATGGGAGCACTTGTCTAGTCTATGTTTTGCAGATCTGCGCCAGCACCTAGTTGATAGTAAGCTAACTGACCCCAGGAAGCTTGCTATGGAAGCGGACCGCTGGGTGAGTACCAGGGTCCACAAGAAAGCGTTTGGAGGAGACTCAGCCAAAGGTGGGCAGGGTCCCCAGCAGAAAGGTGGGGGGACAAGGGTAAAGCACAGGAGTTCTCTAAAGGGCCCCAAACTAGTACCCAGGGTAAAGGTTCCCAGCCCCCGGTGATAAGAAGAAAGGGGTCTCTACAGGAAGCCTGTTGAGACCGGCCCCCGCAAGTGTTATGCATGTGACCAGGTAGGTCACTTTAAGGGGGACCCCAAGTACCCGAAGGGGACACAGCCGCCCACCGGTGGACAGTCCAAAGTGTTGGTTAGTGTAGCGCTTGGGGAGGAGGGGTGCCCACAGGAGGGTGGGGATCCCGCAGAAATGACCCTTGTCTCACTAGGGGACAGTGAGATGGTCCCAGGAAACCAGGTGCCCCCTAACACAAAGAAATATAGCACCTGGGTGACCATTAATGGGAACAGGGTAGAGGCTCTCAGAGATACTGGAGCCAGTGTGACCTCAGTCCGGTGTCACCTGGTGTCTGAGAAGCAAGTAGTCCCAGGAGCATTCCACCAAGTAGTTGCTGTCGACAACTCTGAACGCCAATGTATGGTGGCGCAGGTTCCCCTTGAATGTGGGGGGGTCCAGGTCCCTTGAGGGTGGTTGTGAGCCCTACCATGCCTGTAGATTGTCTGCTAGGAAACGACCTGGAGCAGTCCTTATGGAAGGAGGTTGAGCTCAGGTCTCACTTGGAGATGATTGGGTTGCCAGAGTGGGCATGCGTGTCTACTCGGTCAATGGCAGCCAGAAAGGGTGATCAAGAGGACTTGGAGCCTGAAACAGTGGCCCAAGTCCCTGCCAAGAGAAAGGGCAGGGGGCGCGGAAACCGGCCCCCAAAGTTCCCACGGACCGGGAGGAGGCGGACCTCGAGGGGACGCCCGGTGCCTACAGGGGAGCAGGTAGCCGAACTGGGAGACATCTCTGAGCTGACCCATTGGCAGCAAGAAGGGGGTCCCACCAGGGAGGAGTTCTGCAGGGAGCAGAGCGAGTGCCCTACTCTGGAGGGTCTGCGGCGGCAGGCTGCAGACCAGGCAGCTGGTAATCAGTCCAGGTCACATCTGATCTACTGGGAGAGGGGTCTCCTATACAGTGAGCCTAAGGTTGCTGAGCCTGGGTCAGCCCGTGTGCTGGTGGTACCCCAGTGCTTCTGGACCTTCCTACTGGGTCTGGCTCATGACGTGCCTTTGGCAGGACATTTGGGGCAGGACAAGACCTTTGACAGGCTTGTCACCCACTTCTTTTGGCCCCAAATGCGAAGGCAGTCAGATGCACACTGTAGGTCTTGCCAAACTTGCCAGGCAAGTGGTAAGAGTGGGAGGAAGGTCAAAGCTCCTCTCCAACCTTTTCCTGTTGTTGGAACACCCTTTGAAAGGGTAGGGATGGATATTGTGGGGCCACTGGATCCCAAGACAGCCATGGGCAACAGGTACATCCTGGTCTTGGTGGACCATGCCACCCGGTACCCAGAGGCAATCCCTCTCAGGACAACGACGGCGCCAGTGGTGGGCCGGGCGTTAATGGGGATCTTTTCCCGTGTGGGATTCCCCAGAGAGGTGGTTTCTGATAGGGGGACCAATTTCATATCGAAGTATATGACATCCCTGTGGAAGGAGTGTGGTGTAACCTACAAGTTCACCACTCCTTACCACCCACAAGGAAACGGTCTGGTGGAGAGATTCAACCAGACCTTGAAAGGCATGATCAAGGGTCTAACAGAACCCATGAGGCGTAAGTGGGACGTCCTCCTGCCATGCCTACTCTTTGCATACAGGGAGGTGCCTCAGAAGTCTCTTGGGTACAGCCCCTTTGAGCTCCTGTATGGCCACCCTGTCAGAGGACCTCTGAGTTTGGTAAAGGAAGGCTGGGAGGCGGCTCCCAGGAAAACTCCCCAGGATGTATTTAGCTACATGCTGGCCTTTAGAAACCAAACTGCCCGCTTCAGGAAACTCGCTCAGGCGAACCTAGAAGCAAGCCAGGAAGAAATGAAGAGATGGTATGACCAGAATGCCACTCTGGTCGAATTTCAACCTGGGCAAAAAGTGTGGGTCATGGCCCCGGTGGCACCTTGTGCCTTGCAGGACAAGTGGACTGGGCCATATGAGGTAAAGGAGCGCAAAAGTGACGTCACCTACCTGGTGGATTTGCAGGCTCCAAGGAACCCTTTGAGGGTCCTTCACGTGAACCGCCTCAAGCCCCACTTCGAGAGGTCCGAAGTGAGTATGCTCTTGGCGACAGATGATGGGGTGGAAGAGGAGAGTGAGCCTCTCCCTGACCTCCTGTCTACCAAGGAGCATGATGGGTCAGTAGAGGGTGTGATCCTCTCCCCTACTCTGACTCAGGAGCAGCAGGGGGACTGTTGCCAGTTGTTGGGACAGTTCGCCCCACTGTTCTCTCTGACCCCCGGTGTTACTCACTGGTGTACCCATGACGTGGACACCGGTGACAGCCCTCCTGTGAAGCACAAGATTTACAGGTTGACTGACCGGGTCAGAGCCAGCATCAAGGAGGAGGTCTCTAAGATGTTGGCGTTAGGGGTGATTGAGCCCTCCCACAGTCCTTGGGCCAGCCCAGTGGTCTTGGTCCCAAAGGCTGCGGCGCCCGGTGCCACCCCAGAACTCCGGTTTTGTGTGGACTACCGTGGGCTCAATGCCATCACCAGGACTGACGCGCACCCCATCCCCAGAGCTGATGAGCTCATTGATCGGTTGTGAGCTGCCCGGTTCCTCAGCACGTTTGATTTGACGTCTGGGTACTGGCAGATTGCCTTAACCGATGGGGCCAAGGAGAGATCAGCATTCTCAACCCCAGAAGGTCATTACCAGTTCCGGGTGATGCCCTTTGGGTTGAAGAATGCCCCTGCCACCTTTCAGAGGTTGGTCAATCAGGTGTTGGCTGGGCTGGAGGATTTCAGTGCCGCCTACCTGGATGACATTGCTGTGTTCAGTTCCAGCTGGGAAGAACATTTACAGCACCTTGAGAAAGTGTTGAGGGCTCTGCAAGGTGCAGGCCTCACGATCAAGGCCAGTAAGTGCCAGATCGGGCAGGGTTCTGTGGTGTACTTGGGACACCAGGTAGGAAGCGGCCAGGTGGCGCCCCTACAACCCAAGATTGACACCATTCTGGCTTGGGAACCCCCAAGACCCAGACAGAGGTGAGAGCCTTCTTAGGTCTCACCGGTTACTATAGGAGATTTGTTAAGGGCTATGGCACCATCGTTGCCCCTTAACAGAGCTGACCTCTAAGAGGCAGCCCAGGAAAGTGATCTGGACTGAGTCCTGCCAGAAAGCTTTTGATGCCCTGAAGGCAGCCATGTGCACGGCGCCCGTGCTCAAGGCACCTGACTTCTCCAAGGAATTCGTCGTGCAGACTGACGCTTCAGAGCATGGTGTGGGAGCGGTGCTCTCACAACTGAACGAAGAGGGCCTGGATCAGCCTGTAGTCTTCCTTAGCAGGAGACTACTTCCCAGGGAACAGAGGTGGAGTGCCATAGAAAGGGAAGCTTTTGCTGTGGTCTGGGCACTGAAGAAGTTGAGACCATACCTGTTTGGGACTCACTTCCGGGTTCAGACAGACCACAGGCCCCTCAGATGGTTGATGCAGATGAGGGGTGAGAATCCAAAACTGCTGAGGTGGTCCATCTCCCTACAGGGAATGGACTTTAGGGTGGAACACCGTCCTGGTACAGAACACGCCAACGCAGATGGTCTGTCCAGGTTCTTCCGCCTTAGTGAAGAGAACTCCAATGGGGTTGGGTAGTTCTCCCTACTTTCAGCTGGAGGGGACATGTGTTAGACTTGGCATCTTTTGGCGTGTTTCCCCTGACTTTTTGCTTTCTGACCTCCCGGTTTTGACTCTGTTTTTGCTGGTGTAATGATTCTGCGCACTTTCCTCACTGCTGTCCAGTGGGAAAGTGCAAGTGCTCCTGTATAAAATGTGTTATGGATTAGTGTTTCCATGATTGGCCTATTTGGTTTATGTGTCAGTCCCTTGTAAAGTGCACTGCGAGTGCCAGGGCCTATAGACCAAATGCTGTTGGTGGGCTGCAGCACTGGATTGTGCCACCCACGCAAACAGCCCGTAAAGTGTAACTCGGGCCTGCCATCGCAGAGCCTGTGCGCAGCCTGGGGCTGCCATGTCGACTTGGCAAGTGCATACACTTGCAAGTCCCTAAACCTTCCCTTTGCTACATGTTAGTCACCCCTAAGGTAGGCCCAAGGTACCCCTGTGGGCAGGGTGCGTTGTATGCGAAAGGTAGGACATGCCCGGGTGTGTGTGGCATGTCCTGATAGTGAATTACAGCCTAGTTCATTTTTCACTATTGCAAGGCTACCTGTTCCCCTAGGCCAGAACGGGCAGTTTTGATTATTACAGCTTATAATCCTAACTGACCCCGGGAACATGGTAGAAATTCGAGTTTAGTATGCCTGGACTCAGAATGATAAAATGCATCTTTTAGTGAAGTTGGTTTTAACATTCTGTGTTTGAAAATACCACTTTTAGAAAGTGGGTATTTTCTTGTCTAACCATCCAAGCCTGCCTCTGCGAGGTTGTGTATTCCTTGTCTGGAGTGTGAGTGACAGGGGCTGGGGGATGCCAGGAGACAGGGTGAGTCAGCACAGGGCTGAATAGCACGATCTACATGTAGATGGGTGGGAGGGGTCGCACCTGGGCCCTGAATAGGACAGTGCCTTCCCTCCACAATGCTGGCTCCACCTCCTGTGGTGCGTCTGATATCCCTGGCCTACTCACTGAAAGAAGGGACGGAGACTTGTCAACAAAGTGCTCCAGAACTGGTTTGGACTAGGCAAAGGCCTCTCTGCCTTCAGAGAACAAAGGAATTTGGGATATAAATATTGGGGCCCTGACCCCATGAATTTAGATCTCGCTGGAATCAAGGAACCTGCCAAGACGAAGAGCTGGAAGAGCTGCCAGGAGGAGTACTGCCCCTTTGCTGTGTTGTTGCTTTGTTGGGTTGGCCTGCAGTTGCTGCTTCTGTCTTGGGCAGTGAAAGGACTGGACTGAACTTTCTACAAACTTGTGCTGAGTATCTCCAAGGGCCTGGAACCGAGCTGGCCTCCTGTTAAGAAGTCTCAGGGACTACAAAGACTTCACAAGCCTCTGGGTACCGCTTCTGGAACGCTGTTTCAGTCGCCACAGAGGAAGGGAACTGAAACCGACCCCGTCAACCGAATCCATCCCTGGCCGGTGACCTGTTTGCACCGCAGACTGCATCGCCCCGCTTCGCATCGCAACCCTGGTCTCACCGTGGGCGACGTCCGACGCCGCCAACATCGAGCCGCTGCTTGCACCGTGACCTGTGGGCACCGCAGTTCGCATCGCATCGCTTCACTGAACCAACCGGACCCGACCGACGAGGCCGCTGCAACTGGCTCAAGAGTCGTGACCGCATCGCATTTGGGGCACCGCTCGCACGTCTGCGACGCACCGCTCCGACTCGCACCGCTGTCCGACGCCAGCTCCCGCACTCCGGCTGGGTCGCCTGCATCGCAACCTGTCAGCACCGCATCGAGCATCGTCTCACCCTGCATCGCACGCCTTGGACTCACCGACTCCGTCTGCACGACGCTCATCGAGCCGCTGCCTGCACCGCATCGAGGGACACCGCACCTTGCATCGCTCCGTCTTGCACCGCAACCGCGATGAACGCCGACCGGCTCGTACACTCCGTACCAGCCACAACGAGAAAGGTACTGTAACCGAGTCTGTTCATGACTCTGCTGGCCCGTATCGATGCGGTCGGCTGGAACTGTTAGACTCTGGGGTTTTCAGCATCACGGTAGGCTCGGACGGAGCTACCGACTCGTACGAACTTTGCTTTTGTGCTATTCCTGCAAAGAAGAAGTTACCGTATCAAGTATTCATTCGTAAAGTATAGTATTGTGGATTTTTGTCGTAATTGGTCTTGTCTTGAGTATATAAAATATTGGTTATTTTTCTAAACTGGTGTGGTGTCCGTTTGTAGTGCTTACACTGTATTACTGTTGGTTATGTGCAAATGCTTTACACACTGCCTCTGAATTAAGCCTGACTGCTCGTGCCAAGCTACCACGAGGGTGAGCAGGGGTTACTTCACGAATATAACACCCTTACCCTGACTAGGAAGAAGGGTCCCTACTTGGACAAAGGTGCAAGCCCTTGCCAACTAGAGATCCCATTTCTAACAGAGATGTACAAAGTATTTAACCTTAAATTATATAAAACATACTTCTTGTACTATTAAACCCTCTCTACACAAAGATTTTGGTCATCTTCCTGCTCTAAATAATAATTTTTGAAAGGATTTTACCATACTTGATTGTTTGAATGTAAATCTATATAAAGTATTCTACTTTACTCTTTGAACAACTGGCTTTGGGGTGATGGATATTTACTTTTCGTTTTTCATCTGTAAAGCTATCTGGCTCACAGTTTGGTTAACTTTCTATAAGATTGAATTTTTTTTTTTCTTCGAATGAATATTTCTATCTGTAGCCAATTATATCATATGAAGATTTCATTCAACTCCTGTGTACTTGGCTTCGAGCAAATGATTCATAAGGGAAAACACATGCACAGGTAGGGAAAACATTTTATGTGTTGCATGTATATATTTTATCTCTGCATGCTTATATGTGTTTTTAGTTTATGCGAGTTGCCTTTATGCATGATATTGAGGTTCAAAAAATGAACACTAACCAATATGATATTCTATGTGGAAAAAGTAGGCATTTGACTCAGTTGGCCCATCTTGAATGCCACTTTATCTCATGTAGGCACTGGCTCAGTAGACAAATCCAACCTATTTATGCAACATTATTAAAATTAATTGTGGTTTTTAGCCCCTACCCATCCTATTATCCTCAATACAAAAACGTTGTGAGGGAGATACCAACCCCAAGACTTCTTGCCTGTTGGGCACTTCGTTAAAGAAGGCGGTCTAACAAGCCAGGCCTATGTTCTATTTATTAAAAATAAAATTGACCTGAAAAATGCAGCTTTTCATCCCATTTCTGCTTTATAAGATTTGCACAGGAAATGGCGACTAACCTCCCGGAAAAAATGACATCCTCCCCCCCCTCGTCCACCACCGTCTCCTCCCCACACCCCCTCTGGGCACAAGCCCAGGCCACCACTCTCAAACTTCACCAGCCGCCACTGAAGGGCATATGAGAGATTAGGACTTGAGTGAGGTTTGATTTGTTAATAGAACTAGTGCTGGGGTGGGATGTCCTGATAGGATGAAAGAAGATAGTCTCAATTTTGGTGGTGGATGGGGTTGGCCGGAGCAGAGTTGTAGGTGTCTAGGAGGGTGAGTAAATCCTCGTTTGATAGTTGTCTGACTAGCCTATTGGGTCAGGAGGAGTGATTGTGGATGGGTGTGGTTCTACAGCCAAGCTGAGTGCTCCTTATGTAGGTAGGAATATGGTCAGAGTAGCAGTTGGAGATTCTGGGGATTGGGGTTGTTAGATAAGAGGTGAGTTAGGTGTGAGGACCACTTGTGTTTGAGGTTGGAGCTGATTTGAAGTAGTTTGAGAATGTCTGCTCAGATCAGATGCAGTTCCAAGTTTATAGTGTCGAGCATTGAGTGATAGGACAGGTTTCGGAGAGGTTCCAAGTTGGGAGAAGCGTGGGGGATATACCAAGCGATTGTGGGAACTGGCTTTGGTAAGGTTCACCATCGGAGCCTTGGTAGTGGTTGGTTGAGAGCAGGTGAGTGAAACCTGTTGATGGGAGTCTGGATTCTGGGGGCTCTGAGGGAGTGGGGAGTGGTGATGTCAGACTGGTGCGGATGAGGGGGGCAGTTGGTGTTGTCACCGGTGGGGGGTGTGTGTTGGGTAGCAGTGATGCCCGTGGACAGGTGGGGGATCATCTAGGGAGAGAGGTGGGTGTGGGAGGAATGGTGGACTAGTAGAGTAGTAGGGGGTAGAGGGTTATCTAAAGGGGAGGAGTCGGTGGGGATAGGCGAGGGGATAAGTAGCGGAGTGGCCTTGTCTAGTTTGTTTTTGAGGTAGGAGAAGAGATCGCTGAAGAGTTCCAAGTTGTGGTCTGAAGATTGAATGAGTACGATGCCATTGTTATAGATGGAAATGGTGGCATTGCCGTTGAATATGGCAGAGTGTGCGATAGTAAGTTTATGGCCATGTGGGACATTCTTGTTTATGGTGGTGTTGAGTGTGGAAGAGAGGACGTTCCTCCATTGGGCACACCAGTTGGTTGAAAAGTTGCGGTCGGTCAGTAAGGTGCCCTTGTGGCAAAAGCATGGGGTCAGTGAAAAGGGTTTCTTTCTTGAGGTTGAGGATTTTATGTTTGAGATTTCTCTTGGCATTTTTGGATAGGTGGGGGTAGTTTATTGCAAACTAGATGTTTCTTGTGGGGGATAGCAAGGCGTTCAGCATTCCGGCCTCGGTTGGGACCATGATGGGGGTGGGAACAGGAGAAAGAAGAGGAGAATAGGAAGGGGCCACTAATGGGGGAATGTCCAAGAGAGTGGGAGCGGATGCAAATGCTGAGAAGGTAGGGGAGATTATTTACTGTGGTTGTTTCGCGGCTTAGTCAAAGAGGTCAGAGGGCCCTATGACAGAAAACCAGAGACACACTTTAGTGGACATTACATGCATGGACCAAGAGTAGGGATAGGAATTAGCAGTGGGTAGATACAATCCAAGAGCGGGATGTAGTCCTCATGACAAGGACATATGCAAAAACAGGGGGTAGCAACAACGAGTAGGGAGGGGTAAAGCAGGTCATGCATCAACGTACAATGCAGTCGTAGGTGAGGTATGGCGACATACTAACATATCAGGATGCATTGTGGTATGAATGGTGCATAGCAACATGCTGTCAGAGCCAGGAAAACATCAGATAATGCATTAGATTAAAATCACAGGTTATGATCTGGAAAGTTCTATAGTCATTGCTGTTCAAAGGACAAGAAATGTGATCCTAGAACTGGTAGTGAGGTCCGTCAAGGGGAGAGTGAAGTACCGATAGGCAGATCCGGGTGGATAGGAATGATCGAAGATAGGAGAAGAGATAGGAGATGATCTTGACCTGATTAATAACGAAGGGATTTTGAAGAACGGTTCAGCTTCATTAAAATAAATTGGCTCTTTCACATTTATTTTTTGTAGCTTGGTTGAGAATTGTTGTTTTCTGGTGAGATGTAATAGTAGGGGCCAGGAGGTGGCGCTTGAGCCACATTTTTCTAAACTGGCTTTCTTTTACAACACTGTGCACCGTTTTCAAATGGTAGAAGCAAGAGTTTGATTAATGCCGGTTAAAAAATTGGAATACCCAAGGATGAGACTCTCAATCGGCTGAACGGTCGATTTTAGAATCGCTGGAAGTAAGAGTTTACTTGATGCAGGATAAACAATTGGTATTACCCTATGCAGCCCCCTCTCAGTTGGCCGTCTTGGATGGAGTGCGCCACTATTACATTTTTAGGTCTCGCCTAGCGCAGCGCGCATGCGCTGCTGTAGGAGAAGGCCTCTTGGAATCACTTCAGACTTCCAAGAGACTTCTCCGTGTGGGTCTGCCTCCTCCCACACATCCCATTGGCCTTTGCGTGTGGCTTTCAATAATGAAAGCACGCAAATGGCCAAAGACGGGTGCATGTCCCGCCTTTCCTCAAAACTTTCACTCCCATGGCCTAGGGGTCTCGGGAGCGAGCAGCGGCGCGCAGGGTGCCATCTGTTCTGGAACAGGTTTCCAATTAGCTTTCACTTTCGTGTGCAGCGGCGGGCACAATGGCTGCTGCATTCCTTACAGCGCGCACGAGCACCACTCGCGGGCTTGTTTTTTCACGTTTAACATGCGTGTTTTTCAGATCTCCAGGTCCCCTCGTTGCTTTCTGAGTCTTACTGCAATGATATTTTTCTGTGTAGACTGTAGATGCGTTTGTAACCCAACACAGCCTTTTAAAATTCCCTGGCGTGGGCATTTTCTTGCCTTACTTGTAGGGCAATATATACAGAAACGTCCTCTATTCTGGCGCTCTAAAGTGTATACCGCCTAGGTATAATACTATGTGCTGCCCTGTGTTAGCACCGCAGCGCGAGCCTCGGGTTGTAAACAGGCGGTCACAGGAAGAAGAAATACTACTGTGTAGGTGTTCCTTTTAATAGAAGTGAATCTCCCCCAACCCTGGTGTCTGGTGTACCCGCTAAAATATGTTCTCTTAAACTTCCTGGCAGGTTCATGTGGACGAACCAGAACTCGGGGATACATGTTATGAAAAATGCATCGTAATATTCTGTCCTTGCAAGTAGGAGGGCAGAGTCTCCATTTTGACTTGACTCCAAAGCAACCCTACCACGGAATTAATTGGTTTGTTTGCTTTGAAGTTGAGGCGCAGTTGTCCGTATCATAACATAATTAAATAATCCTCCAGAAATTCCTGAATTAAAAATCGATTTCTAAGTATTTCTTGATCATGATACTTTAACATGAACTAATCATGCTGTACGTATACTTTTCTGGTGATATATTTATAATAAACATATTTAAAGCTTCTTAGTGTCTGCGCACAACTCCTTTTTAAAAAAAAACTTTTTAATGACTATATTTAAATCTAGAGAACTGCAGCCTGGGTATAGTTTTAAAAATGCTGACCTGCTGGGTATGTACATATTTCTTCGGTAACAAGTCCGTGCGTGCACTCCCTTGAGGCACGCGTGCTGTATCAATGCCAAACCCTTTGTTATTTTTTAATAAACACCAGAACGTAAATTTTTTTTAACTGTAATTGGAACAGGAAAAATAGATAGGCTCGGTATTCTTGCGTAAGTAGACCGCATAGACCGTGCCAACACACCCTGTCACTCCGAGGTACTTCTTGTCACAGAGGGGGAAACGCCCTCACCTGTCAGGGCGACATTCTTCAATAATTGTTCATAGATGACACCGGGGCGGGGGTGGCGTGACGAGACACGTGGTGTTCTACCAGTGAACTGAATGTGCAGGGTTTAACGCTGAGGTTGCAGAATGAATACACCTAGACATTTTTTGCACACAAGTCTCTAGCGTTCTGTGGAACTGTTGCCAGTGACTACATTAAATTTCCTTTGTCGCTTTCATGTTAGGTTCATTTTTTTGTCTTATCGTTTGAAACGGTATGAACTTTAGACTTTTTAAATCGGCTTTTGTGTATGTCTTTTTTTTATAGGGTTGGTCTGTTGTACGTAATGTCGTCTTGCTTATATATAAGGTAACAAAAATGCTTATAACACTTTTTTATTATGACTTTTCAACATGCTGCACAGCAGCCACAATGCTCTACAGCATAGCTTGACAAAGCCAATAGCTCTGGCTAAACACCTATAAGATCCCAAAGGAGAGACCTATTGGCTATGCCAATGCTTGTTTAAAAATTGCAGTAAGAAACATTTGTCACTTCAATGGGTGAACAGTATCATCAGTACTCATAACAATGATGATGGCAGAAATGTGACTCCCAGACGTAAAACTGAAGCCCTCTTTCAATTGTGATTGACGCCCTCGTCCTTAACCCGGTTCACCGATCTGGTATGGAGAGTGGACGGAGATGTATCACTCAGGGCTCTCAATTGGATATCATCTACAGCGCTCCCCCCAGGCGAGAGTGGTGATCCATACTGTTTTGGAGGCAGCGACAGGGCCCATGGTCTGGAGATGACTGGTTGGCACATTAGCAAGAAGGCAGGCTCCTCTGTTGTGTCAGGGGTCTTATTTGCGGTGCGTCTCCTCTGTTGTGTCGGGGGTCTTATTTGCGGTGCTTGTAACATCGGTGCCCCAAGCAGAGGCGAACAGCAGCGTGTGGCAGAAGTAGGCCGCAATAATGGGAGCACGCCAAGTAGTGTCTCACTCTGTGATCGCGTGTGCCGGCTCTGACAGTCTTTTATTCAACGTACCCGCGTACCGCGGGTCAAACCAAACAACACGCGTACTCGGGGGAAGTCGCAGCTTTCCCCCTGACGTCACATCACAGTGAGCATACCCCCAACAACATATCGCGAGGCGCGATACAAAATTCCTCCCCAAAATTAGTCTTAACAACATAAGAAAAAACATTTCTTGAAATAAGGCATCACAGCATTTCAAAATGTACACCAACACAACAATATACCACACATTAGCTCACTCAGCAGTAACATTAGCAGTGATGATCTCGCAGTCTACTGGAAGGCTCAGGGTTCTTCCTTAGATTATACTGGGTGCGGGTTTCCCGACAGTCACTGCTTCCTTGAGTGGTCACAGGAACCCCAGACGACTCTGGGCTACCAACTTGAGAGGGGGCAGGCAACTCAGCACCTCCGACTTGAGGTGCCTCTGACTCACCTTCTGACCAGTCCTCCGCATCATGATCACCAGACCCTCCATTGTGGTAATCAAAACCAGCTGCAGAATGTCCATGATACTTTTTGAAAGCTGACACATTTCTGGGGACCAGTTCTAGGCCTCCTTTCACAGTAACTTGTGTGCCACGAAATTGAACAATGCACCATGGATCTTTTTCAAAAGGAAGCCGGAATTTGCTGCCAGGATGTCGGTCTTGAATCAGAACCAAATCACATACTTTCAGACATGATACTTCAGCTCTGCGCCGCTTGCTGACCTGGGCATTTGACTTCTTCCTCCGGCAGTCAACAGCATGATAATTTATTTCATCAGGAACCCATCGGGGATGGTGCGGGATAGAGTCACTCACTACTCTCCACATAGACAGGTGCCCCGGGGCACGACCAGTAGAGGAGTGGGGAGTCTGTCGGTAGTCCCTCAGAAAAGAGTATATTGACTGTTCCACAGAATCGCCATTGGCCACGGCTATACGGATGACCTTATTCAAAGTTCTCATAAAGCGTTCCACTTCTCCATTTGCTTGTGGCCATTTTGGCGTTATCTTCTTGTGTACGATTCCTAAAGATGTCAAATATGGTGCAAATTCCTGACCCTGAAAGGGAGGACCATTAGCAGTTTTTATCTCTCTGATGAGTCCATGAGTGGCCATCACCTTTTCCAATTTTGGTATCACCTCTCCTGCGCTCTGGGACGACAACACTTCAACCTCAGGGTATTTCGAGTAGTCATTGATTACTACCATGGAGTGTTTCCCATCTGGGAGACTCCCGAAGTCCATGCTAACACTCTTCCACGGGCCATCCGGCCGCTTTTCCATGGCAATCGGAGCTGGAGGATTCAGTTCACCAGTGGCCTGACACCACGGGCACGACCGTACCACCTCCTCGACTTTGTCATCCATGAGAGGGAACCAGGCCTTGGTTCGGAGTCTTCCTTTTGTTTTGACCATCCCTTGATGGCCTGCATGGGCTAATCCAACCACTCGGTCCACCAGGGTTGACGGAATCACCAGTCTATGACCTCGCAGCAAACATCCATTCGGATCCGCACTCAGTTCATGTCTCACATGATATAGGCTCTCAATCACTTTCTTTACCTCTGGAGTGAATGTTACCCCTTGACTTCTAATGACATGCCACGTATTGGTTTTCACAGCCTCCAACGCTTTCTGAAGACAGTCATCCAGGGCAGTTGCTTGACACAATTCTCCTAAAGATATGGGCAGCGGACAGGAGCGATCCGATATGTAACGGACGTATTCTTCCGTTTCTTCAGCATCCTCTACCTCACTCAGAGTCACTTCCCTGGGATGACGAGACAGATAGTCCGCCGGATTGCTCGTCCCTGGATGGTATTCAATCTTGCAATCGTACTCCTGCAACTGCAGCATCCACTTCTCTATGCGAGGGGGGGGGGCTTAGAGGCAGTTCCTGTGAACAACAGGATAAGAGGCTTATGGTCGGTGGTAACCAGGAACGGTTTTCCATAAACGTACAAGTGAAAATGCCGGCACCCCCAATGCACGGCAATCGCCTCTTTTTCTATTTGTGAATACCTTTGTTCGGTGGCAGTTAAGGACCTACTCGCAAATGCCACTGGAGCCCACTCATCTTCTTCCTTGGGCCGTTGCAAAAGAACAGCTCCTAACCCTTTTGGGCCAGCGTCAACAGCAATTTGGGTCTGCTGCTTTGGATCAAATTAGGATGGCGGGCGGACTTTCATCCGCCTGCCACCCTAGCGGTGCTGGGACCGGCCGCCAGTGGTGCGGCGGTCCTGCACCAGCGATTAGGATGCCACCGCCACCGTGGCGGTGGCATCCTCCATTCCCAGCATTGTGGCGGGCGGTGCACACAGCACCGCCCGCACTAATGCTGGGACTAGCACTGTGTGCATTGTCATGCACAAGGTGACAGGCACCGTGCGGTGCCTGCCACCTTGTCCATGACAATGTGAGGAGTACCATAGGTACCCCCATGTGCACCCCCACCCCCCAATACCCTGGGGGCCCGCAGCGGGCCCCCAACAGCAAACTCCGCATGCCTTTTCGTGGCGGCATTGCCGCCACGGAAGGCTGCTTCCGCACCCATGCTAATATGGATGGCGGTGTCTAGCAGACACCGCCACCATATGTAGCCCCTTTCCGCCCGGTCGACTGGTCGACCGGCTGAAGCTCGGCGGACGGTCTCTCCGTCCGCCGGGGTCCCCCCCGCCATACTATATGTCGGGGGAAAATGGGTGGCGGGCGGAGGGAAATGTAGGGTGGATCGCCACCGCCATACGGGCGGTGGCGATCCGCCCTACATCGTAATGACCCCCTTAGCGTGGTGTTACTCGACAGGGCGTCCTTGGTATCCTGGAAAGCAGTCTCTTGTTCCGGGCCCCATACCCATGGGACAGATATTTTGGTAAGTTCTCGCAATGGCGTGGTTAGCGATGAGAGGTCCCGGATGAATCTACCGCAGTAGTTCACCATCCCTAGGAAACTGCGCATTTCCGTTACATTTGTGGGAGCAGGTGCTTCTTTAATGTCCTTTACCTTTTCAGGATCTGGAGCAACTCCTTCAGCGGAAAAGATGTACCCAAAAAACTGCAATCTCTGATTCAGGAATTCACATTTCTCTTGGTGTAGCGTAAGCCCAGAGTCCTGTATCCTTTGTAGCACCTGTCTCAGTCGACTATTGTGTTCAGATATGGACTTGTCGTAGACAAGAATATCGTCACTGACGTTGACTACTCCTGTGAGGTCAGCGAGAAGCTCTCTGATGGTATTTTGGAATACCTCAGCTGCTCTCAATATCCCAAAACTCAACCTCCTGTATCGTCGCAATCCGACATGCGTTGAAAATCTCGTGATGTACCTGGAGTGTTCATCGAGGACTAATTGGTGATAGCCAGCCCGGAGGTCGAGTTTAGAGAACCAGCTGGCTCCACTCAGTTCGCCTATAAGGTCATCGATGGTTGGAGTTAGATCTCGCTTGATTGCAGTATGGGGAATGCGCATATCCGCGTAGATTCTTACTTCCCCCGACTGTTTAAGCTTTCTGGCGACCACAATCGGGGACACCCAGGGGGTCGGACCTTTCACTTTCTCAATTATCCCTGCTTCTTCAAGTTTGCACAGTTCTTTCTCTACCAGGGGCCTCAGGTGAAAGGCAACGCGCCTGTGTCGAAGGGCCACTGGTTGCACCGACGGATCAATGTGTAGGCGTATCTGTTTGTCCCTTAAGCACCCGATGCCACTGAATACTTTAGGGAACTCCTCCAGGATTTGACTCACTCCTTCTCTGTGTATCCCAAAGGCAAACGTGACGATGCCCAGCGCTTCTGCTGACTTACACCCCAGCAACATTCCATGTCCTTCCTCTGTCACGTACACTAAGGCGTCCACTTCCTGAGAGTCATAGGTAATGGTCTTGAACTTCCCTCTGATGGCCAGGGGTTTGGTTTGACCATACGCAAAAACCTTTATCTTGGCAGGTACCAGGGGTGGAGGAGGAGTCATCTCTTGGTAAGCCTCCCTCGACAGGATATTTATAGTAGCGCCAGTGTCCACTATGGCCATCGAAGGACGACCTCCTACCAGGACTTGGCATTGTGGCAGGCGATTCTGCGCTGTCGATGCTGATCCTACTGTGAACACCGAATGTATGGTATGTTCTTCCTGGCCATCGTCATCCATGTCACTGTTAGGTTCCTGAGCCTCCGGGATCATGTTCACCTGGGACCTCCCAGCCCGGCCTTTGTTAGACTGGCACACTTTCATGAAGTGGTTCATTTTGCCACATGCCGTGCACCTCTTTCCTTGCCCTGGGCACTCTGACGGTCTATGGGACGGACTTCCGCAGTGTCCGCATGACCGGATTCTCTGGCCTCTTGTCCGACTTGGTGATGCTGTGGTAGTCGGAGTAATGACATTCACGGGCTCGATCTTGATGGGAGCCTGGAGAGCAGCCTCCATGTGTGCTGCCCTTGCTTTTGAGAGTTCCTTTGTTCTTCCCATGGTGAGTATATCGGCCATTGACTTCCCTGACTCCTCTAGAATTCGCTCTCTCAACTTTGCCGAGGCACACCCCTGGTTAACCTGGCCCAGTATCTCCTCAATCTCGTCTCGGAAACCACAGGTACTTGCCAGTTCCTTTAAGCGCGCATGAAACCCATCATGCGATTCTTCGGGCTGTTGCCTCGCTTGTCTGAACACAAATCGTTCATAGTCTTGATTCGCCATGGTATCGAAATGGGCATTAAGGGCTGTAATGAGCGTGAGATGAGTCTTTGGCGCTGCTTCTACTACTGATTTGGCTATCTTGTACACCTCTTTCCCACAAAGATTTAAAATCATAGCCCGCTTCTGGTCATCCTCAACTTTAGTAGCCTCAAAGAAAAGGAGAACACACTCCACCCACTCTTTCTATCTCGGGGCTTGAGCAGAAGGAGCCCCCTCTACCACAAACGGCTCTATTACCGGGATCTGAGCCATTTTCTGCGCACTAACATCGCTGGGGCGCCTTTCTGGACAACTCTAGCAGTGGCCCACACTGCACTGCAGTCGTGTGGGCGTCTTTGCGCCGGTCGGCTGCTACTCACAGTTGGCTGTGCACTTCCTTGGGGCACCCGTGGCACCATCCACCAGATCCACCTCCAGGGCATGACTACCAGGCAGCCTGGACAGCGCTGTGCTTCTCTTTTCCCCACCTGCTCGAGGTCAACAGGTGTGTGTGTCACTCCTGCAGCACGAGCACCCCGCACGTGGGAGAACGTGCGCAGCCGCCGCTTGACACCACGTGGCCTCTTGACCACCCTCATCACCAAAATGTTGTGTCGGGGGTCTTATTTGCGGTGCTTGTAACATCGGCACCCCATGCAGAGGCGAACAGCAGCGTGTGGCAGAAGTAGGCTGCAATAATGGGAGCACGCCAAGTAGTGTGTCACTCTGTGATTGCGTGTGCCGGCTCTGACGCCGTGCGCAAGCGCACAGTCTTTTATTCAACATTCCCCCGTACCGTGGGTCAAACCAAACAACACGCGTACTCAGGGGAAGTCGCAGCTTTCCCACTGATGTCGCGTCACAGTGAGCATACCCTCCAACAACATATCGCAAGGCGCGATACAACATCCTCCTACCTTAGTAAGCCGATTAGCCCAGATCTCGGCGGGCAGGGGGGCAGCATGTGAACGGCAGCAGCAACAGTGGCGTTGCGTGGGTTCAGTGGAGCCAGGTTCATTTGGGGGCGAACGGCAGTGGTAGTAGTTAAGGTTATGGTGAGGGTTGGTCGGACCCCCTCACCCACTTCATCCAAGATGGAGGGCTCCTGCAGATCTCGAGCGAGCAGGGGGGTGTAATTATGGGGGCACTAACAGCCCTGCAGTCAGCCTACGGGCTGGGGGTCGTGGAATGCAAAAGCGGACAGGACCATCCGGCCTCTGCTGGGTCCATCTTGGTCACTCACCTTGGGTTCGCCTTGTCCAAAGTCGGGTGTGGGTCATGAGGAAATGAGTCCAGGGCAATCAAACAGTCGCTGCTTGAGCAGCAAACTGGCAAGCAAGCTGCTCAGAAGTTTGAAGGGAGTGAGAAGAAGGCTTCTCCGCTACGGTAGGGCAGCAGAGGCCAGTTAATACAGGGATATAGACTAAAAAAGTGATCCCAAGCCGGGAGCCTCTTAGAGGCCCGACCCTCCGGCGGCCATCTTAATGCTCATTCAGAATCCTTGTTTCTTGTCATTCTCTGTTTTATTAACTGTGCACAGAATAATCTTTTTTTCTAGCTAGCGCAACAAGAATTTTCAATTCTATTAAGGACACAGAGGTGAGGATTATGCTTCTCTTTCTTTACTGTCAAAAATACAGCAGTCAATCAAAACAGCTAAAGCTTTACACTACATATCCCATGAGCCCTGATGACCCAATGTCTCTACCAATCAGAGGATATCAGTCCCCATATATAAACCCTTGAACACACTGTCCGTCCTCTTTCTTTGCAAACATTTGACCAACTCCAACCGTGCATGAGTGACCTGTTTCCAATGTGGATACCAGGAGGCAACTGCAACTTCACGCCAACGGGCGTATCCAAACTCAACACCTCTGAGGTGTATTTCCGGACGTGACTCCTTCAGACAGATCTCCAACCAGACATCTCCCAACAGTGCCTACACCGGTTTATTTGCACTTGTCAATAGGAAAAAGAATCGTAACCTCATGCATCTCCAAAGAGGAAGCTAAAACCAAAGGGTGGGTTAGACAATATTATATTAAAGGTATAACCATTACGATACCAATATCTGCTCCTTGCTGGTTTCCTGCTGGTCTGCCAGGGCATACACCGCACTTTTCCCGGGGACCACAACTCCCGTGGTGCACAGCGCGTGGACGCGCTTCATAAGGAGAACGCCGGCCCGCGCCCCCTTGTAGCTGCTCCTTGCTGGTTTCCTGCTGGTCTGCCAGGGCATACGCCGCACTCTTCCTGGGGGACCACAACTCCCGTGGTGCACAGCGCGTGGACGCGTTTCATAAGGAGAACGCCGGCCCGCAGCCCATTGTAGCTGCTCCTTGCTGGTTTCCTGCTGGTCTGCCAGGGCATACGCTGCGCTCTTCCCGGGGGACCACAACTCCCGTGGTGCACAGCGCGTGGACTCGCTTCATAAGGAGAACGCCGGCCCGCGGCCCCTTGTAGCTGCTCCTTGCTGGTTTCCTGCTGGTCTGCCAGGGCATACGCCGCACTCTTCCCGGGGGACCACAACTCACGTGGTGCACAGCGCGTGGACGCGCTTCATAAGGAGAACGCCGGCCCACAGCGCAAGACGCGCACGGGGACGCGCCCGGGCCAAGGGCGGGCCCGTCCACGCCCGTCGGAGCCCGGTAGAGGCTGGGCTGGGCCCCCCATCTAACATCTGGCATTGAACAAAAGGTATTTCTCCACTTTTGTTGCTCGTTTTTATAATATGGGAAAGCGCAAAGGTCAATGGAAAAAACGGGTGGAGGCTCTGTAGCAAAGCTGGATGGTTTCCTGTCTAGAGCAGCCAGCGTTCTCACTCATGAAATCGAGCTAACTCAGAGGCGATTGTCTATGGAACCGCTTCTTCTCCCATTGAGGTCACCCACGGGGGGCACCCAGGAGGCCCCCTCACAAACTCGCTCGCCTCACTTGATAAAATCCGGTGACCTCCCGCCTGGGCAACAGGACCCGCTGCCCATGTCCAGTTCACCGTCTGCCATAGCCAGAGTCATCCCCCCAACTGTTTTATTAACGGACCCCTTAAATGATCCCCCTGCAAAGCAGCGCAGGGCAGGCATGACTACTAACACCAAACAGTCTAAAGCTACTTGCGCTACAAAAGCAAGGGGTATTCAATCTAAAGTCTCCACACTGACTCATGGAATACCAGTAATGACTCAAACGGCAAATACTCTGCCCTTACAACCCCTAATTAATGAGGATCTATGGGCAGAAGCAAGCAAAAGGCTGATGTCACTCCTGGACCCAATTTTAACTAAGTTAACTCAGATTGAACAGCGATTGGCCAGCCTATTAACATCTAATACATCTGTCCGTTCTTTGGATGATCCCTCCAGAGCGCATTCTCTACGCATACCCGCAGATGTATCTCTAGCTACCTCAAGCGAGACCAGAGCTCCGCCATCTGTACCAACACGGGGCAATACATCTAGCCCCGTCACTCTGGTCTGTGGGCCGCCCTCTACAACGAGTGGTCATGTAAGCGCGCAAAGGGAGGTTCAAAATCTTCAAGCTCTGGCACCAGGGGACATACACCACCGCTCACTCTCACCGGAGGAGGTCTCAAGGGCTCCTTATCAGGCTCCAGGATTATGAAGCACCTATGCCGCCCCGACTGACGACCACACAGACGACCGCATTGCAGCAGTACTCCATCTTCCGCCGGAAGCCTCCCATCTGGCATTGGTTCTGGCTAGCGTACCCCCTCTCCGGGGCAATCAGCTAGAATCAACATCACAACTGATGGACAAATGCCTTCATTGGCTCTCATACAATCTAAGGAACTCGGAAATGAGTAATCACTATTTGGCAGATAAAATCATCATGGCTAGGAGAGTGGGGTGGGTGGGTAGCTCTCCAAAGACAATTGGGGGGGATTGCGTGGTGATAAACTTTAACAACCCTCAGGTGGGTCATCTTGTTCGGGCCAGTCTCCACAGGTCTCCCATTAGGAACACTCAAATTTTACCTCTACCACTGCAACACTTGTATAAACAGGTTGAAAATTCAGGAGGGGGGAATAGTGGTGGGTTAAGGCTAGTTCATCTCCCTACGAGATATGTGGCGGGCCCCAATATTCCACAGGGGGTAAGGTTACAAAACAGATTTGCTCCCCTCTCCGACTTAGAATCCTGTGATTGACCACCATCGTCCCCTGGTAGATTAGCTAGGTTAGCTAGTCTACCACATGGAATACAGGTAATACCCCTGACCACCTCCACCCAGTGTAATATGGATAAAAAAAAGATTACCTTAGCATCCTGGAATGTGGCAGGCATTGCCTCTAAAATAGGTAATGAACAGTGGCATAACCTTTGGCACTCTCTGGAGATCATCTGCTTCCAGGAGACATAGGCTAAGGAGCCGGTCTTTTTCCCTGGCTTTCGCACTTTTCATACTCCTGCAGTGCCCTCTACATCAGTCAGAGCGAAGGGGGGATTATTAACCTTGACTTCTAATACCATCCCTGTTCTAATAAGGCAGGTGGGTTCCCCAAATATCCATTTCCAGCTTCTTCACCTGGAGTTTAAAAATGAGGGGCCATGAATTCTAATTAACTTCTATAATAATGAATTCGGGCGAAATATGAAAAAAGTAGCAGAAGATCTAAACAGGGAGTTGGGGAAAATCACCCGATCCAATAAAAAAGGTCCACCTCACATTATTTGGGTGGGGGATTTTAACACTCACCTATGTAAATATACAGAGTCTAAGGTGTGTGGTTTAATTGATCCCCAGGATAACCCCCTTACATATTTTTCGCACAATGAATATGGTGATACCCTGAAAAATATCCTATATTCAAGCAATCTGGGAATAATCAACAACATAAAATCTGATCAGTTAGGGAAAACATTTAAGCGGAGTACACAGGAGTCAACGATTGATTTTATTCTAGTCTCTTCCACATTAAGTAGAAAAGTGGTTCACTTAGACAATTTGTTTACACCTTATAGTGACCATGCTATCCTCTTTAGTTCCTTAGACCTCCCTTGCAAGGTGAAAGAACATCAACAGGTAGCAGATAATTTATCGCTACTCAGGAAAAATGGCTACCAGCTAAAATGGGCACAGGTCGAGAAGCTGAATCTGGGCACTGAAATAATAGCGTATGTAAGGGAAGACATTCTACTTTGTCTGGCTGAGGGGACTACGTCTCCACATTTAGTCACCCACTTTACAGCACTTTTAACGAAATTAAAATTGGCACTTACTCGTACCAAACTGCAGAATCTTAATCGAAACAGAGGCTGGTTCGATCATGAATGTTCTACAGCAAGGACCACCCTCATGAAAGCCCTCAAAGCCCACCGCAGAGACCCAGTAGGGATTAAATTGTTACGTAGTAACTATAAACAGGCTAGGGGAAAAAAGAAAAAAGGATATAAGGGAGAAGGCTTGGAATGACTTGGAGCAAGCTGCGAATTCGGGCAGCAGCAGGGAGTTCTGGAGAGTCATAAACGCCCCTTATTTTAAGGACTCTAAGGATCCCTCATTCGACTCTTATGTAGATGAGGATGATTGGGTGACTCATTGTCAAAGCATTTTTGGTTCCAACAACACTTCACCCTTACCTCTTGCCGATTCAGATGGAATGCCATCAGGCTGTTTGAAATTTTCACTAACAGAAGTTAGAAAAGGGTTGGAGTCTTGTCCATCAGGGAAAGCCCCGGGCCCTGACGGGGTCCCAATAGATCTTTTCCAGCAGAACTATGACAACTACAACTACTAACAGATGTGTTCAATAGAATAGCAGACGAGGGACCTCCACCATCTTGGAACCAGAGTATAATTGTTCCGATCTATAAGAAAGGGGATAGAGGCCCCCCAAAGAACTACCGTCCCCTCTCCCTTCTGGACACCACGGCAAAGCTTATGGGCCGGCTCCTATTATCCAGATTGGAGATCTGGGCCGAAGAAAATAACATACTGATGCAAGCGCAATATGGATTCCAGAATGGAAAGGGGACGGTGGACCAATACCTCAATTTGTCACTTTCTGTTGATAAATACACTAAAGTGAAAGGGGGGAGGATCTTTATGGCGTTTATGGACCTCTCGGCGGCCTTTGATTGTGTTTCCCACCAGAAGCTGTGGCCTATGCTGGAAGAGATGGGGGTTGATCCACTGATAATCCGCTTCATCCGCCAGTTATACGCCAATGCCTCTTCCTCTGTTCGGTATGGCGTAAATGGGGAATGCACGCGCCCATTTAAAATTGAGAGGGGAGTTAGGCAGGGCTGTGTCCTCGCCCCGTTTCTTTTTTCTATCTATACTAACGGGGTGGAGGCCGCCCTGACCAAAGCTCCCCTGGACGTGCCTATTTTTTATAATAGGCCCCTTTCGATACTGGCGTATGCAGATGATGTGGTCCTGATTGCCAGGACAGGGGTTGCCTTACAGTCTCTTATAACATCATATGCCTCATTTATGGCCTCATTAGACCTTAGAGTAAATGAGGCAAAAACATTTATTGTCATAGCAGGCGCAAGAAGAGGAGAAAAATATCCCCATTTCCAGTTGGCCTCAAAGAAACTTGAAGTGGTAGACTCCATTTCCTAACTGGGGTCCTATTTGATAAGAACCACTCTTGAAAAAACCTGGTTGTGGGAAGAACTTCTGCTATGGAAAGGAGTCTGCAGGCTAATAAGGGTTTTGCAAGGAAGCTGGGTGCCAGTCCTCTGGGCGCGATTAAAAGCATCTATCGAGCCAAAACAAAGGCAGCGGTAACGTATGGGGCAGGAGTCTGGAGGATGGCAAATGCCGACCATCTTCAGAGATTGGAAGACACCTTTTTTAAAAATCGGGTATCCTTACCCCATTCACACTCAAATTATACTTTACATCTTGAATTGGGGTTACCTTACTTGCTTGAATCTATCAGACTGGCCCCAATCCCGCTGTGGCTCTCGATCTGGCGTAGGTCCACAGTCAATTTAACGCAACCTATAATCATCAGCTGTTTGAAGCTGGACAACTACAGCAGGATTGGTTGGCTTAGCTATGTAGAGGCTGAATTGACCGCAATTGGGCAGGGACATCTATTCAGGGACCCCTCACTGTGTAGGAAGGTCTCGAAGAGGCAAATCATTGAGCTGTATCTCCAAAGGGCTACCTTTTTGCAGAGGGAAAAAAAATCACAAACGGGCGACAATTGTTTATGATCTTATTCCCCCAAGATTGAGCGACGGATTTTCATATCTTTCGTGTATTAGCTTCACTCACCATAGATTTATTCTATTGCATTTCTGCTTGAATTATATCCCTCTGATGCTAGCCCATCCAGCGAGGAAGTTTAAACACTCAGATCTGCCCCCCTGCCCTTGTGATAATCATTCATCTCAATCAGACTTACACATAGTGTTATTCTGCAAGTTTTATCATAATGAAAGGAAAGCTTTTATTCTCCTGATTTTAAGGCGTCACAATTTCATCCAATGCAGGGTGGCATTGTATTTTCTAAAGGCACTTCACGACCCCTTTGTTTGCTTCTCTGTAGCATGTTTTTTGTGGGCATATATGAGAAGGACAAAGAACTGGGATCCCCTGATTTAAATCACTGTAAAAACTGGGAAAAATGGATTGTATCTAAATGTTGGGGACCTTAGTTACTGGAATTGTTTAAAGTGCACGGCTGCTCCCATATATGATTTTAAATAATATTTTTACTGGCAGAGCCCATTTGTGAAACTAATGATTTTAAATGTTTTAAACTGTGGTTTTATATGGATCTTTTTTATAAGACTGTGTTATGGCCTATTTGATGAATTGATGCTTTTATGATCTGTTTTTACAAGAGATCGAATAAAGAGATCGATGACGACTTATAAAACATAGTATCAAACATAACATCAGGTGGGATAATCCTTGCCTCCATGTCCTCAATAGAATTGAAAATTCTTGACGCACTGCTAGAATATTTTTTATTCTATGTGAGGACTGGATACTAAGCTGTGCCACCACAAATGATGTGCCATCTACAATCTGTTTGTGATAAAAAACCTTAAAAGTGGAATTAGACGACCAATCAGCCATTGCCATAAAGTTGTCCAACTGAGAACCAGTGGAAAAAGCCCTAGAGGCCATAGCCCCACCGACCGAATGGGCCCAGGGCTCGAAAAGTCTACTTGCCCACTCGCTATTGCGAGCCAGATTTAATCAGAACGAGCTATTTTTAGGGCCTACTCGCCCTTTCTGGCGAGCTGAAAATCCTCTTACTTTAGTCACAGTAGTGAATGAGCAATAAAGATGCATTTAAATCTTGTTATCTTGTCTCATTTGCTCTGCTTTCAGAGTCAGAGGTCAAAAGTCAGTTTGTCTTCCTACATTTACTTTTCTTTCTGTGACTGAAATTAGAGGATTTTTGTAAAGAGAACTGTGTGACAATCGCGTTGAGACCAGTTCAAGGGTCAAGTACATTACAGTTAGTTCGAGTAAATCTTTCAAGTTACTAGACCTGAAGGTCTAGTAAAAATGTTATGATTTTTTGAGCCCTGGGGCCCCAAAGGTGGCCACATCAATACCCTGCAGGCAACCAGCCAGATCCACCAGAAAGTCCTGGAACGTTAGTGATGGAGCAGGGTTTTCGCAAAACAAAACCTGCTCGGATTGAACCTCTCATTTTGCAATTAATCATTAAAAAGTTAACTGGGTGCTATTAATCAAGTTTGAATTTAATAATGTGCATGCGTAAATGTGAACGCCTTTAGAGAAAATCTGGGGTAGGCCGCAAGCCTGCACATGACTAATGCAGAAATTAATGACTAAAGGGCTGCAAGATTAATGATTATACTAATGCTTTTTGAATCTTATGCAAACCATTAATATTGCTAAGCAAAACACTTTTAGAGAATAAACTTTTACGAAATATATGATATTCACGTTGTATTTGTCTTTCCCTAGAAAATGGCCTTTTTTGTGCTGGAGAGAAAGGCCTCAAATCTAGCTTGAAGTATTAAACCATGGTGTGAGGAAGGGAGAGTGCATAATCAGCTTTCCGTGTGTCTTCGGTGACGACCAAGGTTACGGAGGAAACAATGAGCCTCGAAAAGCGAGTTCCACTGGAAGCGGACATGTGGACAGAAAAAGTTATAATAAACGTGAACGAAATGTGAACATGCTGCAGAAGAGAAAGATACATAAGCCTGAAAATGACGTACTGAATTTGGACAATAGTGTGTTTAAAAAACAAAACTTGCTTGGAGTGGTGTGACCACGACACCCTTTGTTTTAGCCAATTAGAATCTTTAGTTAGGTGGCATGGATAGAGTAGGGGCTGGATTAGTGTGAATTTGGGGTAAAATTATACCTAGTAAGTAGGTGGGGTTAGGCGGCGTATTCCTAACTTTGCGAGAGGAGAGAGCTGTATCACTGTTTCCTATTCTTGTGGGCTGACTGATGATCTGCTATTCCTGACTCTTAAACTTTGCATTTCAAAATCTTCTTTGAAGTGCCCTGCTTACTCTCATGTCCAGAGGGTAGCATTTCTAATCTTAAAACTTGAATGATAGGTAACTATACTCAATCTCTGATTTGCATAATTATTTGCAAATGTTTACTCTTCTTTTGTCTCTCTACCTATTCACTCTCTTATTGCGCTTTTCATGAGATGTATACTGTTTAATTGAAAACTGAATGTACTTTTGTGTGAATTACCCTGATTTGTGCTGTATTGCGCTTAATGAGCATCACATTATTTAGATAAAAATTATTGTTATTAACGGAAAGGTGTCTGTTTTTATTATGGTATGATATTGATTCACAGTGTAAATTCCGATTATTATTTACCAAATCCCTGCCTTCTTAAAAAAGATTCATCATTTAGAGGTGATACATCAGTTGGTGAGTTTGGACTAAACTCATGCAGTGTGGAGGGAACTAGAAATGTGGGCTCAGTCTATGAATGATTTATCTAAGTTCCCGAAATGCTGCATCATTAGCATCCGGACCGGCGGAGCACAAGACTGTGTCAATGCCACCAGGAACCATGACTGAGCCTCCCAAAAGGGTGTCACAGGAATCAACTCTGCAGTCTGCCGACAAATCTGAGACAAGGCACTCTGGATCATTGAATTATTTGTTAATTTGTGTGATTTTAAATTGATATTGCGCTTGAATCACCCCGGGAGGGGTATCTCTGCGCAGGGCAGACCGCAGGCATAGGGGAAACTACTGAGCTAGAACAACACTGTCTTAAGCAGTTTCCTAAATTTAAGATGATCTGTATAAATTCGGATATGAAGAGGCAACTCATTGCAGTAAAAGGGGGCCAGGTATGAAAAAGATCTGCCACCAGCTCGGGACCTTCTGGCACACGGGACAGTGATCAAAGCTTTATCACTGGATGTCAGAAGTTTGACTGGGCGATAGCATTTGAGCTTCGAATTTAGGTAGCTGGGGCCTTTCCCTATCACTGAGTTATGAGTAAGACTGCAGATTTTAAAAATAATTAATTTCCGGACAGGCAACCAATGTAAAGATCCCAAAAGAGGTGAGGAAGCAGAGCCAGATGGAAGGTTGCAAATGAGATGGGTCGCTGTGTTTTCAACAACTAATAGTTTTGAGAATAGCGTCTCATTTGCAGAGGCTAGTAGGGCTTTGCCGTAATCTAATCTGCTAATGATAAGTGCCTGAACCAAAGTTTTCCTCACCGAAAGAGGAAGGAAAGGGAAGGCTTTCCTCAACAGGCTCATCATGTGGAAACAGATGCCGATGGTGGACAGAACCTGGTCTCTCATGGTAAGGGACTGGTCAAATCAGACACCCAAGTTCTTGACTACCTGTTGGGTGCCAGAGCAGTGCCTAATTTTGAAGGCCACAAATCGGAGGACCAGAGCTGTTGGGCCTTACCGTACAGCATAATCTCATTTTTTTCTGCATTCAACTGAAGGCAGTTCTCAGTCATCCAGGCTGTAATTGCTTTCATCCCTGTTGAAAAACGTTCTTTTACTTTGAGCAGGTCTTTGTCAAAGGAGATGAACAACTGTGTGTGGTCAGCATAGGTAGTACTTCAAATTCAAAGGATTTGACAGTCTTGGCAAGGGGGGCAACATATATTTTAAAAAGCGTTGGGCTTAGGCATGAACCCTGGGGAGCTCCCTTGTCTAACAGCATGGTACATGATTTCAAATAACCCAGGGAGATGGTTTGAGTTCTGTTTGTTAGAAAATCACAGAACCATTGTAGAGCTGTCTCATGGATTCCAATCTCATACAGCCTTTGAAGCAGCCTTGGATGGAACACAGGGTCAAACGCTGTGGATAAATCCAACAGCACAAGCATGCATGGTATTTTAGCATCAAGAGAGAGTCTTATGTGATCTGTGACCACTTCCAAGGCTCTGTGCTGTGTGAGGATCTGAACCCAGATTGTGATGGTTTCAGGATCTTATTAACCTCTAGATAATCTGTAAGTTGTTTATTTATTTGACCTTCCAGCAACTTGCCCAGAAGTGGAAGCAGCAAGATGGGCCGATAATTAGTGAGGTTAGTAGGTGTCACGTTGGCCTTCTTTTCATTGGCATTACCTGAGCAGCTTTCCAAGCCAAGGGGATTTTCCCTGTAATAGAAAGTACAGCTGAAATCCTAGGGGGACTTATGTCCAGAGGAGAGCCAGATTTGGCTGTTACAAGAGCTCTCTGAATTAGGAGAAAGAGAATCAAACTTTCCTAAGCTACTGACAGTTGAAAAGGGAGAGTTGGAATTATACTCCTCATGTGCCTGATCAAGCAAGCTAGGAAAGTTCTGATAAATCTCTTTGATTTTGTCCTCAAAATAGTCCACAAGAGGGGCGCTAGAGGGCAGACGGCGAAAATGGCCGCACCTTAGTGCTGCTCCGCCCGACCGAGCGAAGATCCGCCAATTATCCGCCTGCTATTGAGCCATCCCAGCCCCCGACGGGCCGGAGAGGCACCGGAGTGTCTGCCCGAGGGGCTAGGAAGAATAAAAACGGCACTTTATCTGGACGCAGCGCCTGTTTGCAGCTGACTGGCCTGCCTGGGCTGCAGTCACAAGATGGCGGCCCCGGGGCGCTCCTGTGGGGCTGGAGCAGCGACCCCAGGCGAGGGATAGCGGAGTGCGGATACCCTGGCATCACGACCCTGACTGAAGCTCAAAGACGAGGGGAGACAGCGGCTGACGAGTCGGCGCCTCATTAGCGGCGAGGGAGAGTGCCTGGGGGAGGAGCTGTCGGCCGGCCCGTCGGCTTGACCGGAGCCGCGCTGCGAGGTGCTGCCGGCGGTGCGTGTCGCCTGTTGGGGCCGGAGGCGGTGAGTGGGGGTTGGCGCCTGCTGGGCCCGTAGCTACGGAAGTGGTTGGGGGCTTTAGCGAGCGCGGCGCTCGGCTCGCTGTTGCTGGGCCTGGTGGGGGCGTGCTGCTGGTGGCGCTGCGGCCGCGCGGGGTCTGAGGGCCTGAACTGGGGGGCAGCCCAGGGCGGTGCATCGCTGGCCTTTGTTGGAAGCCTGTGAGGCCTCGGAATTGTTGGGGCTCACAGACCCTGTTTTGACCCTGCTGCCTTGATACGGAGCCCTTACGAGTGCACGAGACGGGAGGCTGGTCCTGCTGGCTGTGTTGACTGGAGCTGCCCGGCCGCCTCATCCGTGGACAGTCTGCGACACTGAGAGCTATCCCCGCGGGGGGCCCGGGCGGCAGGCCCACTTTTCATGCACCATGCGAAGTGGCTATTGGGCGCCCGGTGTGTCCACTTGATTGCCTGGGGCTAGGAGGATTCCTGGCTGCTTTGGCCTAGGCTGGGCCTGCGTCCTGGGGCTTCTTTACAGATATTGACCTGCTGGGGCTGGAGAATACTGATCTGCTGTTCCTGATAGGTCACTGGACCACACCTTGGTGCTTTACTTGGGAGTTGCTGCTGCAGATTGGGCCGGCCTGACCTCTTGCCCCCTAGCTGTGCCCCCGTTGCTTTGGTGCTATTTTTTGCCGGATTCAGAGTTAGGCTTTGGTGACCTGACTGACCTGTCATGGGGAGAACCGACAAAACGCAGCCTCGTCTCACTTTTGAGGCTCGCAGGCCAACTAAATCCTCCCAGAAGGCGGCATCGGATTCGGAGGCTGAGGTCCAGGGGGATACCCCCCCTAGCTTGGAAACTACCCTTATGGCCATGCAGCGTAGCCTCCAGTCAATTGAGGGTTCTATGGCTGCGGTGAATCACCGCCTTGACCACCTATCCTCACAGTTGGAGAAACAAAACGCCCGCATGGGGGAGGTCGAACAGCGGGTCTCGGCAACTGAGGATGGCCTGAGTGAGGTGGCTGGCAAGGCGCTCAATATGGAGAAAGTGTTATCCCTCATCCAGGCCAAGAATGAGGACCTGGAGGCGCGCTCACGGCGCAATAATATTAGACTTACTGGGTTGCCAGAGTCTACAAATGTGGGGAAGATGGAGCTCTTCATGGAGAACTTGCTCAGGGAACTGTTTGGCACAGAACATTTCTCGACGCTGTTTGTTATTGAACGCGCGCACCGCTCTTTGGCGGGGCGCCCGGTGCCTGGTGCCCCACCCCGCCCCATAATAGCCAGGCTATTGAACTATAGAGACCGAGACACCATTTTGCGCCTGGCACGGGATAGGGGGACTATTGAACATCAGGGTAACACATTGGCTTTTTTCCCTTACTTTACTGTGGCTGTGCAGTCTGCTAGGCGGGAGTTCGCTGCAGTCAAGAAATTCTTACAGTCTGAGGGTGTCCCCTATGCTATGTTGTATCCTGCACGGTTGCGCGTCGGTCCGGACGCGGACTCAAAAATCTTCTCCAATCCAAAAGCGGCCCTTGAACTCGCGAAGCAGCTTAAGCGTAGGCGTAGTAGATCGGGTTCCCCACAGGAGCAGGATGACTGATGGGTGGGGGTTAGGAAGCAGGATGAATGGGCTGAATGTTTTACCCTTGGGTAATCCCTCAACTTGCTTATGCTACGACTTCTCTGGCATGTATGTTCCTGGGTGACCTTAGTTGTGTAGGGTGCTGCGCTGGTTAGGGGGGCACGCTGGCCAGGGCTTAGGGATAGGGAAGGAGACCTAAAACTCGGCAAATATGGAGCTTATTCCCACTGTTGATACTTGCCGGTCATGACAAGCTAGGTTGGGGGATGCACTTTGGGTGGTAACAGGACGCACCAGGGGTAGAGGCTCATTGTTCTATTGCGCAGTAGTGTCTGAAGTGCTCATATTTTGGCAAAAACCTAGACCTGCTCGGTCACCTCCTACTTTGTGGGAGGATAGTAGCACTCTGCGTCCCCGATTCGGGAGCACCCCAAATGTGTTTTGTGTTTTTGTGGGATTGTTGGGGGTGGGGGTGTTTGCCTTGGGATGGCTTTGGCGCGTTGGGGATGCTGAAGTGGGAGGGGGATGAAGGGTCTGTACTGGGGAAGGCAGAATGAGTTGATAATTGTGTTCAGAATCACAGGCTATGGTACGAACTGGAACGTTTGTATGCACTACATGCATTGTTACCTGGGCGCTCAGTTTCAAATGATGTTATATTATGGCTAATACACTTAGATTCATGACTTGGAATGTGCGGGGGCTTAATACCCCCAAAAAGATACGTTCAGTCTTTGCGTATTTGGATCGTATGGGGGTGCACATAGCTCTTTTGCAGGAGACTCATTTGACAGCCGACTCTGCAAAAAAAGTGGGTGTGCGATGGGCGGGTGCTAAAGTGGCTTCTTCTTACTCCACCTATTCTAGGGGGGTGCTGATTCTTGTGAAGAAAGGTGTTCCATTTACGGTGGTACGATCGTACACGGATGCGTCTGGGAGAGTGGTGATCATCCATGGCCAATTAGGCGGTGAGAGTGTGTTGCTAGTGAATGTGTATGGCCCAAACGTGGATGACCCGTCCTTTTATTCGGATGTGTGGCGTAGAATTAAAACCTTTCCGCCGGCCGCAATTATCTGGGGCAGCGATTTTAATGTATGTTTGGATATTACCCTGGATAGAGTTGGTAGTGGGGATGCGAGGCCTAAACGCGCTGCGGAACTGCTTATGGGGCTGCTGGATGCAGGACACTTGCATGATATTTGGCGCCTTAGACATCCCGCTGGACGGGAGAGCACATTTGTGTCTTCTGTACATGGGTCCTGGTCCCGAATTGATTTTTGGCTTCTCTCGGAAGGGGCTTGCCCTTGGGTAGAGCGGGTGAACCATGAGGCTCGCACACTTTCAGATCACTCCCCGGTAACTCTGGAAATGCGGGTTCCTACCTGTGAGAGACCGCCTTTCACGTGGAGAATGCAGCCTTCTGAATTGGCGGATCCGGTATTCAAACAGACAATCGCTGAAGCAGTTAAGAATTTCTTTAGGGAAAATGAGGGTTCGGTAGATAGCGCGGGAATGCTTTGGGAGGCGTTCAAGGTGACTATACGAGGGGTTTGTATAGGGGCGCAATCCGGTGTGCTACGGGATATTCGACGCCGGATTAAACGATTGGCGTCAGAAATTTCTAGGCTTGAAAGGGACTATGCGGCCAATGCTTCCCCAGCGACACTGGCTGCAGTACGAGAGCTTGTCACAGAACACAATGAAACTGTGGATCAGGAGATGATGCATTGCTCACGACGGAGAACTGCACGTTATTATGGGGAGGGCGGTCGACCAGGTCGTTCCCTTGCGCAAAAATTAGCAGAGCCGCGTAGCCAGGAGCTCATTAAGGAACTAGTGGACATGGATGGCGTCGCTCGGTACTCAACTGCGGAGTTATGTGACACAGTTTTGCAGTTTTATACTCGACTTTATACTGCCAGGGGTTCACCATCGCTGGAGGAGATGAATGCATACCTCGACGATGTTGCATTAGGGTGGCTCTCCAATTCGCACCGCGAATATCTGGTACGACCATTTGATGTGGAGGACGTTAAGGAGGCTATAATGTCCCTCCCAACCTGCAAGGCCGCGGGGATTGATGGACTGCCTAGCGAATTTTACAAGGCGTACGCGTCGGATCTTGCCCCTAGGCTCCTAGAGGTGTATGCGGAAGCATATGAGGAGGGCACACTGCCGCCATCTCTTCGAGAGGCTTTGCTTGTAACGCTATTGAAGCCGGACAAGCCACCGAATCAGTGCGAGTCCTATCGGCCTCTCTCGATGATTAACATCGATGCTAAGATCCTTGCGAAAATGATTGCTACTAGGATACAACCGTTGGTCTCGCTCCTGGTCCTACCGGATCAGTCGGGTTTCATCGCGGCGCGCTCTACGGCTCACAATTTTCGTACGGTCTTCTCTACTCTACATTATTTTGATCCTAACTTCCAAGCAGTCGCTGTGCTACTCGATGCCGCAAAGGCATTCGACTCTTTACAATGGCCCTATATGTTTATGGTACTAACTAGGATGGGATTCCCCCGTTTTTTGCAGTGGATCAGAGTGCTGTATGATAATCCGGTTGCCCGAGTGAGAGTAAATGAGTGGGTGTCAGCGCCGTTTCCGATAGAGAGGGGCACGCGGCAGGGGTGCCCCTGTCGCCTCTACTGTTCTCGATGGCCTTGGAACCCCTGGCTTGCAAGCTCCGCCAGCGGCATGCGGGGGCTGCGCTGCGGTTTCGGCAGCGCCCGTTGGTGGTCTCTCTCTATGCGGACGATATGCTCCTGTATGTCCGCGAACCCGCTGTGCATTTATCTGCGCTGCTTAGGGAGTATGTACTGTTCGAGGGCTTCTTGGGTCTCGGGATCAACTGGTCTAAGTCGGTGGTGTTCCCATTGACAGAGCATACGCAAGAGGTGGAGTTGGAATATCCACCTGCCTGGACGTCGGATCCTGTGAAATACTTGGGGGTGTGGCTGCACAGGGACTCGGAGAAGGTGGTAGCTGAGAATTATGGCCGGGCGCTCACACGTATTACCGAACAGGCTGAACGATGGGCGCATCTGCCTTTATCACTGGCAGATAGGATTGCGGTAGTAAAGATGGCTTTCCTCCCTAAATTGCTCTATTTCTTCGTCAATATTCCCATAAAACTTAACATGGCGATGTTTAAAGCGCTTCAGTCAACACTGCTCTCATTTGTCTGGGGCGGTAAGAAGCCCAGATGTCGATGTGATCTCTTGGTTCAGCCCTTTGATCGAGGTGGCTTTGAGGCACCTGACCTCAGGCTCTACTATCTGTGCGCGCAGGCGCAATTCGCACATTACAGGCACTTCCCGCAGCGCTTCCAGCCGCATGTGGCTATTGAGTCGGATGCTACCTTGCCATTGCCACTGCAGGCGGCGACCCTGTCTGGGGGATCAGGTGGCCCGCGAACTGAAATAAATCCGGTACAGTGCACAGCGTGGGCTTGGCGAATGCTGGCGAGATGGGCTCAGCTATCCTATCTGTACGCTCCGTCGCTGCCCCTGGCCTCACATCCAGGTATCTCTGCGGCACGAGAGCAGCCTGCATTGCGTGAACTGGCTAAGGTGGGTATTACACGGCTGGGTGATTTGTATACAAATGGTCAGTTCCAGACCTTACAGGAGGCACAGAATGGTGCGGATCGGGGATTTATGTTCGGCTTTACTTACGTCAGAGTTCGGCAGGCGATTCGGGCGGCCTATCCGGAGGAGCCCACTACTCTGCGGGCGCTGCAGGCGATGCTGGCGGGAGAAGGGCGCAAGGGTTTAATTACTCGGCTTTACGCTGCTTCCCTGCGCGAGCGGGAGTTGGGTGAACACCCCTCGTGTCTGCGTTGGCAGACGGCGTTGGGACATGCTATTACACCTGGGGGTTGGAAGGCGTGTTGTACACTCACGGGTCGCCTTACAGCGAATTGTAATCTTAGAATCATCCACTTCAAGTTCCTGCATCAGCTGTACTATACTCCTTCGCAACTCTGTAGGTATGGCTTGAGAGAGACCTCCAATTGCGTGCGATGTGGTGTGGCGGATGCATATTTTTTGCATGTGGCGTGGCTGTGTCCTGGTGTGTAAGTTTTTTGGACTGCGGTGGCGAAGATGCTGTCTGCTATTGTGTTGGAACCGGTTCACTGCACTCCGGAGCTCTGCCTACTGGGGGATGTTCAAAGCCTGAAACCCTGCAATAGACGTGTTGTGGCCATCTCCAACTTATTTGCCAAAAGGGCTGTAGCGCAATGCTGGGGAGCTAAGGCAACTCCAACTGTAAAGAAATGGCTCAGGGACTTGCTCTACTGCAGGGACCAGTTGTTGTTACATGAGGAGGAGCTGACAGAGGCATCTCGCCCTAAGGATTTTTGGGCTCTGCTTATAGCATACTAAGGGGCCGATTCCGATTCGGGTCGGAAAACGTACCGACCGACTCGGTCCGGGAATAAAGTCCGACCGACACGTACCGGCGCCGTACGACCCTGGTAGTACGATGAAATGCATGTGAAATCAGACCGACTCGGACGGAATACAAAGCGACCGACCGAGCCGGACGGAAACAAGCCATCCGGCCGGGAAATCACGCGAAACGAACCGACCGACACGCACCCGGATTGAACCCGAACGAAACGTACCCGTGAACTCCGACCCGCGTAGTACGATGCTGTGCGTGCAAAACACGACCGACTCGCCCGGAGCACAAGCCGTACGACCGACACGCATACAAAACCCAGCCGAAGCAACCCAATACTACGCGACCGACTCGTACGCCGCATATGAAACCTAGCTGACACACAGCGGGAACGAGTCGGACAAGATCGCACCAGACAACTGCAGCGTCCTACTATGACACAAGAACGACTCCTACATGCACCAAAAACACCAAGGAAAAATTAGAAAAAAGGGCCAAACAAGCAACCACAAAGCCAATAAATACAGGGAGGAAAAAAAATGGAACAAGGACACACCTCCAACTCCACCTACATAAAGGCCACAAATCCCTACCATGATCCTTTGCAAATTCCACTGACCTGCCAGCACACAACACCATCACACAGCAACCACAGACACACTCACAGCTCATACATCACACAAGCCACACACCATTACCACACCTACAAATAGCACCCTCACACACACCCAGCTAAACCTACACTCACACCCCCACTTGCACACACACACATCAATCACCACCACCACCCATCACCATGCCCCCAAAGAAGAACCATAAGTTCCTAGATAGTGAATTGGAAGTCCTGGTAGACGAGATCCTGAGGGTAGAGCCACAGTTGTTTGGTACATTGGTACAACAGACCCCCATGTCGCAGAAAACCAAGATGTGGGCGAGGATTGTCGACAGGGTGAACGCACAATCACCATGTTTGCGCACAAAGGAAGACATCCAGAACAGGTGGTATGATGTGCGCAGGAGGATCCGGGACCTACTCAAAAGGACTACCTCCTCAGCCAGCACACCGGCAGTGGCCCTCCTGCAAAACTAGTATACCTCAGGCCCTGGGAGGAGAAGGTGCGGGCCATCCTACCACCAGTGAGCGTATACGGACTAACAGACATCCCAGAGCCTGGTGAGTACACAACTAATATACACAATATGGTGTGACAACACACACACATCACAGTCAAGGGGATAGGCAAACCATGCACCCTCAGCAAATACACAGCAACCAAAAGATATTCATCCCAAGATGTGAATGCTAGTCAGACAAACACAATACCTCCCATCTCATAGTGATATGTAACTGTGTCATGACATGTACAAACCTAACAACAAATACAGCAAGGCAGTGGCACAAATAGAACCAACAAACACTCCCAGATATTTAAACACCACTAGAACACCACCTCACAGGGAAGCTCACTGAAAGGAAGGAAGTCTGTGTATGCTGGTCAAGTCAGTGTAGCCAATAGCATGATGGGAGTGGTAGTCACAGATATTGGTCACACCCACAATTGGCCCATCAACACCACTCTGAACCATGCTCACATCACAGGGAGTGGAAAACAACTGACAAGATGGCTGACACTGGGTACTGCTGGGGGAGCACAAGGCCCTGCTGGGAACTGTGCAACAACCAACAGCAGGACACCACTGACTGACATCCTGAAAGACAACTTGCACTCCCTGCAATGGAAGCACGTACCATGGTGGGATATCTGGCTGGGTGGGAAGGAGGACTCACAGCACTGACCATAGTTACAAGCACCTCCACTCACACACACCCTCAACACTAACTCCACATAACCCACCTGGGAGAATGCAATGCCTCACATCCTAACTGAAGATCCCACAAAGAACCACCACCCTGGGTCATGCTGTGTGAAGCACAGGGACACTCTTGGGACTTGTAGCCAAACAACTGCCAGGACAACACTCCCAGCCATCCTGTCAGCACAGGCACCCCACCCCACAGGGAAGCAGAGTCAAAAGGAAGGAAGGATGGGCATGCTGGGAAGGGGGTGGAGGCAATAGCATGATGGGAGTGGTAGTCACAGATCAACATCTCACACCCACATGGCCCAGCAAGTTAGCACTGAAGCATGCACACCTCACAGGGAGTCAAAAGCCACTTCAAAGATGTCTGACACGGGCCACAGCTGTGGGGAGCACAAGGCCCTGCTGGGAACTGGGCACCAACAAACAACAGGACCACACTGCCAGCCATCTTGCCATTGCTGTCACACTCACACACAGTGAAGTCCACTCAAAAGGAAGGAAGTATGGGCATGCTGGGAAGGGAGGTGTAGGCAATAGCATGATGGGAGTGGTAGTCACAGATATTGGTCAGCCTCACAATTGGCCCATCAACACCACCCTGAACCATGCTCACATCACAGGGAGTGGAAAAGGACTCACAAGATGGCTGACACTGGGTACTGCTGGGGGAGCACAAGGCCCTGCTGGGAACTGTGCAACAACCAACAGCAGGACACCACTGACTGACATCCTGAAAGACAACTTGCACTCCCTGCAATGGAAGCACGTACCATGGTGGGATATCTGGCTGGGTGGGAAGGAGGACTCACAGCACTGACCATAGTTACAAGCACCACCACTCACACACCCCCTCAACACTAACTCCACATAACCCACCTGGGAAAATGCAATGCCTCACATCCTAACTGAAGATCCCACAAAGAACCACCACCCTGGGTTATGCTGTGTGAAGCACAGGGACACTCTTGGGACTTGTAGCCAAACAACTGCCAGGACAACACTCCCAGCCATCCTGTCAGCACAGGCACCCCACCCCACCCACCGGGAAGCAGAGTCAAAAGGAAGGAAGGATGGGCATGCTGGGAAGGGGGTGGAGGCAATAGCATGATGGGAGTGGTAGTCACAGATCAACATCTCACACCCACATGGCCCAGCAAGTTAGAACTGAAGCATGCACACCTCACAGGGAGTCAAAAGCCACTTCAAAGATGTCTGACACAGACCACAGCTGTGGGGAGCACAAGGCCCTGCTGGGAACTGGGCACCAACAAACAACAGGACCACACTGCCAGCCATCTTGCCATTGCTGTCACACTCACACACAGTGAAGTCCACTCAAAAGGAAGGAAGTATGGGCATGCTGGGAAGGGGGTGTAGGCAATAGCATGATGGGAGTGGTAGTCACAGATATTGGTCAGCCTCACAATTGGCCCATCAACACCACCCTGAACCATGCTCACATCACAGGGAGTGGAAAAGGACTCACAAGATGGCTGACACTGGGTACTGCTGGGGGAGCACAAGGCCCTGCTGGGAACTGTGCAACAACCAACAGCAGGACACCACTGACTGACATCCTGAAAGACAACTTGCACTCCCTGCAATGGAAGCACGTACCATGGTGGGATATCTGGCTGGGTGGGAAGGAGGACTCACAGCACTGACCATAGTTACAAGCACCTCCACTCACACACACCCTCAACACTAACTCCACATAACCCACCTGGGAGAATGCAATGCCTCACATCCTAACTGAAGATCCCACAAAGAACCACCACCCTGGGTCATGCTGTGTGAAGCACAGGGACACTCTTGGGACTTGTAGCCAAACAACTGCCAGGACAACACTCCCAGCCATCCTGTCAGCACAGGCACCCCACCCCACAGGGAAGCAGAGTCAAAAGGAAGGAAGGATGGGCATGCTGGGAAGGGGGTGGAGGCAATAGCATGATGGGAGTGGTAGTCACAGATCAACATCTCACACCCACATGGCCCAGCAAGTTAGCACTGAAGCATGCACACCTCACAGGGAGTCAAAAGCCACTTCAAAGATGTCTGACACGGGCCACAGCTGTGGGGAGCACAAGGCCCTGCTGGGAACTGGGCACCAACAAACAACAGGACCACACTGCCAGCCATCTTGCCATTGCTGTCACACTCACACACAGTGAAGTCCACTCAAAAGGAAGGAAGTATGGGCATGCTGGGAAGGGAGGTGTAGGCAATAGCATGATGGGAGTGGTAGTCACAGATATTGGTCAGCCTCACAATTGGCCCATCAACACCACCCTGAACCATGCTCACATCACAGGGAGTGGAAAAGGACTCACAAGATGGCTGACACTGGGTACTGCTGGGGGAGCACAAGGCCCTGCTGGGAACTGTGCAACAACCAACAGCAGGACACCACTGACTGACATCCTGAAAGACAACTTGCACTCCCTGCAATGGAAGCACGTACCATGGTGGGATATCTGGCTGGGTGGGAAGGAGGACTCACAGCACTGACCATAGTTACAAGCACCACCACTCACACACCCCCTCAACACTAACTCCACATAACCCACCTGGGAAAATGCAATGCCTCACATCCTAACTGAAGATCCCACAAAGAACCACCACCCTGGGTTATGCTGTGTGAAGCACAGGGACACTCTTGGGACTTGTAGCCAAACAACTGCCAGGACAACACTCCCAGCCATCCTGTCAGCACAGGCACCCCACCCCACCCCACCGGGAAGCAGAGTCAAAAGGAAGGAAGGATGGGCATGCTGGGAAGGGGGGTGGAGGCAATAGCATGATGGGAGTGGTAGTCACAGATCAACATCTCACACCCACATGGCCCAGCAAGTTAGAACTGAAGCATGCACACCTCACAGGGAGTCAAAAGCCACTTCAAAGATGTCTGACACAGACCACAGCTGTGGGGAGCACAAGGCCCTGCTGGGAACTGGGCACCAACAAACAACAGGACCACACTGCCAGCCATCTTGCCATTGCTGTCACACTCACACACAGTGAAGTCCACTCAAAAGGAAGGAAGTATGGGCATGCTGGGAAGGGGGTGTAGGCAATAGCATGATGGGAGTGGTAGTCACAGATATTGGTCAGCCTCACAATTGGCCCATCAACACCACCCTGAACCATGCTCACATCACAGGGAGTGGAAAAGGACTCACAAGATGGCTGACACTGGGTACTGCTGGGGGAGCACAAGGCCCTGCTGGGAACTGTGCAACAACCAACAGCAGGACACCACTGACTGACATCCTGAAAGACAACTTGCACTCCCTGCAATGGAAGCACGTACCATGGTGGGATATCTGGCTGGGTGGGAAGGAGGACTCACAGCACTAACCATAGTTACAAGCACCTCCACTCACACACACCCTCAACACTAACTCCACATAACCCACCTGGGAGAATGCAATGCCTCACATCCTAACTGAAGATCCCACAAAGAACCACCACCCTGGGTCATGCTGTGTGAAGCACAGGGACACTCTTGGGACTTGTAGCCAAACAACTGCCAGGACAACACTCCCAGCCATCCTGTCAGCACAGGCACCCCACCCCACAGGGAAGCAGAGTCAAAAGGAAGGAAGGATGGGCATGCTGGGAAGGGGGTGGAGGCAATAGCATGATGGGAGTGGTAGTCACAGATCAACATCTCACACCCACATGGCCCAGCAAGTTAGCACTGAAGCATGCACACCTCACAGGGAGTCAAAAGCCACTTCAAAGATGTCTGACACGGGCAACAGCTGTGGGAGCACAAGGCCCTGCTGGGAACTGGGCACCAACAAACAACAGGACCACACTGCCAGCCATCTTGCCATTGCTGTCACACTCACACACAGTGAAGTCCACTCAAAAGGAAGGAAGTATGGGCATGCTGGGAAGGGGGTGTAGGCAATAGCATGATGGGAGTGGTAGTCACAGATGTTGGTCAGCCTCACAATTGGCCCATCAACACCACCCTGAACCATGCTCACATCACAGGGAGTGGAAAAGGACTCACAAGATGGCTGACACTGGGTACTGCTGGGGGAGCACAAGGCCCTGCTGGGAACTGTGCAACAACCAACAGCAGGACACCACTGACTGACATCCTGAAAGACAACTTGCACTCCCTGCAATGGAAGCACGTACCATGGTGGGATATCTGGCTGGGTGGGAAGGAGGACTCACAACACTGACCATAGTTACAAGCACCTCCACTCACACACACCCTCAACACTAACTCCACATAACCCACCTGGGAGAATGCAATGCCTCACATCCTAACTGAAGATCCCACAAAGAACCACCACCCTGGGTCATGCTGTGTGAAGCACAGGGACACTCTTGGGACTTGTAGCCAAACAACTGCCAGGACAACACTCCCAGCCATCCTGTCAGCACAGGCACCCCACACAGGGAAGCAGAGTCAAAAGGAAGGAAGGATGGGCATGCTGGGAAGGGGGTGGAGGCAATAGCATGATGGGAGTGGTAATCACAGATCAACATCTCACACCCACATGGCCCAGCAAGTTAGCACTGAAGCATGCACACCTCACAGGGAGTCAAAAGCCACTTCAAAGATGTCTGACACGGGCCACAGCTGTGGGGAGCACAAGGCCCTGCTGGGAACTGGGCACCAACAAACAACAGGACCACACTGCCAGCCATCTTGCCATTGCTGTCACACTCACACACAGTGAAGTCCACTCAAAAGGAAGGAAGTATGGGCATGCTGGGAAGGGGGGTGTAGGCAATAGCATGATGGGAGTGGTAGTCACAGATGTTGGTCAGCCTCACAATTGGCCCATCAACACCACTCTGAACCATGCTCACATCACAGGGAGTGGAAAAGGACTCACAAGATGGCTGACACTGGGTACTGCTGGGGGGAACACAAGGCCCTGCTGGGAACTGTGCAACAACCAACAGCAGAACACCACTGACTGACATCCTGAAAGACTTGCACTCCCTGCAATGGAAGCACGCTTCATGGTGGGATAACTGGGCTGGAGGGAGAAGGAGGCCCAGATGGCAAGCAAATACCACCAATGCTGGTCATGCACACACCTCAACATTCACATTGACATGCCACAGGTTGGCAGGACAATGTGCTACACCAATATCACTCTCTGACTGTCACAATTTAGGAGAATGCAATGTCCAGGCCCACATCCAGAGGTACAGTCACAACTGTCAGGTGTTTGAACAATTGATGCCAGTAGAAACATAACATACAATCTGTGTCTCTCCCCAAAACAGGTGATGATGGGGACACAGCAGCAGACGAGGAGGAGTCCCTGTCCCAGGCTCCAGGGAACACTGAGCTCACTGGTGTGGATCAGCCTCTGCACTCCTCGGATGGCGAAGAACCAGCTGGACCCTCCGGTGTGAGTCATCATGCAGCACCAGCAGGACCAACATCTGCACCCCCTGCACCCACCCCTCCAACAACTGCCAACACACAGGCCACCCCTGCCAACACGGACAGACCAAGGACCACAGATGACAACATCGCAGGGACCCAGACCCAAACTGGAGCTGGTGACAACGAGCCCAGGAACAACACCCAAGTGGGCCCACGGTCACCTGTGCGTGCCACCGCAGGTCCTGCACGTGTCGCCAGGGGTGGTGGGAGGGGTGGTAGACATAGGTCGCTCTTTGTAGAGGGGTCTGGACTGCATGATGACCCACAACTGGCACACATCGCGGATGCGTACCAGACTAGCACCGGAGAGGTCAGCCAGGTAGTGGGGATCCTCAAGGCCATACAACAGCAGCAGGCTGCCCATCATGCCCGCTTGGACTCCCACATGTCCCGTGTCGAGACACACATGTCACGTGTCGAGACACACATGTCTGCATGGAGTCCAAGTGGGACACATTGGAACAACTGACAGCGGTGCATAGGGACATACTGACATGCCTCCGCCAGATCAGCACCAACATGGCCACACCTCCCTGTGTGCCCACAACATCTGCTGCTGAAACAACTGCAAATGCCACAGGGAGGGAGGAGGACTCTGGCAGAGAGTCCCCTGCACCGCCGCAGCCTGCACCTGAGGGTCCCCCCCAAGAAGAGGGGCCGTCCGAGGAGGCCAAACTGAGAGGCCGATGGCCATCTACATCCCCCAGGAAGCCAACACCTGTTCTGGAACTTTTCCTCTGTGTGCAAACTGCACGCCCTGTCGAAGCCAACCCATGACATGGGGAGCTCTAGTTGGCCAAATTCATCAGATGACTGTGGACTTTACTCTGGACATCTCAGCTACCAAGACTTCCAAATCACATGGGAACTTTGGATTCCAATTTCTATGTACAGCACCCACCATCCTGTGCACCATTCTCACACCTGTATGTAAATAAACTCACCAATACACCATATCTGCCTCTGTTGTGATTCCAACGTGCTCTCTGTCATGGAGATGGTGATCAGAAAAATGACACTGTGCATGCTAACTGCTACAGCAAGTCCAACACCGTCATGTCAGTCATGGCGACGTGACACATATGAGGGAGACACACCACTAGGGCCACACAACACATACACACCAGGGCCATCAGACTCATCACCTATACTGATGTTGCAACTAAATACAGTGGAATGCACAGACACGCCACCTATTCACAGTCTGTCAACTAGACTACAGGTGCAGTAAGCAAATGTCAGTCAGATGTGTGACCACAGACAACGCACATCCCAAAGTGAAGCACAGGTTTATTACACATTTGCAACATGTTGTTTCCACTACAAATGCTAGCTAATCCAACCTGGCTGTGGCCACAAAGTCAAAAAGTGCAGAAGATAGAAAGTCCAGGGGTGTGTGGCACATCACCTGTAGGGAATCGACTGCTTCCACCTTGCAAGTTGAGTCATGGATTCGTGGGATCCAAGTTGATCAAACAACTCCGGCAGCACCCTGTGAAGGACAGACATGACACACAGTCAAAACCACTGAAGAACAGCACAGAACGGCAATACTCATGTCTAATACATGTCACGAGATAACTACACAAAACCAAGTTAGCATGTCAACACTGTTGGGCAGTACAGACCACCTGCAAGGACACATCGCTGCACGCATCCGGTCAAGTAGCACATGGCCACACTCAAACAGCAACAGAGCACCACACACACATATCATGCAAACTCAAATCATTGACATTACAACCCTCTGGAGACTCACATTCAGCTGAAGAAGTTGGTGATGAGCTGTGTGCGGACATCATCATCATCATCATCATCTTCACTGGCATCGTGACCCAGGCCAGGATCTTCCACAGGTGGCAGACGTTGGTCATCGTCATCTAGGATGAGAGGCAACTCCTTCCGCACTGCCAGGTTGTGCAGCATGCAGCAGACGATGACAATCTTGAACACCTTTGCTGGGGCATATGGGAGGGCCCCTCCTGTCTTGTCCAGGCAGCGGAAGCGGCTCTTCAGGAGACCAAAGGTCCGTTCAATCACCCTCCTCGTCCGACCATGTGCCTCATTGTAGCGCATCTGGGCTGGTGTCACAGGGTTCCTGAGGGGTGTCAGCAACCACGGCATGTTGGGGTATCCCGAGTCACCTACAGACAGACAATTGCACATTAGCCGATTTGAAAATGTGTGCGGAAAACAACATAGCAGAACACACACAATGGTACAAAGTCAGTACATACCAACAAGCCAGGCACGCTGGTTCGGCATCTGTGACATCATCCTCGGGATGCGACTACTCCTCATCACGTAGGCATCGTGTGCCGAACCGGGGAAACGGGCACACACATGTGTGATGGTCATATCTGCAAGACATACCACCAGAGCATTGATCGAATGGTAATGTTTACGGTTCCGGTATGCCTGCTCATGTGCCTGTGGTGGTATCAAAGCCACATGTGTCCCATCAATGGAGCCAATTACATGTGGCATCCTCCCCAGGGCATAGAAGTCACTCTTGACGTCAGTGAGTCGTTGACGTGTTGGGAAATAGATGTACTGGTTCAGGTAAATCAACATTGCCCCCAAAACATCGCGTAGCACACGGCTGAACATAGTCTGTGACATCCCACCGGCAGTCGCCACAGTGTGTTGAAAGGTACCGGTGGCAAAGAAGTGTAGGGCTGCCATCACCTTCACCTTGGGGGTCAGCACTGTAGGATACGGACGGCCAGGCTGCAAATGTGGGTCCAACCGCACTGCCAAATCCTCAATAAGCTGCCTGGTGAAGCGGTACCGTCGGATGCTGTCACGTTCCACCATCGTTGCCAGGTCTGGGAATGGTCGATGGACAGCAGGAGCCCTGCAGTGCATAGGTGAAGAAAGCAAGATTGTCAGTCACCCCAACTATGTGCCGTTCACCATACTCAATTTCACATGATACATCATTAACAAACACAAGTACTTGATGTGTGTGTCGTTCTGTTTGGACATATATGGCACCTACATGGACATCATCTAACATCTCTGTTCAACAAGTGTTGACAACAGGTTCCAGGGTGTGCTATGGGAAACCATTAGGCTGTGTCACAGTACCCATTTACTGCTCTCACGTTCCACACACATACCACAGTGACATGTCTGGACAGATGCTCCACAGGCATCACAGCTCATTGACAGGTAGATTCCCAGGGACCCTGTCTTGCCACATGGACACTGGCATGACATTGCGTATCATGTACACGTCAGAGAAACTAACATGACACCCACAGGTAGTGGCCCCTGTAGCCTCTGCAGGACAGACATGGACGTCTGTGACACACACACACACAACATCAAAGTTCATGCACAAACCACGTGGATGTGGAGACTGTCTCCCATTGTGCACATGGAGTCAGAGACATGCGAAACACAACATGCACACAGACTGCGGAGGGACATCACTATTGTGGCAATGGGCCACCCTGTGACGTACATGCCTTCCCACATGTGAGCCTGGGGGTATGTGACATGTCATACACATACACAACCTGGAAATGTGACCATGACACATGCCCATAAATGAAAAGTTGCACACCACAATGGTCAGGTGCACAACACACAAAGGACCCTGTCCCCATGAACACGTGCACAGCCTGGGTGTGTCTGCCCCCAAATGCCACCCCAAAAACCACATGTTCACCCCCATACACAGATAAGGTTATGCTGCCACACATGCCTTAGATACAGTGTGGACTGGGTGTGGTGTTGTAGGTGTGCCCCTGAGTCCCTGGAAAGTATATGTGGCTGGCATAGGTTCACCAGTGACCAGCATGGTGACATATGCGTGTGACCTGTCCAGGGACGCGTTGAACAGCAATGGACCGATCGGTGTGCCCGGCCGGCCCATTGCATTGTATGTGAGCGGGTACGCGTTGTATCCCGAGTACGCGTTGTACAGCAATGGACCGATCGGTGTGCCCGGCCGGCCCATTGCATTGTATGTGAGCGGGTACGCGTTGTATCCGGGTACGCGTTGTACAGCAATGGACCGATCGGTGTGCCCGGCCGGCCCATTGCATTGTATGTGAGCGGGTACGCGATCCCGGGTGCAGCGTTGTACAGCAATGGACCGATCGGTGTGCCCGGCCGGCCCATTGCATTGTATGTGAGCGGGTGCGCGTTGTATCCCGAGTGCAGCGTTGAACAGCAATGGACCGATCGGTGTGCCCGGCCGGCCCATTGCATTGTATGTGAGCGGGTACGCGTTGTATCCCGGGTGCAGCGTTGTACAGCAATGGACCGATCGGTGTGCCCGGCCGGCCCATTGCATTGTATGTGAGCGGGTACGCGTTGTATCCCGGGTACGCGTTGTACAGCAATGGACCGATTGGTGTGCCCGGCCGGCCCATTGCATTGTATGTGAGCGGGTACGCGTTGTATCCCGGGTACGCGTTGTACAGCAATGGACCGATCGGTGTGCCCGGCCGGCCCATTGCATTGTATGTGAGCGGGTACGCGTTGTATCCCGAGTACGCGTTGTACAGCAATGGACCGATCGGTGTGCACGCATTGGCTGGAGCCTGGCATGGCAACGGACGCGTTTCGAAGCTCCAACGAGTCTGATGCAGTGAATTCAGTTGGCCAGCCACAACAATGTTGCAAAATCATGGGTGTCATGAAGTTGAAGATTTGAAGGATGCTGTGGGCGTGTATTAGTGCTGCTATTCCATGGATTGGTCAGATTCAGAAGATGCAAACGACTTGGACCTATCACTTTGGACACATGGGACAGTATCTGCCTCTGCAGCACACATATAATGCTGGCTGTTCCCCTGAGAGCTCACTTGCCTGCACTACATGCTCCAGGACGACATCTGCCACCAACACTGCTGCGGTTTATGCATCCTCTGGCTCCTGCAATGGCACGTACTGTGGCGAGAGCCCCAGCCTTCAGCCTTGAGGAGAACCAGGCCCTGCTGGACAGCCTCCTTCCACAGTACAGCAAGCTGTATGGGAAACCAGGGGAGCAGGTGAGTGTGCTGTCCACTGCCTCACTAATTGTGCATGTTGTCTGACTAGCAGGGCTTTCAGTGTGCACACCACTGGCTAGCATGCCCACTGAGTAGTTGTCACACCCCAAAGTGTGTAGTTACATGCACTGAACTGGTACAGTGCAGTAACAGTGCATTCCAACTAGGTTTACTTCCCATGCAATGATACCATGTAGTGACTGCTGGCAAACTGTTCATAGCCATTGTTGCACTGCCTGTGTACATCATATGCCCCTGTGATTGAGACATGTATATCCAACTGTGTGATGCACGTATATGTTGCATGTGTAGTAATGGCCTTTTCACTTTGTCATCCTCACAGATTGATGCCCACCAGAAGCAGGAAATCTGGCTGACCATCGCCCGGAAAGTAAGATCCGTGGGGGTCTACAGGCGCAGGATCCGCAACTGCCAGAAGAGGTGGCAGGACCTTCGTGGCTGGACCCGGAGGATCGCAAGGGTCCAGCTGAAGCTGTCGCCTCCTCGCAGGAGGGGCGGACACCGGACCCTGACCCCCCACATAGGAAGCGTTTAAAGACTTTCCTATTTAGAGAGGCGTTAACGACCGCGTAATCTTCTGTCTCTGCTGCTGCTATTTTATTTCTGCCCTAGTGACTTGCTCACTTTTCTCTAGAAGCGCTTAGAGACCTGAAGGTGATTTTGCGCTATATAAAAGTCATATAACATAACATAACACATGCTCCGGATCCTGGCGGTGGTCTTCCCTGACCTGGATGGGCAGCTGAAGGACAGACAGCAGCAAGGAGGGGGTGAGTCCATGACTGCACTGTGCACTTTGTCTGACATGCTATGTGCCCTCCTCTGGCCTGGTTAAACTTCCACAGTACATCAGTCATGTGGTCCAGGACCCATGTCCCTCATTTGTGACATGCCCACTTCTCCTCTGATACGCATATGTGTGGCCCTTATAGTCAGGAAATTGTGTCATTTGGGGACTGTGTCATTGCATTTAGCTTTGCTCAAGCTGGGGCCAGCATTTGTTCCCGTGACTATGTTGTGCGATTCATGGGTGGGTCAATTGCTTACACAATGCCTAAGTTCTGACATGTAATCTGGGTGTAACTTTGATATGTGGTCCGCTTGCTGCTCTGACTCACCACATGTCCCTGGGGAATTTGGCACACACCCATGCTGCTGGTGGGAACAATGTTTGGGCCTCAGGAGTATGTGTATCCAGTGTGTCACACATGCTTAGCCACCTGCCTACTGTCCAGGACTCATCCCTCTTACAGGTGGAGCTGGACAGTCATGCCTACTCCAGGGCATGCAATCCACTCTGTACTCCCACTCCCGTGTATCATCTGGCATGTTGTGATCAGTGTAATGTACCCTCAGGTGTCTGCCTATGTCTCATTGTGCTGTGTCTTCGTTGTCAGGACTACTGGTATGTTTATCGGTTAGGGCTCAGCATGCCATCTGAGATGTGACCATGATAGACGATACTTCTGTGACTTATAGGTGTCTGATCACTTGACTGTGCACACAGGTGTTTGCGACAGTGACTTTCAGTCAGCTGTATTGTCATTCACAGCACACTGTGAGGTGCTCATGTTCAGAGAGTTGTGTTTCATGTCCCCCATATGTCCAGTTGGTATGACGTGGACAAATAGTAGTACAGATGATGTGGTATTTGGGGGATGGACATGTGCACTTGTCGGTCACATAACTTGCATTGCCCATGCCCTCGGATTGTGACACAGTGCAGACTGTTGTTGACTGGCTGCCATGGCCATGTGACTTGAGACAGTAATGTATGACTTTGCACGCATTCCTGTGTCATGGCATTCAACTTCCTGAGACTGATCCTGCAGGGGAGTGACATGTGCAACATGCACCCCATTGTGGCATTGACTATCCGGACATGGGTGCATCATGGTGTCTGGTGCTGGTATGCATCACATGCATTTCTATTTAGACTCTGGCCATCCCTTTATCCGGACACCTGCACTGACTCAGTGGCAAGAGATGTGATGTGTGCATGTTCACATACTTCACCGTGTTCCCTGCAATGTCCAACAACTGTGTAGGTGGTGCATGTGTCCACACTGGGGTCTTACCATCAGACAGGCACCGGACAGATGGGTGCAAGGGCAGGAGGGGTGTGAGTCCCATGGTTGACCATCAGACTGACAATTGGCTTCCCGAATCTGTGTGAGGACTTTAGGCAATGTTCAACTAAGGATGCCAGGGCTTGCTCTGTAATGTGCTGTACTTACTGTGGTGTGTGCGGTCAGTGCAGGTGACTGATGTTTGTCTGTTTCCCTAATTGTTTGCAGATACATCCACGGCCACAGGAGGGGACAGCTCCACGGACCAGGAGGAGCAGCGGAGCCAGACTGGGTCAGCATCGGACGAGTGGTCAGAGGGACCCAGTGGCACGGAGGGCGAGGGGAGCCACACCGAGGAGTCCTCAGCACCATCCACCACTGTGTTGACATCTGTGTATCAGTGAATCTGGCCTCCTCATGTGCTGTGTGTTTGCCTGGGGACACTGGCACACAACCCCCCTTACCTGTTGTGTATGATATGCAGTGTGAGTCTGCCTGTTTGTGTTTGTGCTTTTGCACCACTGCATTGGCATATCTTTAGTTTGCCATTGGCTGTATGTTGTTTGTTGGCTTTCCCCTGCTGGCCCTGGGACTGCTAGGTCATCAGTCAGCACATTGATCATGGTTAGTATGTCCCATTGCTGCCATGGTATGGTATTTGTTCACCTGACATCTACAGTCTCCACAGGATATCTACATTTGTGTGTCCATTGGTGCTGATATGTGGGCCTGCATTATGATGCTCACTTCTGTCATTGTGTTATTTGTGAATGTAGACAATGTGGGCCCCCATGGCTGATGTTTGTGTGCACATGGCCAGAACGATGTGTCATTGGCACTGCACTGCTTGCCTCACACAATCTATGTTGCTATGGGACACAAGCACTACAATGCCACTGTAGTGTTTGGTGTTGTGTGGCCAGGAATAATCCCTGCAGGTATGTTTTTGCAGCTTTTACCAGGACTACACTTCCCTTTTGGGCACTGTGGTGATGGGGCTTTGGGCCCCATTGCCACACTGTTCAAAATGTGCTTCAGCTATGGAGCACACACTTACCTTTGGGCACTGTGGTGATGGGGCTTTGGGTCCCATTGCCACACTGTTCAAAATGTGCTTCAGCTATGGAGCACACACTTACCTTTTGGGCACTGTGGTGATGGGGCTTTGGGCCCCATTGCCACACTGTTCAAAATGTGCTTCAGCTATGGAGCACACACTTACCTTATGGGCACTGTGGTGATGGGGCTTTGGGCCCCATTGCCACACTGTTCAAAATGTGCTTCAGCTATGGGGCACACACTTACCTTATGGGCACTGTGGTGATGGGGCTTTGGGCCACATTGCCACAGTGGTCATGGTCTGCTTGCATTGTGTAGGCCACACACACAATTATGTGTGACACATGTGTTAGGGGGTCACATTGTATGTTCAATGTCATGTTCAGTGTTGTATGCATTTGACACAGACCACACATGCTTGTCATGGTGTTGGGGGCTGGGATGTAATTTACAGACAGTCCTTATGTGGGATTATGCTAGTTGTGTCATGCATTACCCGTCCTATGAGTAGGGGTGGTTGTAGTGACAGGCATCCAGCCCCCATGAGTGGTGATGGTAGTAGTGGCAGGCATCCATCCCCTAAGGGTGGGGATGGTAGTAGTGACAGGCATCCAGCCCCCTGGATAGGGGTGGTGGTAGTGGCAGGCATCCAGCCCCCCTGAGTAGGGGTGGTGGTAGTGACAGGCATCCAGGCCCCCTGAGTAGGGGTGGTGGTAGTGACAGGCATCCAGGCCCCCCTGAGTAGGGGTGGTGGTAGTGACAGGCATCCAGGCCCCCCTGGGTAGAGGTGGTAGTAGTGGCAGGCATCCAGGCCCCCTGTGTAGGGGTGGTGGTAGTGACATGCATCCAGGCCCCCTGGGTAGGGGTGGTAGTAGTGGCAGGCATCCATCCCCTAAGGGTGGGTATGGTAGTAGTGGCATGCATCCAGCCCCCCTGGATAGGGGTGGTGGTAGTGGCAGGCATCCATCCCCCTTAGGGTGGGTATGGTAGTAGTGGCAGGCATCCATCCCCTAAGGTTGGGGATGGTAGTAGTGACAGGCATCCAGCCCCCTGGATAGGGGTGGTGGTAGTGGCAGGCATCCATCCCCTAAGGGTGGGTATGGTAGTAGTGGCAGGCATCCATCCCCTAATGGTGGGTATGGTAGTAGTGGCATGCATCCAGCCCCCCCTGGATAGGGGTGGTTGTAGTGGCAGGCATCCATCCCCCTTAGGGTGGGTATGGTAGTAGTGGCAGGCATCCATCCCCCTAAGGGTGGGGATGGTAGTAGTGACAGGCATCCAGCACCCCCTGGATAGGGGTGGTGGTAGTGGCAGGCATCCAGACCCCCTGAGTAGGGGTGGTGGTAGTGACAGGCATCCAGGCCCCCTGAGTAGGGGTGGTGGTAGTGACAGGCATCCAGGCCCCCTGGGTAGGGGTGGTAGTAGTGGCAGGCATCCAGGGCCCCCTGGGTAGGGGTGGTAGTAGTGGCAGGCATCCAGGCACCCCTGGGTAGGGGTGGTAGTAGTGGCAGGCATCCATCCCCTATGGGTGTGTATGGCATTGGTGTTGGCCATCCCACCCCTATGGTTCTGCTGTTGCTAGTGTATGTTATTTGTGCATCCCTATGTGTGTGTGTGACATATTTCGTGTACGTGTGGTTTGTTTGTATTGTTGGTGTTTGACTTACCGTCTGCGCCGTACGCGTCCGTGCCGGTCCCGGTAATAGATGTAGAGTATAGGTAGGACCTGCACAATGGGATTCATGCTTGGATCGTCTCGTTCGGGTTTCTCGTGTCTTCGAGTCGTACTCGTAGCAGGCTTGTTCGTCTCGTAGCCGTGGATCGTCTTGTGGCGCGAAACGGAGCTTATGTACGGCTCGCCCGGATGCTCAAACGTGCCGGACGTAGCGACGAGTTCGGCGCGTACGGAAGACGCATCGTACTAGTCCGGCCGGAAGGTGCTGTGTATTTGGTTCCGTGCGACTCGATTCGGCGTTTACGGATCCGGCTCGGGCGGGGAACAGGAGCTGGAATGGGTAAGTACGGCTCGCTCGGAATCTGGGCTGTTATGCGCATCGTACCTGTTCATTCGGTAGAGTGTTCGAGTCGGTCGGAAAACACGCGTTCGGCTGGTATTTTTTCCGGACGAATACTCTTAGGTGCGCTTCCGGCCGACATCGGAATTGACCCCTAAATGTCTAACCCTAACCCACTATGAGACTTTGGAAAGGATTGCATACTGTTATACATTGCCTATACCACTGGCTTCTACGGGATAACCTGTTGCCTGCCTCAATTTTTGTAGTTTTTGTTAAGCATTATCTGAGGTTCTCTGTGCTGATGCTACCGCTCCGCATTGTTCAATCTAATGTAAGCATTCATTCTTGCCCAATAATGCTACTGTTACGTATACGCCTGGTCACAAATGCACAAGTCTTTTATATATGTACTAGAACTGTACTCTCGTTCTGCCTGGGGTGGGGGGGTATTTACAGGGGTGTTGTATGATGCTGATGCTCTGTATTGGATTGCAATTCAATGCTGTTCTTCTATCTGTTAAACTAATAAACAGATTTAAAAAAAAAAAAAATTATCCACAAGAGAATCACATAGTTCTTGCGACGTGCAGATCCGGCCTCCAACTGTAAAACCTTGGAAGATGAGTATTCAGGTGAAAGGAAAACAAGTCCACTTCGCAGGGGCCTCATAAATTGTTGAGGGCCCTGAAGATGCTAGGGTTAAACCTCCAATTGCTGGAGTCACGGAGAAAATGAGAGTTCCAGTCAGCCACCACATTCGCCTGACCAGTAATATATTCCGCTGTCACCGATATCTGACGTTGTAGGCAGTAATTTCAGAAGTCGTTGGCAATCTCCATTAGGATACGTGACCTCGTCCTCCCAAGCCTGTTTATATATCAAACTGCTGAAACATTGTCCATCCAAAGCAGGATGCAACACTTCCCTTTGTGCAGAGTTAAAAGTCCTCACCGCAAAAGACCCGGCCAATAGCTCGAGGCAATTGATATGAAGCTCCAGCTCCTCCGTGGACCACCTGCCTCCTGTCTCTATAGTTATTTAGGAAACAGTGGTTCAGGTGTGGCCTAAATGGTCCAAAGCGAGAAAGTGACCCAGCAGGGAACACTTGGTTTTAAGGCCCTTTTGTATTTTATGGAAAAGAACAACAGGGCCATTAATTTGGGGGCCTGGAGCTGAGCAGACAGGAGCGTCCTGCTTCTGCCTTCGCTGGCGTTGAATGCATTCAAAATACAAAACTAATCATCCCGGCCAGCTGCCTTCCCATCCCGGGTTCCCTCCTAAATAAGCAAACACGAGTCCCGGGCAGACATTCCTACTCAGTTTCTTGGCGCCAATAATTCACTCCCTCAGCCAATTTTAAAAATCAGTACCAGCTGCCCTCATCATTAACAGACGAATGGGCCTAGGATGATTTTCCTTTCCTCTAATTCAGCTTCCTCACCCTTGTCCTGAAGATGAACCCCACTTATTGGGTTCGAAACGCCGTCGACCACCATACAACATGAACTCCTATTACTCCTTGTAAAATAACTGTGGAGCTCATTATACTGTTGTCAATGCGATGCCTTTTTAAACCTCACTATCACCCTGCATGTCACGCTTCCTTTCACTTAAATATATGTGAGCACCTAAATACTATACAAAAAATTGTAAAATAAATGTTTATCATTTATCTGACCTACATGACCTTCCTTTGTTCTTTCCTTTGCTCCCTCATGAATTAATTTCAAAACCTTAAAACCAAGTGTTCCCTGCTGGGTCACTTTCTCGCTTTGGACCATTTAGGCCACACCTGAACCACTGTTTCCTAAATATCTCACCACCCCAGGTTCACATATTGGGGTACCCTTGTCTTCTCTAAATCCTGTCTCTATAGGGCCGCATCTCGCCCCTCAGCCCCATCTGCTGGCATCCGATTCTATGACCATCTTAGGGAACAGAGGCAAAAAAGGACTTGCCGTTCCAGGCGTACATATGATCCAACCACCAGGAGATTTCCGTCCTGTCCTCCTCCGACAACACTATGTGTTCCGAGTAAGATATGCCCTTCTGGAGGTGCAGCATCTTAAGGCCTTGTAACATCCGATAGTTACGTTATGTTATGGGCACTTGCTATAGCGCAGCGACTCACCCTAAGGTGTATCTTGGCGCTTTGATACTCAGAATCGGTATAGTGCAGTTAGAACATCCACATCTTTAGAAGTCTTTTGAACTTGGAAAAATCTTGACACGTCCGGCTTTGCAAAGGAAGCTTGTTCCAGTGAAGTGGGCCAAGATATGAAAAGGGTCTGCCTCCAAATCTGGAAGTGTGGTTATGAGGGATCCTTAGTAAAGCTTTATTTGCAGACTTGAGCGATCTAGAAGGCTGGTAGTGGCTGAGTCTGGAGTTCAGGTAGATTGGTAACCTCTTGGTTAGTGCAACTTATTTTAAAGATGGCGCGTTTTCTTACTGGCAGCCAGTACAGGGCTTTCAGAATGGGTGCAGAGGAAGAGCGTGAATGGAGGTTGCGAGTCAGCTGAGCCGTCGTGTTCTGCATAACTTGAAGCTTGGCTAGCAGTGAATCGTTTGCTGCCACCAGCAATGTATTCCCGTTAACCAAGCGGCTCATAATCGATGTTTGGACTAGGGTTATTCTTGATGCAGAAGGGAGCCATGGAAAGATTTTCCTGAGTAGGCGCATTGTGGCAAAACAGGTGACACAAGTTGCGCTGACCTGGTCTTTCATGGATAAAGTCCGATCCATTTTGATGCCAAGATTATTTACCACCTGTTTTAGGCATGGGGCTGGGCCTAATTCAGCAGGCCACCAGTCCGCCGACCAGAGCACCTGAGCCGTGCCAAACAGCACTATCTCTGTTTTTCCCCATTTAATTGGAGGCAGATGTTGGTCATCCAATCTGCAACTTTCCTCATGCAGCTCACAAACCAAAGTTTCACCATATCCAGATACTGCCCAAAAGAGATGACTAATTGGGTGTCATTGGCATAAGATACAATCTCAAATCCGCATGATCTGACAATTTGCGTAAGCGGGGCCACATAGATATTAAATAATGTCAGAATCAGGGAGAGATCCTGCGGGACTCCTTTATTGACCAACATAGTTTGAGACCTAAAGGAGTCTAAGAACATTGTTTGGGTTTAGTTGTTAAGAAAATCCCTGAGCCGGTGCATATGTCCCACGGAGAGCCGGAATTTTCGCCGGCCAACATCATCTGTACCTGCTCCTCTGAGCATGGCTCAAAATTGTCTATGGCAGAGATAGCATTCGGGGGAGTTAGGTTGAAATCAATTTCAACCTCAAGTTGTCCCTGGTCAGCAGGAAAGTTTTCGTAGATAGTATTCCTCTTTCCTTCAAAAAGTCTGCCAAATTCACATAGAGTTTGTGAACCCGGGATGGCATTGTTGCACGCTCGAGGCTTCACAAATTTGTTCAAGGTTTTAAAAAACTCTTTTGTGGAGTTCCTTGCTTCATGTATTTTTCCTGTTATATAAGGTTTGCTGGCTGCTTTAATATTTTTATGATAACTACAGAACATTATCCTATAGACTTCACTGTCAGAGGAGGATTTGGTCAAACACCATCTGCATTCTAGCATTTGGACTTGGAATTTTCCACGCGCAAATTGTCAGTGTTACCAGGGGGCATGGTCTCTAGTAGACGTGAAGGACCTACGTTTGAGTGGAGCAATCTTATCGAAGGCCTGAGTAAGAGAGCCATGGTACGCTGCTATGCCTAAACTTAGATTGGTATACGATGTGCTCACCGTGGGTGAAAAGATTTCGGAGGAGTCGGGTGAGACAACCTTGCAATTTCTCCTTACTCCACTGGTCCCTTTACTGAGCTTCGCAGCATCGATATCTCTTGGGATTTGTAACCTAATCAAATAGTGGCCTGTCCTCATAAGGGGTAGTGGGCACTCACTCCTAGTTTCCAGCGAGTTGGTAAAAATAAGGTCCAACTTGTGACCTGCTTTATGCAAGGGGTCTGTCACTATCTGTTGGAGCTCAATCTTCTCCATGCCCATAAGGAGTTGAGCGACACTAGTATCCTCAGAATATTCCCCATGGAAATTGAAGTTTTCCAGGAGCAGAAGATTGTTAGGTACTAAGACGTACGGTGCAATGTAATCGATAAGTGTGTGGCTGAAATCTTTTTTTGCTCCAGGTGGGCTGTAGACATGCACCCCTTTCCAGCAGTTTGTAGGAGAAATAGCGATTTAAAAAATGCACAGTTCTACCCAGTCTCTGAGTAGGGTCTAGATCATTTGAACATTCAGAGAGTCTTGAAAGGCTATGGCCACGCCACCACCAGGTCTGGTCTCCCTGTCTAGCTTGATCAAGAAATAGTTCTATGGTAGGGCAAGTGAGATGCAAGGAAGAGCTGCAGAGTTTAGCCATGTCTCCGTGATGAAACATATGCTAGGAGAAAAAGTTGTAATGAGAGCCTGTATTTTGGCTGAATGTTTAGCAATGGACGTGATATTGCAATACGGGCCCTCATGCCCCTGAGGTGCGCTGAAGGATTTAGCGCTAGTGTCTTGCCTAGGGGCCTCTTGCATCAATACCTGTTTAACATGTACGGATGTGTACGGGGAAACCAGCGTCTCCCCAATCCCTAATCTGAGCAGGTAGCTAAGCAAGAGAACCTTGCAGGATGTTGGGCTCTCCATGGTGGGTAAATGCTGCGTATAGCAGAGAGGTGGGCTGCCTAAGGTGTTTTATGGTTACTGGGCATTTGGTGGAGTCCCAGTGAGGTACAGCGCCGTATGGTATGGCTTACCATGTTGTCAAAGTCTCTGGTCAGTGGAGCAGGGGTTCTGGTGTCCGGCGACGCCCAGGAGTGGACAGGCACAGGCGGGCTTGCCTCTGGCCCGGAATATGGCCTGAATAGTCGACGCCAGAAGGCCCACCAACTTGGCCAAAATCCTCAATGATATAGTCTGCGAGGTAAGGGCTTTCCTCAACTCCTTTTTGATGGACAAAATCTTTGCAAGGGGTAATTTCAGCTGAGCCAAAACCGAATCCACTTGAAACCCTGAGAACTCCAGACTGTGAGCTGGGACTAGGGGAGACTTCTCCCCATTGATTATGAAACCCAGATCTTGGAGGAGTTGCACTGCTCATGAAAGATGGAGCAGGACATTCTTCCTGCTTTGTGCCATGATAAGAATATTGTCCAGATATATAATCAGGTGCAGTCCCCGTTCTCTGAGGAACTGCATCACTGGGTGAAGGACTTTGGTGAAACACCAAGGGACAGTGGACAGTCCGAAGGGCAGGGCAGTAAACCCGTACCATTGATGGCACCAACGGAACTGTAGAAATCAAGGGTGCAAGGAAAATATAGGACTCGACTGATATGCATCCTTTAAGATCGATCCGCACCATCCAATCCTCTTCCTGCAAAAGATCTTGCAGAAGGTGTATGCCCTCCATTCTGAAATGGCGATACACCACCCAAGAATTGAATTGCTGCAGATTGAGTGCAAGACGAAAGCCTGTGCACTTTTTCTGCACCAGAAAAATCATGCTTACAAAACCCCGGGCGTGCTGCTACTTCAGTGCAGGGCACTCAGTCTGTAGAGCGAGGATGGATGATGTCATCCGGGTTAAAGAGGAGATTTTGAGGGCGGCTGTCAGATGTGGCGTCATCAGTATGACAGACGTTGCATTCGCGCTTTACAACCAGTTGAGACTTTCCTTGCGAATGCTCTGAATCAGACTGATGAGAAGATGGAGAGGAGGAGTCTGCTAGGGTGCAGTCCTTTCTGAGAGGAACCCCGAAATGCCAGGCGCTGACGAGGCCCCATAGCTGTGGTCTAAATGAACAGAGGAGGTCCTCTGAGACCCTCCCTCCATTGTAGGCCATCCCGCAAGGCTCTTAGTAGATCTACCAGTGGTAGTGGTGTTTACTTCCAGGAGGGGGAATTATCCCCTAAAGAGCCAGTGCCGAACTTCTGCCTACCGTAATTAATGAGAGGCTGCGCAAACAGGCAAAGTGCTCAAACCAAGACTCTATTCACGGACTCTTGCACATGGGTGTCCAGTGCCTCCACCAACCTTTCCTCCACCTGATGCTCATATGAGACATCAGTATGGGCCCCAAAGGACTCATCCTCATCAAAGTATTGAGCCATAATGGTGTATTACACCAGCAAAAAGGAACTCAAGTCACTATAAATGCAGGGGGAAGTTAACGGGTGGAGGGTCCCCACAGGTGAAACAGTAGAGGCAGGGCTCACTGCTCGAGTGAGCCAGAGGTTTTTAGAATTCTTTTCGGAGGTAGCCACCTGTTATATTTCCCCAGGACAAAGCCCTGCAGGGTCTTTATCGCCCCGTCGAGTGTTCTGGGGCCAGTGCAGGGTAATACACTTCACTCGGCGGCTCACGAACACTCCTGCAAGCGGACCGAGTGACATATAGCAAGCGCTTTGCAAACGCACGTGCGCAGTCTTGCAATAGAAAGAGGACTAAGCCTGCATCAACGAGCTCGGTTCACTGATAGAATATCGACCCCCAAAATATCCCCATACACAAATATCGAGTTATAAATATCGATGTCAAAGATATCAACATCCTATATTTATAATGGTAACTACAAAAATATCGAAAAAAGAATATATCGATGTAAAAAATATAGTTGTACAAAATATTGATTTTAATATATGTATAAAAATAATATTAAATATATGAAATAATAAAATTCACTTAAAAAATTAACTTAGATTTAATATACATTTTAACAAATATAACAAATAAATGTAATTGAATTTTTTTAACATACGTATATAAAATGTAATTTATATATATATATATATATATATATCCACACTAGAACGCTCGTAGAAACCTAGGGACCCACGTGTGAGCAAGGCTTTTCGCCGAAACGCGTAGCGTGGAAGCAAGAAATAAATCTTCCTGATTATACCGTGCACAAGTCCTGAGAGTGCATTATTTCGTGCATCACGAAGGATTGTTTGGGTTATATATATATATAGATATATTTACTTTAAACAATTAATAAACTATTACATTTAATTTATTTTATAATTGTATATATGTAAATTTACAAATTAAAAAAATATATATACATACACCAATAACATAAAATCTAATAAAAAAACATTATATTATAAATTAAAACATTAAATATGTAAAAGTCTTTAAACTTAAATTTTCCACTTCAGTGAGTGCAACAGTAGGTAAAGTGTTGGAAAGCGGAGGGGTAAAAATTACTATTCCCACTCCAGTGAGTGCAACACTAGGGAAAGTGTTGGATAGCGGAGGGGTAATAATTACTATTCCCACTCCAGTGAGTGCAACAGTAGGGAAAGTGTTGGATAGCGGAGGGGTAAAAAATACTATTCCCACTCCAGTGAGTGCAACAGTAGGGAAAGTGTTGGATAGCGGAGGGGTAAAAATTACTATTCCCACTCCAGTGAGTGCAACACTAGGGAAAGTGTTGGATAGCGGAGGGGTAATAATTACTATTCCCACTCCAGTGAGTGCAACAGTAGGGAAAGTGTTGGAAAGCGGAGGGGTAAAATTAGTATTCCCACTCCAGTAAGAGCAACAGTAGGGAAAGTGTTGGATAGCAGAGGGGTAAAAATTAGTATTCCCACTCCAGTGAGTGCAACAGTAGGGAAAGTGTTGGCTAGCGGAGAGGTAAAAATTTGTATTCCCACTCCAGTGACTGCAACAGTAGGATAAGTGTTGGATAGCGGAGAGGTAAAAATTACTATTCCCACTCCAGTGAGTGCAACAGTAGGAAAATGCTGGATAGCGGAGGGGTAAAAATTACTATTCCAACTCCAGTGAGTACAACAGTAGGGAAAGTGTTGGATAGCGGAGGGGTAAAATTACTATTCCCACTCCAGTGAGTGCAACAGTAGGGAAAGTGTTGGATAGCGGAGGGTAAAAAATACTATTCCCACTCCAGTGAGTGCAACAGTAGGGGAAAGTGTTGGATAGCGGAGGGGTAAAATTACTATTCCCACTCCAGTGAGTGCAACACTAGGGAAAGTGTTGGATAGCGGAGGGGTAATAATTACTATTCCCACTCCAGTGAGTGCAACAGTAGGGAAAGTGTTGGAAAGCGGAGGGGTAAAAATTACTATTCCCACTCCAGTAAGAGCAACAGTAGGGAAAGTGTTGGATAGCGGAGGGTAAAAATTAGTATTCATACTCCAGTGAGTGCAACAGTAGGGAAAGTGTTGGATAGCGGAGGGGTAAAAATTAGTATTCCCACTCCAGTGAGTGCAACAGTAGGATAAGTGTTGGATAGCGGAGAGGTAAAAATTACTATTCCCACTCCAGTGAGTGCAACAGTAGGGAAAGTGCTGGATAGCGGAGGGGTAAAAATTACTATTCCAACTCCAGTGAGTACAACAGTTGGGAAAGTGTTGGATAGTGGAGGGGTAAAATGTACTATTCCCACTCCAGTGAGAGCAACAGTAGGGAAAGTGTTGGATAGGGGAGGAATAAAAATTACTATTCCCACTCTAAAGAGTGCACCAGTAGGAAAAATGTTGGATAGCGGAGGGGTAAAAAATACTATTCCCACTCCAGTGAGTGCAACAGTAGGGAAAGTGTTGGATAGCGGAGGGGTAAAAATTACTATTCCCACTCCAGTGAGTGCAACACTAGGGAAAGTGTTGGATAGCGGAGGGGTAATAATTACTATTCCCACTCCAGTGAGTGCAACAGTAGGGAAAGTGTTGGAAAGCGGAGGGGTAAAAATGACTATTCCCACTCCAGTAAGAGCAACAGTAGGGAAAGTATTGGATAGCGGAGGGGTAAAAATTAGTATTCCCACTCCAGTGAGTGCAACAGTAGGGAAAGTGTTGGATAGCGGAGGGGTAAAAATTAGTATTCCCACTCCAGTGAGTGCAACAGTAGGATAAGTGTTGGATAGCGGAGAGGTAAAAATTACTATTCCCACTCCAGTGAGTGCAACAGTAGGGAAAGTGCTGGATAGCGGAGGGGTAAAAATTACTATTCCAACTCCAGTGAGTACAACATTTGGGAAAGTGTTGGATAGTGGAGGGGTAAAATGTACTATTCCCACTCCAGTGAGACCAACAGTAGGGAAAGTGTTGGATAGCGGAGGGATAAAAATTACTATTCCCACTCCACTGAATGCAACAGTAGGTAAAGTGTTGGATAGCGGAGGGGTAAACATTACTATTCCCACTCCAGTGAGTGCAACAGTAGGGAAAGTGTTGGATAGCGGAGGGGTAAAAAATACTATTCCCACTCCAGTGAGTGCAACAGTAGGGAAAGTGTTGGATAGCGGAGGGGTAAAAATTACTATTCCCACTCCAGTAAGAGCAACAGTAGGGAAAGCGCTGGATAGAGGAGGGGCAAAAATTACTATTCCCACTCCAGTGAGTGCAACAGTAGGATAAGTGTTGGATAGCGGAGAGGTAAAAATTACTATTCCCACTCCAGTGAGTGCAACAGTAGGGAAAGTGCTGGATAGCGGAGGGTTAAAAATTACTATTCCAACTCCAGTGAGTACAACAGTAGGGAAAGTGTTGGATAGCGGAGTGGTAAAATGTACTATTCCCACTCCAGTGAGAGCAACAGTAGGGAAAGTGTTGGATAGCAGAGGGGCAAAAATTACTATTCCCACTCCAAAGAGTGCAACAGTAGGGAAAATGTTGGATAGCGGAGGGGTAAAAATTAGTATTCCCACTCCACTGAATGCAACAGTAGGACAAGTGTTGGATAACGGAGGGGTAAAAAAATGTATTCCCACTCCAGTGAGTGCAACAGTAGGATAAGTGTTGGATTGCGGAGAGGTAAAAATTACTATTCCAACTCCAGTGAGTGCAACAGTAGGGAAAGTGCAGGATAACGGAGAGATAAAAATTACTATTCCCACTCCAGTGAATGCAACAGTAGAGAAAGTGCTGGATAGCGGACGGACGTTAACTTCCAACTCCTCACCTGCAGGGGCAGTGATATGGGAGCGGCCAGGCATCAGACAGCAACCACTCCGGTCTCCCGCTCACAGGGCCCTCCAAGGTGGGCCCTCCGCGTCTTCTCGCTCCCTCTGGTGGGCCGTAGTTGCAAGTAGCGGATGCCGCACCTGGCAGCTCAGCCTCAGTTGGGGCCCGTCACTTGCTCAGTTCTTGCCTGGGTCTCGTATGTCTGTTGCACGGCGAGGGGCCTCTCGGCGCCTTCGAGGCAAAGCATGGCTCCTCCGCTATGTCTTCCTTTGGTGGCAGCAACCGCCCGGTGCCACCTCTCACCCTTTCCCTCCGCTGGCGACCTGCTGTATTTCGGTCTTCAGTGGCACAAGTGTCAGGGCCGTGACGGGCTGTGGGCCCGACACCGCAGACGGGCAGAGGGGGGTCCGGACAGAGGGCGACTCCCCACTCCCGATCAATTGACTAGATTCGTGCCGCCCGGCGTCAGAGGTCACCACATCCTGGGCGCCGCCATCTTGTGCTCAGGTCTCCCTGCTCCTCCGATGTGGCCGCTTAAATCTTTTGGTGCCCCTGTGGCTGGGACGCCCCCGCGTTGTGTAGAGGCACTCCGGGATGATTAGGGAGAAATCCGGCTTCTCGTTTATGGGCTGGATTCGAGCACATGACGGAGGGCTCCGTAGCACTCTCAGAGTGCGACCACCATCTTAACACTCTTTGCCACGCCCTCTCTTCTCTTTCTTTACTGTCAAAAATACAGTCAAAACTTTAAACTACATATCCCATGAGCTCTGATGAGCCAATGCCTCTACCAATCAGAGGGTATCAGTCCCCATATATAAACCATTGCACACACTGTCCGTCCTCTTTCTTTGCTGCTGCAGCAGCGACAGATAAGTGCTCTTTATTTCCTTTAATTGAAACATACTCTGTTTGAAAGGTGAAACGTGTTTATTTTGTACAGCGCGGCCCTTGTGCCGCATTTGTGAGGGACTCCATCCCTCTCTGTTAATTATGGCTGTCAGCAGTGGAGCGGGAGCCGGGCCTGGTTAAGCAGGGGCGAGCTCATTGGTGCAGAGACAGAATATTGAGTACAAAATATCGAGTTGCACAAATATCGAGTCATTAATATCGTGAGTCAGAAATATCGAAAGCAAGAATATCGTGGTCAAGCATATCTACTTAAGATAAGTAATATCGATTTTAAAAATATCGAAGTGTTTAATATCGTTTGCAAAAATATAGTTGTTGCAAATATCATTTTTATTATTGTTATGTATGTTAGTATATATTTTATATAAGAACTGTTTGTATTTTTAATATATGTGTTAAAATTTTGTGGTTATTAAAAAAAAAAATTGAATTTTTTACGCTCTTAGTTCTGTAGCGGGTTGTGGGTTTATAGGAGAATAGGGTGGGAAGTAATTTAATTATATTAAATTTTTTTTACATTTTTATTTGAATTTTGCGTTTTTAGTTCTATAGCGGGTTGTGGGTTTATAGGGGAATAGGGTGGGAAGTAATTTAATTGTATTAAATGTATTGATTATTTTTATTTATTAATATGTGTTTAATTGGTATGGTATAGGGTTAAATATGTAAAGTAATTTATTATTAATTAATTAATAATTGGTTATTAATTAATTGTTATTAATTAATTGGTAATTAATTATGGTAATTGTGTAATTAATTTTAGGTGTGTGCTGTAGTGTTTATAGGCGTAAAGGGTGGGAAGTAATTTATTTTTAATTGATGAATTAATAATTGGTTGTTAATTAATTTTAATAAATTAATTGGTAATTAATTATGGTAATTGTGTAATTAAGTTTAGGTGTGTGTTGTGGTTTTTATAGAAGTAAATGGTGGGAAGTAATTTGTGTTTAATTAATTATACATAGTTGTTAATTAATGTTAATTATTTTGGGTAATTGTTTATTTTTGTGTGTGTTGTTTTTACTTTTAAAGGGGTAAAGGGTGGGTATTAAATTAATTTTAATTATTTAATTATTAGTTGTTAATAGTAATAGTTTTTAATTATAAAATAGGTTTTAATTGTGTTTTAATATTTTATAGTTTAATTTAGGTGTGTGTTGTGGATATTATAGTGTTAAAGTGTGTCTAGTCAATTAATGTTTATTAATTTCTTTTAATTAATAATATTTTTTAATTCATTATTAATTATGTTAATTATGTCAAAATGTTGAAGTGTTTAGTTATTGGTGAGGTGTTATAGGGTAGGAAATAAAATAAATACATTTATGTTTTAATAAATTTTTTGTTTGTAAATATTTTCTAGTTTCAAAGAATTATTATTTTGTAAATGTATTTATTATTTTATTTTATATAATATTTGTAGGTTTTTGTTATATGTAATTAGTATTATAATATGTGTTCTTTTTAGATGTTTAATATTTTTTATTTTTTATTTTTTATTTTTTAAATTTAGTTTATTAATTCATTTTATTTTTTTAATATATATCGTTTTTTTCTGAGGGCCCGATACACAAAAGTAATCAGGGAGCAGGGAGGGTTGGAAGTTAACGTCACCCTCCTCCCGACTTGCAGTGATTGCGATTCTGGTCCTAGAGAGCCGACACAAGCACCGACCCAACTGAAGAGAGGCTCCCCCACCCGATTGGTGGTCTTATGAACGCGCGGAGCCGAGGGCCTGCCCCACGAGACAATTCGGCCTCGGGGTGAGCGTGAAGCAGACAAAGGGCCGAAGACTGGTGGAGCGGGCTGAAGACAGTAAGAACCATCTCGGGCAAATCTCACCCCTCCCTGGCCCAACTGCGCTGTGCTCTACAGGGGTGACCGGAGAGACGGATAGAGGACCAAACATGGGCAAGGACAGACAATCGAATCCACCTCCCTCCCAGACTTGAATGGAGCAATAAGCCACGAACAACGTAGACATTAGCAATGCCGCCATGTCCAAGCTCCCAGTTCCCGAGGGTGATCTGGCCACTATCCTCCAAGCGAACCGTGCTTCCCAAGACTCAGTAGAAACCAAAATTAGGGAGTTACCTGTGGATGTGGCACTTACGATCTCAGAGGCTGAATCCCGTTTATCCACCGAGGAAGACGCGGTCTCATCAATGAAACACCAAGTCTCAAAGCTCCTATCTCATACAGCGGAGCTGCACAGGCGGGCGGAAGATGCTGAAAACTGGTCCTCCTGAAACAACCTCCGTCTGGTGGGTATTCTGAAGGGATCAGAACCCAATCAGGTGTCGGCTTTTATAGAAACTTGGATCAAATCATGGATGCCGGCAGAATGACCTTTCCGCATGGTGGAGAGAGCACATCGCTCTCTTGCGCGTAAACTGCCTCCGGGGGCCCCACACAGGCCCATTATAGCGCGTATCCTTAACTTCAAGGACAGAGACACTATTCTCCAGGAATCACGCTCGCAATCCACTCTCTCTTACCAAGGGCCTAAAGTTTTGGTATTCCCGGACGATACTAAGGAAGTTCAGGCTCAACAGAGATCCTACACTGCAGTTAAACAGAAGCTGCAAGCCCTCAATCTCTTGTATAGACTCGTGTTCCTGGCCCGCCTCACGTTTATCTACAACAATAAGAGCCACTTCTTCGACTCTCCGGAGGTGGCATGGACATGGGCCACAGAGGAACGCCCCCTCGCTGGGAGCAAAGCAGTATCCTCCTCTCACGCATGAGCGCACTCAAAGATTGCAGCAGAAAGATTGGCGAAACCACAGCGAAGACGCACCCGGTCCCGGCGGGGACGCAACACACAAAGGAGGAAGTCCTCCTCTCCAGAAGGTACCATAAGAAGTGCCCCCGGCTCTCCTCTAGCAGCGAGAACAAATGCCTCTTCGCAGGAGCGGGACCCGAGTGGGGGGGGGGCACCCCAGACCCGATCATCGACCCCAGTGATGGAGGGACTTGGGGACTCAGATCTGTCTCGCAGTCCTGCAATATGAAATAGTTGACCCCGAGGCTGTGAGTGTGGCAACACATCGGCCTTGATAGCCACAAACATTCCCGGACTGCTGGCTGCATATAAATCCTAATAAGTGGAGGGGTCCACCACTCTGCCCTCAACATGCAATGTCTGCACCTGTTCTTGTTTATGTTGTTTGGGCAAAAAATGCTTCCAGGGATGAAGTATGGAGAGGGGGAAGGGGGAGGTGGGGATGACAGTTGGGGGGTTTTGTTTTCTGGTTCCTGTTCTACTCCCTTCACTTACTTAAGACTCACGACACGAGGCTCCTCCATCACCCTCACGCTGACGCTTCCTCAGAGAATACGCCTGTTCACCCTACTCATAGACCTTGCATACAAATGGCCCTGGTGCCCCTGCGCAGTCATATACAGCCCCCCCAACGATAACACCTATAGCAACACCCAACCTTGACCTGGAGCCCATCCGAATCCTCTCCTGGAATGTCAATGGTCTCCTGGACAAGGTGAAACATACTGCAGTCTTGAAGTTCTCAAACCGCTCCACCCCCCTCCATTCTTATGCTACAGGAAGCTCACCCATTAGGTAACCACTGCCCATTTCTAGCTCGCCAAGGATTTGACAGGGTATATCATACAGGCTTCATGCGGAGGTCTCGAGGAGTGGCAATCCTGCTCTGCCGCTCCTTTCCCTTCGTAGTTACATGGGAACTCTGCGACCCTCGGGGACGGTTCTTGGCTCTCATTGGGACAGTGGGGGGACAGGCAATTAACCTGATCACAGCTTGCATACCCCCTGCAGTTCTTACGTCCTCCCTGCGCAATCTTGCAACCCTACTGCTGTCTCTCCCACAGGGGCTAACAGTGCTTGCAGGGGACTTTAATGCAGTCATGAATCTAGACTGGGACGCCACCAGCACCCCTCCTCACACCAGAGTGCAAATGCTAAGAAACGTACAGACTAGCCACCCTGCTGGGCTAATGCAACGTCTGGAGAATATGGAACCACATATACTCACCAATATACTCACACATCTGCTGCCCATGGTACCCGAGCGCACATTGACTATCTGTTCATGCCCTCTCTGGATTGCCGACTGGTCGCGAACATACACACACACCTGTTCGAGGAATCTCGGACCACACACCTCTGCTTCTGGATCTTGAAAGACCGACAGGCGTGCTTTGCCCCAGGTGGCGATTTAACCCCTGGTTCCTGCAGCAGAAAGAATGCAAAGAGGAAATCGGGAGTGAGCTGAAAAGATACTTCCAAATTAACGAAAGCTCGATTACTTCCCCTGGCACGCTATGGGTAGCTGGCAAGGCGACAATCAGAGGCTTAGCCAAAGGGTACATCAAATGGACATAACAGGCCTGAGACGAGCAGGTAGCAGACGCAGAAGCCGAGGGTAACACAACCCGTCAGCTCGACCAGGTTCGTGAAGAAATTTGAAATATCTCCTTAGACTCGGCCAGGCAAATGTGGAGGTCCTCTACTGCCCGTGTATATGGATTGGGAGACAAAAATGGCAAGCTCCTTCACTGGCTTGCATCTCGCCCCTTAGCCAACCGAATAATTCCTGAAATAGTAGGCACAGAGGTAGGCAATGGGATGAGTCCCATGACGAACGTATGCCCTGTACGCGGACGATGTGCTCTTATTCATGGCTGACCCCGCTTGATCAGGCCCCCTTTGCCTGCAAATCCTGAGGCTCTTTGGGGAAGCTTCCGGTCTGAAGCTCAACCCAGCCAAATCCGGACTGGTTCCCCTGCATCTCTCCCAGAAATGTGTGGAATGGCAAACGAATATCCCGATCAGACGGCTCAGCTTTCGCTACCTGGGGATCTGGGTGGCTCTACACCCAGAATTAACCTGGTCTCTCAATCTCACTCCATTACTTAAAAAGACCAGAGACGATCTTCGTAAGTGTCAGACCCTCTCACTGAACCCTATGGGGAAAATAGCATTATACAAAATGATGATACTTCCCCAGTTCTTGTAAGTATTGCAGAACATACCTCTCCATATCCCGAAGCAATGGTTCCGTGCCTGGGATAAAATGGCGCCCGCGTTCCTCTGGGGCAATTGAAAGTCACGTTGGTCCACTGCCAAAAAGTGCCATACGAGGGTGGGCTGGGGTTGACCAACCTCTTCCTTTATTACATAGCTGCGCGCTTACTGGTGATTAACGACTTGTTTTCCAGGGGATGATCAGATCCAGCCTAACAGTTAGAACTGGCAGCATTGGGATTCTCGCGGATCCAAGCAATGCTGTACAGAATGCCGGTTCCCTACAACATCCCGAGCGTAACAAGATCAGTCTTCCTTGCGTGGCGATCAGCACTTTGGCACACCCAGTGGGAAGACAGAGTCACAGTGCAAACACCCTTGTGGCAGGGCACATGGTTGAAAGAAATGGCGCGCCTGGAGAGGTTCCAAAAGTGGGACCTCATTGGCATTATCCAAGTAGGCGATGTATGGAAAGGGGGTCAAATTCAAACATTTCAAGACCTGCAGGGAGTACACTCCCTCAACAACACACAATTTTATAAATAGCTCCGGCATGCACTCGCGATACACATACCCGGTGGTACCACTCTGCCCGAGTTCAGTCCCTTAGAAGCCAAACTCCTTATGGGAGAGATGGGTGGGGGTGTCTCACAGATCTACAAGACACTAGTTAATAATTATCCTGCCACCTTAGATCACCTGAGAGCTCGATGGGAGAGATGGATGGGATCTATGGAGGCTGAGGACTGGAGTGACGCCCTTATGGCCCCCCAAGTAATCACTATCTCAGCCCAGCTGAGAATGATCCAAACCTACTATCTCCATTGTGCATACCTCACTCCCATCGGGCTATTCCGAGCAGGACATCTTCCAACCTCAAGATGGCTGGGATTGTTGGAATGACAGAGCAGGGGAAGAGCAAGAGGAACAGCATTCTTGAACTTACTACAAAACTGTATAGTGTTCTTAAGATTTTGTAAGGGCGGCCAGCCCGGTAAAGTAGCTGTGTTAGGCGACAAGGGGGTATGATCTACTGCTCTGTGCTGTTGTGTCTATTGTTTATTTGAAAACCAATACAATTGAGTATCGAAAAAATAGAAAGAGAAGCATAATTGAAGCCTCCATTCCTGACTTAGAATTTGTTTGTGAAATACCCGAGTCCGTTATTAGCGCAGTAGACTGCAGCTGGCCCAAGCGCTTGACTTTCCTTCTCCACGTGAGGAGACCTACATGCAGTAGCGGCCCGTGGAGGAAGTTCCGTGGGGCGGTGAGGCGGGGCGGGGGAGGGGCAGGGTGGGCGGTAGTAAACACCAGAATATGGATGAACGGAGGTAAGTAAACAGTTAAATAAATAAAACGAATTTCGTTGCGCGCGCTGCAACGCATTTTGCAATGCAGCACGCGCAACGAAATTCGTTTTATTTCGGTGTTTACTACCCCCCACCCTGCCCCTCCCCCACCCCGCCTCACCGCCCCACGGAACTCCCTCCACGGGCCGCTACTGCCTACATGGCACTGTGCCATGCTAATCAATGGCTTTCCTTGAGAAGCGCTCAAGTGTTCGATGAGGAAGCCCTAGGTGCTCCTGCACACAACGCATTGAAAGAAATCCCTCAGAGGCATCCCTACGGAGGGTTTTCTCCCAACCCTCGCCCAACATTGCGCTGCAGTAGGTGTAGAACCCCACAGGGGATATAGTGACGGCACAACTGCGATTCAGTCAAATTGCCTCATAATTTAAACCACTGAGAGGTGTGCAAGAACTTCTCAGTAGTTTGACAACAAGTGTATATTACAGGCTTGATTTGGAGCACTGGAGGGGGGGGGGTAGTGTAAAGGCATTTGGGGGATATTTCCCTGTGGTGCTCCCACTAGTCTTTCAGGTGCCATAAGTACTCCCAGTATTATGAGGAGAAGAAGAGGAATGGCCCTCTGGAGAACATCTGCAAGAGGAGGTGGATAGAGCCCTTAATTTGGTAATTTCTAAGTCTCTAAGCCCTATACATGAGCAACTGAGGAAATTGGTGGAGCGTCTCCTCAGAGGCTTCGGGGAGGAGTCTAAGAACCTGATAGCAGGTCCTAGTGGTCAACTTACTCGTCAGAAACAAGCTGCTACTAAGCACGATGCAGGGCACGTGGAGGGCTTGACAAATGTTGCGAAGTCGTTTGTAAGAATTTGCTCACGCTTAAACAATCACCCTACCAGGAAGATGTATATCCCGAGGCAACCTGGGGATGATGTCGCCCCTAATACTGATCCTAAATCAGGATTTCCTGAACATCAGGATTTCCTGAATTAGTGGAGGCTGACACAGATGAAGAAGAAGGTTCTGAGGAGGATCTGGGTTACAGCAGACCATGGCACAGGGGTAATAATATGCCTGAGGATGAGACAGGCCAGAAAGACATGTTTGAACCGGAAAATCTATACCAACCTAGATACTTGGATTGGATTCCCAATCACAACGTGGCCAAAAATGTTGCCAAGAAGGTACAACATTCCCTTGAAAAAAGATGTGAGAGCCCACTTGCAGGCGGAATGCCCCAGACCCTCCCTCGAGAGCAATATAACAGCAACCTCTGAGCTCGACCCAAAAATGTGTACTTTCTTTGGAAAGTAGATGAAGGACCCCAGAAAGGGATTAACCATTTGTGGAGGGCCTGTCAGGATAAACTCCCGGAAATGGTGGGACCTCTCACCAAAATCATTGAGTTGACAGAGGAAGCAAAATTCTCCAATAACCCTATGTCTGCGGAAATAGGTTCAGGATGGTCACAAAGGACAACATGCCTACTCTGCAACGTAAACTGTTTGCTGTCAGTGGAAATACGCAGATCTCTTCTAATCAAAATGGACTCCTATATTGTGGATCTGGCAAAATCGAAGGCAGGAGCTGTAGCCCAGCAAAGCCTTTTTGGAGACCCATTCATTATGGAACAGGGCAAATTTGTATCAACCTTCTCTTCACTGGACAAGGCACAGAATTCAATCAAAAATATTTTTTCAGCAAAGGTTTTCTCTAGGTCCGGAAGAGGCAGGGGCCTTTCCTCCAGCTGACACTATCAACAAGGCTCCTAAAGAGGACAGAGAAAGAGAAATAATGACTGACATGACAGACGCCTGACAGGAACCATTTTCTGTCCAGCGGATGAGACAGAGGCAGCAGAGGTGGAGCAAGCACCCCAGGGGATTATTCCAGTAAGGATGACCCTATTTTCTCTTCTAGAAGTATGGAGGAAGCTAAGATGGTTTGCGGACAAATGGAGGAATATCTTGTCCGATGCATGGGTGTTGGAAACAGTACAGGTTTCCACATAGAGTTTTGCCGTTTCCCACTACAGGTTGTCCGACCCAGGCCTCTGAAGTTTTCTACCCAGAAAATGACTTTTATAGACCAGGAGATCAATGAGCTACTGCACAAAGGATCCAAAAGACTTCTTGAGCAAACTGATCTTGGTGGGGAAAAAAGCAAAGGCTTGAGGCCATTCATAAATTTGAGAGAATTCAACGAGTGGCTAGTATATTGCTACTTCAAGATGGAGGGGATTCACCTTCTAAGAGGTTTCCTCATTTCACAGGATTGGATGGTAAGATTAGATTTAAAAGGTATTTATCTAACCATTCCCATTGATACTCCACATAGGAGATTCCTCCAGTTTCTGTGGAGGGGGCAGGTTTATGAATTCCAAGCACTCTTGCCTATCGTCAGCCCCGTAGTTTTTCACCAAACCACCACAGCCAGTGGTGGAGAACCTATGAACAAGGGGCATCAGACTAATAATATACTTGGGCAACATTCTCCTCATGGACCAATGTTGACAGAGTCTACAATACAATCTGAACACAACTATTGCACTACTACTGTATCTGGGTTTTGTGATCAGCGAAGAAAAGTCAGATCTGACACCCAAGCAGACTATGTAATTTCTAGGATTTGCAATAGATTCAACACAGATTAGACTGAGCCTTACGGAGAAGAAGATATTGACCATCAAGAGGGAACTGAGGTAGGTCATGAGGAGAGACAGGATTTTACTTTGACAGTTGGCCAGTATAGCGGGCCTACTATCAGCATCGATAAAGCTATATTTCCCAGCCCTCTCCACTACAGGGCACTGCAGAGGCTCAAAAAGTCCCACCTCAGGGGAGGAATGCCTTATGCAGAGCTTGTCTCTTTGTCATAGGAAGGCAGGACGGAGATCCAATGGTGCTTAGATCACATGGGCACCTGGAATGGGAGAACAATCTTCCGAGTATCACCGGATCGGATCATAGAGTCAGACGCCAGCCAGTGGGGCTGGGAAATTTCAAATGGGGGGGATGATGGTTTGAAGACATACTGGCTCTTCACATAAATTGCTTGGAATGCCTGCCAGGTTCGTTCACCATCCATTCCCTAACCTAGGACAAGGTCTCTTGCAGTGTCCTACTGAAGATGGACAATGTGTCAGTGATAAGGTACATCAACCGCTTAGGAGGGACAAAATTGGAGAACCTGGAAGAGCTAGCAAAAGACTTCTGGCACTTTTGCCTATTGTGGCAGATTTCGATAACAGCAGAGTATCTTCTGGGAACACAGAACACATTGATATATTGAAACTCCTGATACAGCTCCGACAACAGCGTTTGGAGATTGGAACGCACAATCTTGAAGGCACTGATGGTCAGGTGCTAACCATGCGAAACAGATCTTATCACTTTCAGATTGAACAATCAACTACCAATTTGCGTCAGCTGTAGACCATACCTGGGAGCAAGTGTTGTGGACTTTTTCCTTCAGTATGGTTGAACAGACAGAAGTATGTATTTTCCCCCTTTACGATGATAACCAAAGTCTCCACTCAAGTCCGATGCCAGAAAGTGTCTCTAGTTCTAGTGACTCCAGTGTGGAAATTGTAAGCCTATTTCCCGGCGTTGATAGAACTCTTGTGTGATTTCCCGATCGTTTTACCAACAATTTCAAGCATCTTATAGGATTGTCAGGGGCATCCACATCCTCTGGTTCTGCAGGGCCATCTCAACCTCATGGCCTGGAGGATTTCAGGGGATGTTGGGAAGAAAACCAGCTTTCAGAAGTCCCTTCAAACTTAATTTTACAGGCATGGGCAACAGACACCATCAAAAGATATCACTCAGCACTGCAATGTTGGTCTGGTTGGTATCTTAAGAGACATCTGGATCCCATGGGGGCAGTAGTTGTCCACATCCTGAATTTCCTTACGGAGAAATCCCATACAGGACTTGCTTTTCGGACAGTGACTTCACTCTGATCAGGAATTTCTGCCGGGCACAATCCTGATTAACAAAACAGGGATAGGGGAACACTCCATGGTCTGCAAACAGATGAAAGGGATATGGTTCAGAACCCAGATATTCCAGACTTTGGTATGCAAACCTAGTCCTAAAGTTCCTTTTGAGTTGGCAAGATAAAGAATTTCTCAACAAGAAGGAATTATCAGACAAGCTGGCACTGTTATTGTGTTTGATCTCATGTAAAAGGGTCTCTGACATCAGGGCATTGAAAATTTCAATGCTTATGTTCAAACCAGATGGAGTGACCTTTACTGTATCGAGGAGGACAAAGATGAAACCAGGTCAGTATCATACCCGGCTTTCAATGATAAGCCTAAGTTATTTGTGGTCAGATGCATTAAGGCTTATAAAACCATGATAACAGAGGTAGGACCTGCGGGAGAAAGGCAGTTTCCTATTTCGATAAGGAAGCCCTTCAAGGAGGTGTCTTCACCGTCAATTGCCAGGTGGGTAAAATGGATCATGCTAGAAGCTGCAATAGATGTCACAAAATTCAGAGCCCATTCAGAGTCATGTGTGGCAGATGCGTATTAGATTAACTGGTAATGTGAATGTTACAAATCAAAGGTTATGAAAGGATTGTTGATATTAATTAGAGAAATAGGTGACAGGCTTTGTTTTATTCCCTCAGGTATTTAGCAGACAAATGGTCAATAAGAGGAACAAAGGTTAACATCCTCGCCAGTGTCCCCTCACTCCATACACCACTACGCAATAAGGTTAATCCCATTGGGAAATAAAGGCACTAATAACAAACACTATCCTCAACATATACTTATCACCAGTGAGGGAGCTGTACATTCAATCACAAGGGTGATATACATAGTAGTGTCAGTGCCTACATTGATGGTGCTGCCGCAGTCTAATATACAGGTCCTTAAAGATCATGAATGCTCACAATGCCCAGAAGGGGAAGATGAGGAATGGTCCCATGGAGAGCACTTTATCCTAGATGGCCTTGAAGCCTCCATTTCGTTGGCAGTAACTGAGGCTCTAAAACCTATCAATGATCAACTAAATAAATTGGCTGCACAGGTATCTGACTTTCCCAGGGAAGGCAGCATCTTCCCTTTTCCTGGGATCCTTCTGGGCTCTGAGGAACCTATGCCTAGGAAGGCTGCTAGTTAGCGTGACGCAGGACATCCTGATGGCTTCAAGAAACTACGCAAAGCTTTCAGCAAGAGTGCATGCACGCTCAAGCACCTACCCTCTTGGGAGACAGCACTACCCAAAGATGAGTCACCCCAATCTCGGACCATTTTACAGGGTCTGCAAAGGTGGAATTGGCGGGACAGATGATCAGTCCTCAGATGAGGAACTGGGGTGCAGAAGGCCTTGGTGCCCCAGCCAGGGTAAACAGGAGATGGTGAATCCCACAATGACATTTTGAGCCAGACCATATCTACCATCCGAGAACTTTGGAGTGGCTCCCGAGCCAAAATGTGGCTGACTATGTTGCCAGGAATATCAGACAACCTCCTGACAAGGAGGTGAAGGTGAAACTGAGGGCACAATGTCAGACCCTCCTTAGAGTGCAAGGTTATGGGGATCCCAGAGATAGACACAAAAATGTGTACATTTTTGCAAAATCCATTAAAGATCTGAAAAAGGACATTGATCCCACATAGGGAGTGTGCCAGGACAAGCTCCTCAATGCTGTGGGGCCCTCACCATGATACTAGAACTTGCCAAAGACGCCAATGTATTGGGAACTCCCATGCCAAGGATACAGTCCCTGAATGGGCCAAAGGGTGATCTGCATGCTGAGGAACATTAATTGCTCTCTCTCCGTGGAACGCCGCAGGTCCCTTTTGTAGGAAGCTGGCTTTTTATGTGGTAGTGCCAATGTAAGGGCATACCATGCAAAAAGTCCAGGCGACCCTTATTGGTTTATAGGGCTTAAATTAATAATCCTAAGTGCTCTATTTGTAATAGTGTGGTTAAGCATTTTAGGCTTATCAGAGGGCTGTGTTAAGCATTTGTTGTACAAACAGAGTCAATAAATGAGACACATTCTCAAGAAGAAAATCCGACCAGTTTAGAAAAACAACACAGATTTTATATAAATATAGACACCAAGATCATCGGAATCAGGTAAGTACTTTCGGAGATACAGATTTTACAGTGAAACATTAAAATACTCAAAAACATTTTTGAGGTATGTGCCTCGAATGCAGTAATATTATCCTGTGTTATATAAAGAGTGGTCCCTCACAGGAAGGATAAGGGAAGAGTAATAAATATAGAAATGCAATGAGATCTATATTGTGTTGTCCAATCAGACAAGAATACTTTTAATATTTTGTATTTCTAGACAAAAACAATAAAGTTGAAACACAAACTCTGTGACAGTAAAAACAAGAAAAAGAGCAAGAGCTCAGGCATTTCTTAGTGCTTGGAAAAAGAATTATTAAATGTGTCAAGCATAAATAAAGGCAAACACCATAGCACAGTTCAATGATACATATGATAGTATCAAGGAGTCAACGACGTTTCGATCCCATACATGGAATACCGGGATCATCATCAGGACATAAAGTTACATGCCTGAGATTGGTGCCTGTAGATGTAAAGAAAAAGAGGGGTTGGGAAATGGGGGGGAAAAATTGGGAAAGGAGAAATGAATTCAGGGATATGGAGTTAAACATTTTTTTAAAAGTTGACCATATAGATTGAAGACAGAGGACGGTCATGCAGACAAAGAAATGCGTACAGGTTTAAATCACCCTGGTTAAATATAGGACCTGTTAGAAAAAATGACAGACAGGAAGGAAAAAGTAAAATCCTAGGCGAATTATATCAGGGGTGAGCAAAATTACCGTGGGTGGTCAATTCGTTGTGAATATATGATTGGTGAGTACAGGAAAAGTGTCCTGGTGAAGGTGGGAGATGTTGGAGAGGTTGACTTACCAACTGCTGGGAAAGCAATTGTCGCACAGTAGACTCGGAAAACCTAGGAGGCAAGCATCTGCTTACCGCAAAAACCTATGAAGTGAATAAGAGAAGTATAAGGTGGCAAAAATGTAACAGTGACCTAAAGGAGTGGTTTGTGAATTGAGGTCTTACCACAAGTGCAGTCCAATTGACATTATGAAGCACAAGTAATATTCAACGATGAAACAAATCTGTTGGGGAAAATCGGAGGAGAACCATGAGGGGAGGTATTTGTTCTCTTCCCTTGAAGCGGATATGGCAGCCTGCTGAACTTACCGATATTTTGGGAGACAAGGCAAAGGGAATTACACCTCGGTCCCGGGCACTCAGGAATCGAAGTGAAGGTACCGCTGCCTGTGTTCGAGTGAATTGCGGAAGTGGCGGGGGACATACTGAGCAAACGGCGACGTGTGACGTCATGTGAACCCGAAACGTCAGTCACGTGGGAGAGGTGACAGTGAAAACAGACATAATCAGAGTGGACAGGCCAAAGAGATCAGATGAGTCGGCCATATCGGAGTAGTCACTGAGCAAAAAATCAGTTAGAATAATTACAATACAAAACGCGTCCACAATTAGTATTATTTGAAATGTACATGAAAAGACTGTGTCATAATCAGCCACCTATACAGCGTGGCAGTATATAAATATATAAACAATGGTTCGGATACACGCCAGAACTTGTAGCCATGATATGATTCAAGAGAGAACATTTTATCCATGAGGCTTATTGGAGATTTAGAGAGTAAAGTAGGAGGACACACATAATAATCGATTGGGTTGAGACTTAGAAAAAGTTATGAGGAACATAAAAAGCATTAAAAACCAAGACCATTTTATAGATAAATCTCCTGTGAAAAGATGCTGAATTCAAGAAAAAGCAGAGAGAAATCATGTTATTCGTGGATCCTACTGACTGTGAAATGAATATCAAACAAAGCACTATGTAGATAAGGTCATAATGAAAAATAGTTAATCAGAATCAAAGCAAGGTTGTCCAATCCTCCATTGAGTTGAGTCCTGTATGGATGCTTCCTGTTTGAAGGATCCATTTTAAATCCTCCTTGTTTAGTAGTTGACCAATATCTGCGCCTCTTGGTGGGGGTTTGATTACACTGATGACCAGCCATCTGATGTCATTCTATATGTGTCCTTTCGCGGCAAAGTGATCCACCAGTGGAGCATTTGGTGTCTTGCAACAAAGGCGGCTGCGATGTTGACAGATTCTGATCCTTACTTCCTGGGTGGTTTGCCCAATGTAAACCATATTCAAAGGACAGCATACACAACATTTGTGGTGTTACAGTTCGAAAATTGTTTCAATTGTATCTTTACATTGCCAAAAGTAAATTCCTTGCATTCAATTGTAAATTGACAAACCACATAGTTTCCACATTTAGAATGCCCAGATAGAGGCTCCAAGCCCCAATGGTCATTGAATGTCAGTGTAAGTATTTTTGGGGGTAATGCTATTCATTACTAGACACCACATGCACTAAGGCACATGCCTCAGTCCATTTTGCATCTGTGAGCTGCTTTCCGATGTCCCTCTCCCACCTACTTTGGCTCATAATTTCAAGTTTGTCGCTTTCTGCCTTTGAAGTATTGTATATCAGGGTCACAAGATGGTGTCACATACCATGTCAAGATAGCTTCAAGAATGTCCGTGACAGGGGATGTGTTGGGGAATCCAGTCCAAATCTCCCTGGCATAGTGGGGAATAGTCCAGGTCCCACATTAATGTTTCCTGTGCCTCTTGAAAGGTAATAAAAACCTCTTCCGTGTATAAATCCACCATTGTGCGACAGCCCCCCTTCTCGCCAACGGACTACCAATATGTCTGAGGCTATGTGCTGAAATAATATCACAGCAGTGATTGCTGTTTTGTTTTACCAGCAGTGCACCCACCCCCCCACGTGCGTGACCCCGCTGCCCTCCCCAACTTGCCTACAGGCATTTTGCCACCTCCAACTACAGCGCTATTTACAAAGTCAGCATACTGCTTGAAGAATCCAGAAGTCAAGGTCACGAGAAAAAGGGGGTCGCTTCTGAACGCCCTTTCCTATTCGGTCCCATAGCCTACCAGTTTGACATATAATATATTTCCCGGGTATGTGTTTCCCCCATCATGAACAATTCCAAGGAGGATTTGGGGGGCAGCCGACCACCGGGAGGTCTGCCCCCCGAGGCAGATTGGGAGGGTGATGCAGCCCATGACCTGCCATTTAGTGTTGGGCTATTTTTGTAGCCCAAATTATAAATACGGTCTCATTGGGTTCCTTGTTGCCATTTTAGGTTCAGGTGACCTGGTGGCTAGTGACAGGGAGCAAGTAGGCGATTTTCTTAATGTTTATTAATAGTAGTGTAAGAGGACTTACTGGTCATATTAGCATGTCTGCAGCAGAGTTAAAAGTTGATGAGGCACTGCATTTACTGAAGGAGGCTGAGTGCCTTGATCTCGTAGTCAGTGGTGCAGTAGCAGGGCCTGCGTCCCGTCCAGCCCGTCAGGCGTTGTTCATGTGGCAGCTGCAGTAGTCGCATGCTCGCCACCGCGCAAGAGGAGGGCGGCAGCGGCGGGGGTCGTCATCCCCAGTGAGGGTAAGTTCGAGGGGCTCCTCCATGTCCAGGAGAGCGGCCCCTCGGGTGCGGTTAGGATGGAAGCGAATGCGGCTCCAATGCCCAAACGCGCCTTGTTGGTTCCTGGGGCAGGGCGAAGGCAGGGTCGAGGAGCAACACGTCAGGGGGGGCTGAGCCGTGTTGTGGGCTCAAGCGCGACCAGGATTGCTCACTGCCCTCAGAGAATGAGAGATGCAGCCCCTCCACACCGATTGCACGTGTATGGGGCCACAGGAAAGCTACACTTAAGGAAGCTTGCGGCGTCAGCGGTGCCAGCCCGCGAAAGGGAAGCACAATGAAGGAGCAGGCCCAGCCGGGGAACGGAGCGAAGTCAGCAGCCCCGCACCCGGCTGGGGAGTTACATGTGAGGAAGGCCCAAGGAGGGGTGGGAGGTGGGGTCAAATCTGGATGACAGGGATGGCAGGGACCTGGGGGATTTCCTTGAGGAAAGGCGGGAGGGGGAGAAGGATAATATTTTAGGAAAGGTCCACATAGGGAGATTAGTGGGGGAGAGGATAGGTCATTATTGCAGACACTGGTGCCTGGCAGGGAACAAGCGGGCCATAAGGAAGAGGCCATATGGAGAGGCCCCAGAAATGAGTTTGAAGGAGGAGAAATAGGACCTAGCAAAGTGGCAAAAAGTACCCAGGACAATCGAGAATTGGACCGCGGCATTCTTAATTTATGCCAGCGTTTACTGTAAAAAGTATCCGGAGCACTGCGTGGCCATGTTTAAATACATGGATGTTATCCGGAAGGTCCAAGTCACGGGGGTAGGTTATGCATGGGCACAGTACGATGAGGAATTTCAGGCGAGATTGGCATGGGACCCTGAGGTGAAGTGAGCGGAGATGGAATCAGACCTGTGGCAGCACACTATGGGGGCTGCCAATCTGGATGACTGGGATGGCAGGGACCTGGGGGATTTCCTTGAGGAAAGGCGGGAGGGGGAGAAGGATAGTATTTTAGGAATGGTCCACATGGGGAGATTAGTGGGGGAGAGGATAGGTCATTATTGCAGACACTGGTGCCTGGCAGGGAACAAGCGGGCCATATGGAGAGGCCCCAGAAATGGGTCTGAAGGAGGAGAAATACGAGCTAGCAAAGTGGCAAAAAGTACCCCGGACAATCGAGAATTGGACCGCGGCATTCTTAATTTATGCCAGCGTTTACTGTGAAAAGTATCCGGAGCACTGCGTGGCCATGTTTAAGTACATGGATGTTATCCGGAAGGTCCAAGTCACGGGGGTAGGTTATGCATGGGCACAGTACGATGAGGAATTTCAGGCGAGATTGGCATGGGACCCTGAGGCGAAGTGAGGGGAGTTGGAATCAGACCTGTGGCAACACACTATGGGGGCTGCAAAGCTGGGTAAAACGTTCTTTATGGAAAGCGGTTTGCCAATTGTATATCGCCCCTTTCAGGAGTGATCCACCTGGGGTGGGCTGGATTTTACAGCAAAAAGCCAGACAGGGTCGGGGGTACCTGCTGGGATTTTATTAAAGGGCTGTGCACACGAGAATACTGTAAGTTTCTCCACGAGTGCTCCAAGTGCATGGGTAGACATCCCCTCATCAATTGTTTCAGGGCCAGCAGTGGATATCAGGGACAGGGCTCAAGTCAATGGCAACAGCATGGGGGAGGACAGGGGCCACACCAGCAGTTCTCTGGCAACAGGGGAGGAAGGGGGGCCCAGGGAACTGGTGCAAAAGGTTCATACTCCGATTAAGCTTGACAAGTTGGAGTACTGGGTATGGTTCTATGGGCTTAGGGAGGAGGCAAAGTTTCTATGGGAGGGGTTCTGATGGGGTTTTCGTTTGGTTTTAGGAGCTCATGGGTGACCGGTTGGTGCCTTTAGCACAGGGAAAAACAGTGGGTCCACAAACAGTATTGTCCTTTCTTGGCACTGAAATTGACTCTGGATGCATAGAAGCGCAGTTGCCACAGGATCAAAAAGGGAAGATGTTAAGTTTGTTGGAGTGCATGCTCACTAAGGAGAAAGTGAAAGTGAGGGAGATTCAAGTACTACTAGGTCACCTGAACTTTGTATGTAGGGTAGTAAGGGTAGGTAGGACCTTTTGCAGAAGGCTAGGGCTAGCGTTAGTGGGGCTCTCATTACCTCATCATCATGTAAGAGTCTCGGCAGGGGACAAGGAGGATCTACATATGTGGTGTTTTTTCTTGCACTCATTGAATGGGATTCCACTAACACAACAGGGTGATTTGAGCTGGGGTGTGCAGATATTCTTTGACACAGCAGGAGGTCTGGGTTTTGATCTTTATTGGCAAGGCAGGTTGTGCACGGAGCCATGGTCAGAACAGTGGACACATGGGACAGGAGCATTGCTTTCTTGGAGTTGTTTCCCCTGGTGGTGGCAGTGACATTGTGGGGAGCAGGGTTGGCACACAGGAGGGTGCTTTTCAGAGTTGACAATATGTCTGTAGTGGAAGTGGTGAATAGGCAGTCAGCCAGGGATGCACAGGTTCTAAAATTGCTGCGTGTATTTGTTTTGGGCTGCTTGCCCCATGATATTGCTTTTCGAGCACAGCATGTGCCAGGTGTGGACAATCACTTTGTGGATGCTTTGTCTTGTTCACAGTGGGGGAGATTCTGTGGGTTGGCCAAGGACGCCAACAGAGACCCGACGCCCATGCCAGAGAAGTTGTGGTTAGTAGGCCACGCAGGATGGTACAACTGGTGGTAGGATGCCTCGCGGAGTCTACTCAGAGAGCTTACGGTCAGGCATGGATGGAGTTCTTGACTTCGGGGGCGCAGCGCAAGGAGGAAGGTTGGTTGTGGGCAGAGGATGTGATTCAGTTTATTCTAGACTTGATATTGGAAAGGCCTTTAACAAGTTACAATCACAGGCAAATTGGCAGGAGTAGCTTTCATGGGCAAATTGTTGTGGGGTTATGCACTGTTGGTGAGGGAGTGGGGCGCAGGATGCTGGAAGGGTGTGCAAGAGAAATAAGATGGGGGGACGGACTAGGAGACCAATAACTTGGCAGTTACTAAGCAGAGTTTTGGAGCAGCGGGTGTGTAGGGATGCGTCTGAATTTTGCTTGTTTTCGTCCCTTATGTCTTGGATATTTTTTGGGCGCTTTCTGGGTGTCAGAGTTGCTGGGAGGCAGGGGGCATAGAGGGGTACTGTGGGAGGATGTCTTACGGCGGGGGGATAGTTGGGAGGTCTGGCTTTGTAGTTCAAAACAGACCAGAGAGCAGGGGGTAGGAGCGTAGTATTGCACGTCGTGGGATCCCCAGGGCATTGCCCGGTGGTGTGGGGGGAGTGTTGGGCGTTATGCTGTGTATATGAAACTGGCTTGGTATTTTTTAGGCACGGGTCCGGGAAGAAGGTCACTGCTTTTCAGCTGGCATCGGTGTTGCAAAAAGCCCTTGCGCAATTGGGACTGCTCCCTACCGATTTTGGCGCACATTCTTTCCGCATTGCCGCGTCAACAAAGGTAGGAGATCTGGGCTGGATGCGCGAGGACATCATGCACATGGGCCGCTGGTCTTCTGATTGACACAGGCGCTATGTGCGGGTATTGGGGGAGGAGGATAGGGTGGGGACCCAGCCTTTTTGAATTTTTTACTGCTGTTTTGTTTCCTTCCAGGTCCTATGGCAGGTTCGGCGGCGGAGGACATGGCCATTTGGGTGGTGGGCCACTCGTTCATCAAGTGGGCAGAGGTGCAAGCTCATCAGAGAGAATTTGGGGCCAATGTGGGTCTTAATAAAATATTTGTTTCTGATTATGTGGAAAGGGAAAGGCGGGATGAGTTGGAGATGCTTGTTGCAGTGTTTAAATGGTATGATAGAGGGGGGCAAGTGCCCGGGAGTGTTCATCATCCACTTAGGGGAAAATTATCTATTGAAAGAGAAGGGTGTGGTTTTAATGAGGGCCATGAAAAAGGACTTGCTACAGATTAAGGTGAATTGGTCCGGCTGCTTTGTCTTATGGACAGAGTTCATCCCCAGGAGGTCTTGAAGAAGGTTGACCAAACCCATCGCAATTGACAGGGCACACAAAAAGGTGAATCAGGAAATGGCCCGTTTCTGCAAGGCGATTGGTTTTGGTAGAATTTGTTATTCAGGCATAAAATTTGAGGAAAGGAAATTTTTCCGTGGTGACGGTGTGTATCTGTTGCACGTCGGCATGGGCGTGTACTTATTGGAATTGAGGGAGGTCTTGTCCAGGACTCTGAACATGAGGTGATGAGGCACTTAAAAAAAGGGGCTGGGGGTTTTGGGGGCCATAAAAAGTTAGCAGGCTTTCTTTTTCTTGGTGGCGGGGTTCCGAAAGTTTTGAAGGACTTGTCAGAAGTTTGGTTGGTGTTGCCAGTTGGTGAACCATGTCCAAAGGGAGGGTAGGCAGATAGTTCAAGTTTCATTCTAGGACGTTTGGTTGCTTATGGGTTCATACATGCAGTTATAGGCTGTAAGGGAAATATAAAGTTTAAAATGTTGAAATGCACTACAGTTAAATGAGATAGCTGTGGGGTGGGCTTGTGGGGGGTGCAGTAGATGTGAGGGTTGGGGACATTGGTTAGTTACATTTGATGTTTAGCGAGGTTTTGTTTTGTAAGGCGGTTTGCCAGGATAAGTTTGTGATGTGCACCTGTTTCAATAAAGCGGCCTTTTTCACACAACAAAATGGTCTGTGATATGTGCTGCGCCTCTTTATCTCAAGAGGGGTTGGGGGGCAGCTGACCACCAGGAGGTCTGCCCCCTGTGCAGATTGAGAGGGTGGTGCAGCCAATAGGCTGCCATTTTGTGATGGGCTATTTTTGTAGCCCAAGATGTGACCTGCTGGCAGGGAGCAAGTAGGCGATTTTCCCCGCCAGCTCGTCCCCTTAATTAAATCTTTCCCGGGGATCTTTTCGGTCAGAGGTTTTGCTCATTTTATACTTCGTTGTTGAGACAGGTGCGCAGGGGTGTTGCGATTGTATCGTTGTCGCTTGGAATAGTGCCTTCAAAAGTCTCGAAAGTTTTGCAGGACTTGTCAGAAGTTTGGTTTGTGTTGCCGGTTGGAGAACCATGTCCAATGGAAGGGTAAGCAGGTAGTTCAAGGTTATTTTAGGGTGTTTGGTTGCTAAGGGGTTCATACATGCAGGCATAGGCTGTAGGGGAAATATGAAGTTTAAAATATTGAAATGCACTACCGTTAAATGAGATAGCTACGGGGTGGCTTGAAGGGGGGACTGTAGGGGTGGGGGACATTAGTTATTTATATTTGATGTTTAGCAAGGTTTCGTTTTGTAAGGCAGTTTCCAGGTAAAGTTTGAAATGTGCACCTGTTTCAATAAAGCGGCCCTTTTCACACTACAAAGTGGTCTGTGATATGTGCTGTGCCCCCCTCTCCCAATAATGAGATGTCTTTATGTGTTCCGTTGAGCAGTCTCTTCTCCTAGTTGTCATCTGGTGTGACCTATTTAGCTGCGTGCTGAAAATGTGCTGTGTAGTAGTAAAGTTCCATGTCCGGAAGTCCCAATCCTCTTTCAACTTGGTTTAATTTCAATGTGGTCACAGCTACCCTACTGCAATTACCTGCCCATACCAAGAAGAACAGCATGGTGTTCAATTTCATAAAGGCTGTTCTGAGTAGTGGCCATAGGAAGTTTTGTAAGGTTTATAAGCTTTGCGGAGGAATACCATTTTCGCAGTAGCTATCCTCCCATAATGGATAACGGTAGGGTATTCAAAACGTTTATTGAGGATTGCAAACCCTCTATCACCCTCCCTATGTTGTAATCACATTGTCGGTCCACTGCCATCACCACATAGATACCCAGATACCTAAACTTGTCAGTTTACCACTTATGTCCTAACTCCGGTAACTGCTTCACAGGGCACTGTGTCAGGGTCCCTAATAGGAATAGGATTGGTTTCAGCTTATTAGATCCTGAGCCCCGCCACTGAGCCAAATGTTTCCAGACATGTCAAAAGCTTAGGTACCGGCTTTGGGGATTTTCAAGTGGAATAACACATCTGCATAATAGGATATCAGATTTGTGGAATCTCCCTCCTTGATCCCTCATCCTTCTAATTCCACCCAGGCCCTGATCGCCAGTGGTTCTACTGTTTTTTTCGCTTGTTTTGACAATATTACTCAATTGACTTTTCCTCTTTCTCAACTGTGCATAGTGTAGGGTGACCGGAATTTTAAAGCCAAAAACCGGGACATTTCACAAAAATAGAAGAAGGACTACAATTTTACCTCAAGCGAGCGCACGGAAGGACAGCGCTCCTCAGCAGAGAATTACAGAGCAGGCAGTAAGAACATAAATAAAATGCAAATTTTAAACCCAGTAGCTTGCCTGTTATTTAAATTGCTTTCTTGAAACAACTGCTAACTATCCCTGCTTTGTAAAACATAAAAAAGAACTTCCCGCCGTTTTCAGTCGCCCCTCTCTAAAAACCGGGACATGAGCTAAATTTCCTGAAATCTGCCGGGACAACTGGTGAAAAACCGGAACCGTCCTGGCAAATCCGGGACGCCTGGTCACCCTAGCATAGTTTAACTTCTCTTTTATTCTCCCTCGTGCTTGTACAGAGCTCTCACGTTTTCCAGGTCTATCTATGCTCGAGTAGCTCAACCTCGTCCAGGTTTCTTTTTCCCATCCTGCGACATTTCTCTCAGCTTTTATGAGATAAAAGAGTACAACTCCCAGAATGCAAACAAAAATTCTGGCCTGGATAGGCTTCTCGCGAGTGGGTCTGAGAAACCTAAACGAGCTGTTCTCTCCTGCCACACATTCTCAGCATTCTCAAGCCCTATTTAAGAGCCACAGCAACATCACCGGGAGGAGGGCAAGACCCAGAGATCCACGAATGTTAGCTGACCATCTTTTTCCGCCAGGAGGCCCAGAAATCCATATTCCGAAACTTAACCGATCATCTTTCCCCGCCAGGAGGCGCTCGCTGGCTTTCTATCTCTGCCAACCTGACCAGAGCAGAACGCAGCCTGGAGCACCGGCTCCCGTGTGGCTGGGCCATTTTTTCCGGAGCAGTTTGCAATTTCTTCCACGTTACGACTGAAGTATTCTCTTCCGTTGTAGGGGCGATTGTAGTTCTTTCGGGGGTAGGCGGGCTTTCTTTTTCTCGGTGGGTTATATTTTTTTCTGTCCAATCGCGGGTTTTGCCGGGAATTAGAGCCTTAAAGAACATCTTAGGATTCCCGAGTCTGTTAGTCAGTTTTAAAACTGATCTTTTGTTTACCCCACCCCTTTTTGCTTAGAGAAGCTGCTTTTCGATATTTTCTGTCCGTTCACGGGAGGTAAGTTCCATTTTGGAGAATCTCCACCAATTCCAGATGGTTGTCATGTAGGTTTTATACCTTTAAAGCCTCCTTTCCTCTCATGTTTACATTATTGTGGTGATTCCTTTTTCTTCTTATTCACTGTATCCTTTTATGCCTTGAGTCCATCATACTTCATTTTATTCCTGTTTCTCTCATATGTTTGTCATTCTATATTTTCTGCTCTTTACCTTCATTTTCCTTTTGTTGCTTCTTCTTCCTGGGTCCATTCTAGTCTTTTTTCTCATACTGTTACTTTTTTTTTTTTACAACTTTATCGCTTGGGCGCCTGGGTATAAGGGCTCAGGGGGCCCAGCCCCACCAATAATTTAAGGCTGGATCTAGTGCAGCCCTGCCAAGTGCCACGCATCTCAGGTCAGACTAACTAAGGCATTTGCAAATTTATGTTGCATCACTGCAAGGCCTGAGATTGTCATGCAATCAGTATTAATTACAGACTGACTGCCGACAGTCTGTCAGCCCCTGTCTGTGATGGCCGTACCAGCTTTTTTTGTGTAATTTGGCAGCCTGTTGCTGCCTGTCACCAATGATATAGGGCCCATTAAGATGTCGGGTGGAAGGCCCTCCGACAGCTCATTGGTGGTGGTCCGCCCGACTTCTGAGGCATCAGTCCGACTGCCATATTCTGATACAGGCGGTCCGACCGCGCCTGCGGGGGGAATAAGCTCCGACTCGCTCAAGGAGCCCATCGGGGTGGAGGGCGGATCGTAATCCCCAAAAGGGAGGCGTTGCCTGCTCAGGCAACGCCATGGGGATTACGATGCACATTTCCGACAGCTTTTCTATGGTGGTTCGACTGCCATAGAAAAGCGTTACCTTCCCTGAACGACTGGGCTGACAGCCTTGGAGCCTCCTCCTGTTATTATTGATCAGGTGACTGGCTTTTTATCATTACAATTACATTTCGAGGGAGCAGAACCATTCTATTGACAGGTCATCTGTCGTAGACTCCTCATACTAGAGACGTGTTGACTACTCTGGGACAGTGAATGCCTGTGGGCAACTTGCATCAGAGCAGGCCAAGAGGAGATGACACTGGCAACTCTGCCCACTAAAATGTTATTCCCGTCTCCCGGTACAAGCTTAAGACTCAAGTTCAAAGGTAATGAAAAATATTGACAAATAGGCCCATTTATAACCCAGGCACTGAATACAGTTTATCTAAGAGTTCAGTAAAGGTGGTCAGTAGCTATTTAAAACTTTTGTGTCCCGGCCCCCCCAGGCCAAAGTGTACCTGTTGTCTACACTCGGAGCAAGAGATCAAATATACAAAATATGTGTTGATCGAGAACCAGTCTAAAGACAGATTGCAGGAGTGAGATTTTCTCTCTGCCTGAGTGACTGCGATGTAATCTCCTAAATCATTACATCTGCTTTCATGACCGGTAAAAACCTATAAGTATAGCAGTTTTTATCATTTCAAGACATGTTGAGTCCCCACCACAGTATACACTTGCAAATTGTGGGACAAACCTCAGTGCAGCCCAGCAGCTACACTGTGGTGGAGGAAAGTATTCACACCTAGGCTTCTCACAGATCCTCTGTGACCTACTGCTTACAGGGTAGCTGCAGTTAACCATCACTGTGGGGATGCCCGTGTGTACGGGGTGGGAGCAGTGTTTTAAAGGGACACATACTCCGTCCTGCATTTCTTTAATCTGCCTGGGAGAGTATGTGCACTTTTTAGCAATGGTTTAATACTTTTAATGAGAGAGTACTATCATGTCTTATTAGGAAGCAGATACTCTAGGATAGTGAGTACCAGCAATTTTATATTTCCATTTCAAGAGGGTTGCCAGTACCCTAAAGCACCCCTTCACTTACCTTAAAACAAATTCTGTGTCGGTGCCAGATGTATATACTGCTTACCCCTCAATCTCTCTTCACCATGCAGAAGGATAAGGGGACATCATCAACAGCAGAGCATCCTTTGGGTGGGAAGTCAGGTTTTACAACTTGGGGGCATTGAGGGTGAAACATGCTGCAGCTGCGGAATGCTTGCACAGCAGAAAGGGGGCAATGAGAGGAGGCTTCTTCTTTTGGTAGAGGCATGCGCAGTTCACCCTAGAGAACTATAAACCAGTGTTTCGAGTAAGTTGCAGCTGCGCTTCGTACACCTGTCTGTGGGCTCTGCCCCTGCATTGCCTTAAGAGTGTTAAGTGCCCTTCTTCTCTACCCCATCCACCCCCTCCTTTCTACGTGGCTCTTCTCCTTTCCGTTGGGCCAGTGACAGTCAACAGTAGATGTAGGCAGCCCATAAATGCTGAGCTCTGTTTCCCTTGAAGTATTCTTCTCAAAGGTTAGTTTGTTACCATACATTGCACTCTATGTACATATATTTTTGTGCATTTACCAGTCCTGCATTGTTTTTTCAACTGATTGTCTGACTGCTGGACACCCATACATACACCCTTGGGAATTATCTTGCTCATGAGGGACTGAGCTGTAAAATGTTAGCGTGAAGTAAAAGAAATACACATTCACATTATGTCCACCCCATGTTAGGTGGGCTTATTGCATATCTGTCAATTCACTCACGTTTGACGAGTCACCCTCTTTTTAGTTATATTCACTCATCTGACAAATAAAATGCCTCCATAGACTTTAATGAGGTCACACGCTTTTCAAACCTAAATCATCCTCTAAAAGGTTTTAATTCTCCATTCACATTAAAGAGCACCCTCTTCAGTGGCTAATTTCACCTACATGTTTAAGTCATGAAGTTGACAGAGGTGCTATTGGGGCCATCTACCATTAGTATAGTGCACAATGTGTGTCTATATTTCTTTGTTATAGCGAAGCTCTCCATTGCTGGTATTGCAAGTGAGACTTCTTTTGGAAGTAGGTTTTTGTGCTGGGTAAGCACTTCAGACATACTGTTGCTGTTTTAAGACCGTTTCTTAACTGAGTAAAAAGCAGCTATTTCTGATACTTATCTCGTATATACTTGATTGCTGTGTTCTACTCATGATAAAGAGTCAACCACAGTCATACATAATCACAGAAATATCACACATCTGCAATGAAAACATCACACATAACCAAACTGGAAATGTGGCAGCTATGATAATTGTCAGATCCGGACTTCAAATTGTTTATCCTGGCTGTCAGTGGAAATAGCTGTATCTTTCATCTGAGCAGTGGAGGAATAGGACAATACAGGAGAGCTCCATTGCCAGGTGACTGCTATCTGAAACACTAGATGTTAGAGTGATTCACATAGGTGAATATTGCTGGTGGGTGCCAAAAGACACACAGATATGGCTGCTGTTGTAAGCCATTGTCTGAGATCTAGCAGAATAATCACAGACCATTTATTTCACTCCTTGAAAAACAACCCTTTTTAATGTAACGAAAACAGGCTAAGCAAGCCATCTGTTGTCGATGGACCTGATCATATGATTGGGACTGGGCAACACTCATAATTTGGTGAGCCTAGCATCCTTGCTTTCATACCTTCTCTTTCATTCATACAGTTGCATTTCTTAGCCCCAGTTTAGGATCAGCTACTTTAAAGACATCAAGACAGCTGGCGAGTGAAATTTTGTAGCAAAATCAATGGGCACCCCAGCCATCCTCTGAATTACCAGGGCTCAACTGCCAAACCTTGTTATGCCCACTCACTACATTTTATGCAGCTAAAACAGCACACTATCAGACAGGGATGCCACGGAAGGGCCAAGGCATACACCACCCTCTGAAAATAAAGTGTAAGAAATTGGATTATTTTTGGGGTTGGTAACAACAAACCTCGAAGAATAATTCCAGCCCTAGTTTGGGTGACCCGTCAAAGTTAATAAATTTACCTGAGACCAACCGCCTGGTAGCTATGGCACAGAGCTGGCAGGCTTAACTTAGGCAATGTGTAATATATTTATGCAGTACCAAAACAGTAATAAAGTCGAAATGCAAAACAATAAGAATCCCTAACCAAATTAGACAAATAGAGTAAAGTTTAATAAACAAGATGGCACCAAATGACAAAAATCCAATCAGGGGAACAAGAGATCTGACTTATTAAAACTTTAAGTAAGAAATAGCACCAAAAAGCACCAAGTGCCAGTGATGGTCAATGGTCTGAGGCCTAGGCGCATTTTGAGGCTGACCGCAATGGAGTGCCTGCCAGATACACCAACTTGGTTCGTCCTGGTCAAAGGTTTACCTTCTAAATTAGTCTTTTGAATCCGAATGGCCTACATGAGTACACTTCTAAAGTCCCACAGGACCTCAGGGAAGGCTCTTAGAGGCCCACAGGGTGTTAGGCAGAGGCCCTCAGCAGAGTCCAGTCCAGGCACCCTCGCCTACAGACCTCCAGGACCTTGCCCCAGCATCTGCAACACCATCCCTAAATTCATCGCCCCACTCGCCATTGACTCCAAAGACTACATCTTCCTCAGAGACCTCAGTTTTCATCTCGACGACACCAACACTGCCAACCTCCTCGAAAGCACAAACAACATGGGCCTCACTCAACTAGTCACCAACCCCACACACACTGCAGGACCCCTCACTCCACCCCATCTTCACGGCTAGCGACAGCCAAGTACAGCCATGTCACAGAGCTCACCTGGACAGACCATGCCATCGTCCTCCTCACCATCACAGGCTCCCACCGCCACCAAACCACCCAGCACCCCACACCTCAGATGGAACAAAGTATAAGAGAGCCAGTGGACTGACTCCCTCAACACCGCCTACCCTGACACCGCAGCCAACCTAGAACAGGCTGTCAAGAACATTTCCGCCTGGATCACCGATTGTGCCCACACAGTCGCCCCCGTCAAGCCCACCAAACTCAAGAGATCCTCCAAATAGGCCAGTTGGCACACCACACAACTGAGAACCACAAAACGCAACTGCAAGCCACTGGAGCGGAAATGGCGCACCAGCAAGGAACCCACAGACCGAGCCACATTCAAGACATCTCTCAACCACTAACACCAATTGCTCAAAGAGACTGACGAAAAGGAGTTCCCTGGCCGCCTGCATTGAAGCCACTTCTAACCACAGCAAAGAACTCTTCAATATCGTCCGAAGTTCTCCAACCCCTCAGCCACCGAAAATATCATCACCCCTTCCCAGGAACTCTGACACCCGGGCGGACGTCTTCCACGTCAATAGTTCACCATCTACAAAAACTTCGAACCCCAACCCACTGGCGCCAACATCCTCAGCCTCCTCACTCCTACAGATGCAAAGCCCAACCACCTGGGCCCAGCTGACCACTCAAAACACTAAAGCCATCATGAACTCTGTCCACTGAGAAGCACCCACGGACCCCTGTCCCCACCACACCTTCAACCTCGGGAGTAAGATGATCAGCCAGAAGCTCACCCAGGAGCACCCACGGACCCCTGTCCCACCACATCTTCAACCTCGGGAGCAAGATGATCAGCAACAAGCTCACCGCCATTTTCAACACATCCATCACCACGGCCACCTTCCCCTAAAAACGGAAACACGCAGAAGCCAAACCCCTTATCAAGAATCCGTCCGCCAATCCCAGCGAACTCAACGTAACATAACACTTGTATTTGTAAAGCGCACTTATCACCCATGGGTCTCAAGGCGCTGAATAACAGACGTTTATTGTTACCCAACTCAATGGTACTCATTTTATCGACCTCAAATGGATGAAAGGCTGAGTGGACCCACCGGGATTTGAACCTGTGACCATGAGGTCGAACACAGGCCCCTGCAGTGGATGCATTAGTCCATTAAGCCACCAGACTGCCTCATCTCTCTGCTCCCCTTTCCTGACAGTGTCCTTGAAAAGGCCATCAACCGCCAACTCACGGAACACCTGGAGAACAACCATCTTCTGTACACCTCCCAATCCGAATCCCACACCAACCACAGCACCGGTACCGCCTTGATCGCTGCCACCGACAACGACAGAACCCTCCTTGACTGGGGAGAAATGGCGGCCCTGATCCTCCTCGACCTCTCAGCAGCGTTCAACACTGTATTCCACCACACTCTTATCAAGAGGCTTCACCACATTGGAATCCAAGGAGACGCCTGCTAGTGGATTGCCTCCTTCCTCCCCAAAAGAATCCAGAGAATCCACCTACCACCTTTCACCTCGAAACCTAAGAACTTCATCTGCGGCGTTCCTCAAGGCTTGTCCCTCAGCCCTACACTGTTCAACACCTACATGACCCCCTTGGCCAACATCGTTGGAACCTATGGACTAAACATCATATCCAGTGCTGATGACACGCAGCTCATCCTCTCGCTATCAAATGACCCCTCCACCACGATGGGAAACTTCCGCAGGTGCATGATAAGCTTCGCGGACTGGGTGAAAGACAACTGCCTAAAACTCAACACAGGCAAAACAGAAGTGCTGATCTTCAGGAACACCTCCCCGTGGAACGACGTCTGGTGGCCTTCGAACTAAGACCCTCACCCACTCCTACAGACGATGGCCTCAACTTTGGCATCATCATGGACAGCAAGCTCACCATGAAAAGACAAATCAATGCGATCTCCTCCCCCTGCTTCCTCACTCTTAGCATGCTCTGTAAAAACATCAAACGGCTCCCTGTCAACACCAGATGAACCGTCCCTCAAGCCCTAGTCACTAGCTGGCTTGACTACGGCAACGCATTCTACGTAGGAATCACCTCACATCTCCTGTAGAGACTGCAGACCATACAGAATTCAGCTGCCAGACTCCTCCTCGACCTCCCAAAGCAAAGCCACTGCCCACATCACCCCCACCTCAAGAAGCTCCACTGGCTCCCCATTCAGAAGAGATGTCAATTCAAGATGCTGATCCACACCTACAGAGCCATACACAACCAAGTATCAGCATACATCAACCACTTCCTGGACTTCGACCAACCCTCCAGACACCTACGCTCCTACCTTTCCCCGCTCACACCCCTGCAACCGCCGAAGCAACAGTGGAGGATGCTCCTTCTCCTACCTCACTGCGAAGTCGTGGAATGCCCCCCACCCCCCCTTCAGCTCCAGGCTTCATCCTTTCTGTTGGAACTCAGGAAGGGACTCAAAACCTGGCTGTTCAACTGAACCTTCCCTGGGCAGGGTTCTCAGCGCCTGGATACCCCCCCCCCCCCCGGTGGTTAACTGTGCTTTATATAAATACTCTGATTGAGATTCATTTGCCACTGGTCAGCTGGGTACTTCCAGGAAAATGCCTCTTGAAGCTTGTTGTCTCCATGTAGCCACACAGGAGGTCGGCCAGCTGACTCTGGGAGTCACTTCTTTGTCCTGGGTTCAAGAGGGAGCAGGTCCAATCCTTTAAGGCTCCTCTCCGGTCACAAACAGCAGGTGCAATCTTCTTCTGATCTTCTGCTGGTCCAGAGAGTTTTCTGAAGAGTGTATGTAGAGTTGCCACATTTTTGCCTGGCACGATCTAGTTGGTGGGAGCGGCTTATGGCCCCCCCCTAACTAATGAGGTAAAAGTTCAGTAGTACCCGTTTGCCTTAACACAAACAGAAACAGAAGTGTGTCAGTGCATTTTCAAGATGGCGAAAGTCTTCTGCTAATCTAAACTTGGACTTTGAGGGTTGTGTGTGTGGTGAGTATACTATGGTAATTGTAATGTCCTCACACATCTAATAAAATCCAGTTTGGAGCAGCTACTATACCCAGAGACAAAGGTCTGATAGGATAAAAGCGGGGTACTTCAGCAACCAGGTAAGGATCAACAAGAATTGCTTGCTACCGTTCAACTGTGCCACTTGTGCTATGTGACCCCAGCAAACCTGTCGAGCAGAATTTGACACTGTGCTCTCAAAAGGATGCCCACAGCCCCAACCCTGCATATTCGGTTGAACTCAGAGAAGTCATCTCTGCCCATTCAGGTCAGCCTATCGTTTGCTCCTGGGAGGCATTTTCACAATTAGCCGTCTGACAGTTCAGGCAGGTAAAGGGCAACTTTTTAATAGTTGCTTTCCCTTAATATTTATTTAAAATCTGACTTCACCATTGAATTGGATTTTTAATAAATATTAAAAAGAATTGTTTAATTATTTTTCTAGCTAGTCTTTTCCAGAGTAAGCAGTATAAGTCTTTAATATCACTTCCAGTGTTTTGCTATGCCCAACCAGCCTTCCTACAGTGCAAATACCTTTTGGGTGCTAGCCACTGTAAAGGCATATTAACATTACATTTCTACATGTCCTGCAATTTTAAATCCCATGCACCTTGCCCTACATAGGGGTGAATTATCAATATTTAAAAGGGAGGTTTTCACCTGTCAAAAGGGTTTATTTTGACAGTTCAAATTGCAGTTTTTACTCAGCTAGTCTGCTACAGTGATAGGCCTGAAGCCATGTTTGCACTGCAACTGGATTGGATGGCACAACAAGTGCTGCAGTCCACTCATGGCATTTAACTTTAAGGCTCGGGGTAAACTTTGTACCATTTTCCAGGGACTTATAGGCAAGTTAAATATGCCAATTAGGAGTATGCAATTCAGCCATAGTTTGGGGGGGGGGGGGAGGACGCAGGGTGGGGCACAGGCTCTTTACAACTGGCTAGCAGGTGTAAAGTGCACAGACTTCTACAAAAGGCAAAAAATCTGGGGTGATCACACAGAAAAGGTGGATTTCCTATATGAAGTAATTGCAATCACAGAAAATTGCACAACTGCAAAAGACAATAACTGAAAAAAATGACCCAAAAATAATCGAGCTGGTAGACATTCTAAAGCAAAGATTTTTAAAAGAATTATTAAGGTTAATTCTATATCCACAAGGGATTCTTATGTCCTTACTGTTACGTCTCTCTGCGTCACTTATGTATATCTTTTCACATCCTCTTCTCCTACCCGTTAATTCTAGATGTAACTGCCAACTTGGGCATGTGTGCCATTCAACAGTCCATCAATATGGGTGCAAGCAAACCAGGTTATCTTTTATTTAGTACACCATACTCCTATGATGGTTTCACATGCCCTTCATCAGTGATTATTTGTAAAAGAGTAAATGCCTGGGCCCAAAGTTTTGGTCAGAAGCCCAAGGCCAGCATTATGAATATCGGGGGAGACAAATACTAAGGCTGTGTAGTCTTGATTCTGCCTCATGCCTTGTTCATCCTATACCGGACACTCCCTTCACCTCTGTCTCACCTTTGCAGGTTCTTGTTCATTCCTGCTTTCTCTCTTCATCATGTTTTTATTTCAGGTTCTCTTCCTCCTCCTTTTCCCTTTGTGTGTTTTTCTCTGTCTTGCTCTGGATCAAAGATCAATGATGAGGAAGAATAAGTGCCAGTCCCCAAAAATGAGTACCAGTGGGCCCGCCTGCAACCACCGGATCAAATTAGGCACTGCTTTGGCTGAACCACACTCTAGGAATACATTGACACTTCCTTTCACCCTTTTTACAGTTATATAAAACCTTGGCCCGAGTGTGTAGTTTTTTTTTTAATTTGCAAAATCTATTGGATGACAAAAATAATGAGATCCACGAAACACAAAAAAGTTATGCCCTTCTTAAACACGCATTGGCATAGCCAATAGGTCTCGCCTTTGGGACCTTATAAGTATTTAGCCATGCAGCACATTATCCTTGGTGCTGTGCCGCCATGAATTGAAGAGCTATATAATTACTGTACACTGTGTGATGCAGTCCTTAACTACTGTGAAATTTTAGGTACAATTTCTTTGAAGCATCCTTTCACTGTGTTTATTATGAAAGTTATTAACTTTAGCCAAATTTTCATTGTTAGAAAGTGTTACATGTATATAGCGGAAATGATAGTAAGGATGCGGAATAAGAAGGGAGGAGAAGAGAGAAGGGTGAACGAAAACTTCTGGTTTGGAGAAGTGGGTGAATGACCTGTATTGAAAGGTGGCCTTTTTATGCACACGGTGCAGCACTGTTTCTCTCATCAGGGTAAATCATCTTACAACTTTACCTGGGCACTTAGCAGCCATCCTGCGACGTGGAAGAAAACAATACAAATATAAACCATACTTATGAAGCAGATTTTGAGTGTAATTGAGTAGAGTTCAGACGCACTATATTTTATTTTGTTGTACATCTTTAATGCGATGACGTTTCCCGCAGGTTTCCTTTGCTTCCTTTTCACATGCAATCTAGAAGGTTGTCTCATTAAAGCAGATCGATTTTTTTTTTTAATTTATTTTGTGTTTTGAAACATAATTAAGTTGAAATAGTTCAAAGGTTAAGAAAAAAATTATAGTCTAGATTATAAGTTTTCTTAAAGTCAGACCATACTGTGCAATGTTAATATCACTTTCAATTCAAGTAAGCAGATTGTAAAGTTGTGTAAAAGCTCCTCTGAAATTGTATAATGCACCTAGTAATGGGGAAGATGAAATAACTTATAGATGGAAAGGACACAACACCTGAGTAGAACTCCCTTCGATCAATGAATATATACTGTCCGTGCAGTATGGATAAGTATAATAGACAGCCCAACTGCCCAACACTGCCTGCCGGCCTTACATTGCTCGGTTCAGTCAGCACACATGAATGCACCATGGGGAACCACCCATTCGTGGCGTGATCGGCGCTCCCATCTAAGCCTATGACCCGAGCCTCTAGGGAGGCCTCATTCTAAGGACACCGGTGCTCATCGGACACCGGAAGTTACGTCGAACCATTGATCCCATTGACTTCTATAATCGAAGATGGGTGAGGCGAAGTAGACGAGCCGCGTGCACTCCTGGGCTAGAGCGCCAATCAGCGCCTGGCCATGCATTATTCATTGCAGCAGGCCGACTGATCAGCGCGTTTCTATTCCCCGGTGCAAGGAAGGCGGAGAATGATCTGTTTCTGGAAGTATTGTGCACTCCACAGGGCTCGAATGTGCTGTTTCAGGAGGTACAGCGCCCGGCCTGGGTCTAGGAAACTGCGCGTTGATTGATGAAGGCGCGGAGTTTGTGTCAAGCATTAGACTGGAGTGCCTTTTCTTCTCGCTGTATTTTGTGCCTTCTAGATATAGTGTGCTCGTTTCCAACCCTAAAAGGCCGGGGTTTATGCTTTGTGTGTGGCAAGGCCGGTCTCGGGTCCACTCCGTGCAATGGATAAATAAATGCAGACAGCAACGCCGGAGGGAGTGACTCTCTGTGTTCTTTTTTTTAGTGCGCACACAAACCTCTCCCATTTGTGCGGTCCATTGTTAAGCAGCCTGTGGGGAACGTAAAAAAATCAAAATAAACAGGTTTGCCCAGAAACCATTACAAATCTTTTCTGATGTGACCTAGACCGAGTCTCTCTTAGTCATACAGTTTTGGACGCATTGTCTGGAGCTGTGCGCGAGTTTCCATCATTTAAGTGTACGTCGAATGTGATTGTCCATATATGCATGAGATTTTACATTAGGTCACACAGATTTCCAACGTGATTAAGCGATTTGCCCAGCGTCAAAATAGTGGCACAAGTGCCAGAGGCAGGTCTCCATCCCAGGTCTCCACTTTCCAAAGTTAGCAGCTCAGCCACTCCACCCCATCAATGCAGGTACAAGCCCGCGGCTCTCAAAAGTGAACACGATAGGCAGCAGGATAATTCGGAAAAGGAAACAACGACTTTGAGTTGACTAAAGCCAGGCTGCATCTATTGATGAACATACTGGACACTCCACCCAGGCAACTGTATCAAAACCTTGCCATGGAGCTATATATGCATAGGCGCCTACGAAGCTCCACAGAATAGGATGTCAGAGCAGGGGATTCTATGGACGAACATACACAGATTTATAATTATTCACGCTTAATAATAATTATAAAACAGTATATTCACAGGAAGGGTGACGGAGAACAAAAACCTGCAACTGCTAGTGCACACAAATGCAGACAGACACACGTGCACCCACCCTAGCAGCAGGCACTTCATCATCTGCACTGCTTAAAGTGCAAGGAAGCCATGAAAACAAGTGTTCTACCGGAAGGACAATTCAAAACAGATCTTAATTTTAAAAAACATGGATTTTTATATCGGCCTGTAAAATAACTCAAGAGGAAAGCGGCCATGGGAAAGGTTAGACGTGCACCGCCAGTAGTGGAAGGTTACTGCTAGTGGACCATTGCTCTCTTCATACCTGCTCTGGCTTCCAAAACATTGAAAGCCGAGCACCGTACTGCACAGATGCTTCCTTGAGTGCTTACAGGATTGACTTGCTGCAGTTCAACAAAGCTTAATTGCAAGGAGATTGTCTAGAACCCAAATGTGACCTTTTTCTCATATATGGGTTCAGTGCCATTAACAAACGAACGAACACTGGCTCCTGTGAACAGAATGTAATGTTTTTGCATCTGCTCTATCACTGACGTCTAACTGTACTGTCATAGAAAGGTGCACTTCCAACTAAGTAATATAGCAGAATCAGCTCATAGTGCCCACATTTCAAGAAAATCGCGTTTAAAAAAGGTGGCCTAAAAAGGTGTGCCTGTTTGTCCAGGAAGTGGATATGTTAGGGGGTCCTGACTGGAGTAGATCAAGCAGAGAAGGAAATAAACACAGCAGTTGTAGAGCACGTTCACCCACATTTGTAGAGCACATGTTCGCTCCCAAGGAGGTATCTGGGACTTTTGAGCTCAGAAGGATGACAGAATCAGAGGAACTACTATGATTGGAAAATGTCACCTTGGGGTCGAATACAAATCGGTGGAGTGGCTGCATGAATACACAGAGCCACCATAACCGACAGGAAAAGAGAGTTGAAATGGCTATTTCCATGCCATAATGGATTACAAGAAGTTACTCGGGAGGGCAGAGTCACAGAGGAGGAACACAAAAAATACATTAAGTATTGGAAAGGCCAAGACTTTTCTATACATTTTGTATAGTACTTATTGTGCCTAGCCGTTGCTTTAGAGTGCTAATGCCAGCGAAAGGAGGAAATATATAGGTGACTGGAGACTTCAGGGACCTGAATTCATGCACCAGTGCTTATGTTCTATAAGCACAACACAAAAACACATCACTCAAAGGGTCATACACGAGCACCAGAAAACGAGAAACAGAAGGGGACGAGGGGCTCTCCTAAGCAAGATGGCCTAGCAAATATCATCAAACCTACAAAAAGGGAATAAGTGGTAGAATACCATGGATGCCACAAGTGACAGTGGAAGAAAGAGGGCTGCCACCCACGAGACATTGGTGTCACGTACACTAATGTAACCACTTAGAAGTGGTCGAAGCTGTTAGGGCGCGAGCTGCACACTGTGAAGCAGAGAAAATGACTCGTGCAGTATTTTCTACCTTGAAGTGTCTTCTATGTGGATCCGTAAAAGTGTAGCGAGGCACCTAATTTTTGTTTGCCGTTTTATACAGTTCGAATTTGGCCCAAAAGGCATCAGAGAGCTTTACATGACAACCAGATTACATTATTCAGATTTTGGGGGGGGGGGGGTTCTCCAGAATCACAGGATATTACTCCGACGTCGGAACTCGAACCTGGTCCCCAGTTTCAATGCCAGCAGCTCCGGCCGTTAGGCCACATCTCCCCCCAAATTATTCAAATATGAACCCGATAAAGTACTCTACGGCTGTTGGGGACGAACAACGTAAGCATAGCTGGTTCAAGCACGCAACACTAATAAAAACAATTAAAAAAAAAAAAAGGCCCAAGGCCGTGACGATGAATATACGATAAATATATTCACATTCCTCCTGCGTGGTCTCCAGGTACAGTAGAGGACGGGGATAGATTAGCGCCCCTGGGGCCCACAGATTAGGTGCCCGAGACCAGCACAAGGGCACAGCTCGGAGGTGGCCGGGCCGCGGCAGGCAGACATTGGCTCCTGGCACCAGGCGCCGCGCGCTTTCAAAGGCTCCACAGAAAGGCTCTAAGCGCCCTACAGGGCTGCTGCCAGTTCAGGCTCCGGGCACAACAAAAACAGCTTTTGGAGAGCGACACTGATAACTTTACTGTGCACGCATTTCAACTCCGTGTGCATCTCGCTCGCTTCGGTAACACTTCCAAGAACAGCCACGAAGCCATGAATTACCAGCCGGCTTCAATTAAAGAAATTAGTTTGTATTTCATTTGGGGTGGAACTTTAAAGCGATAAATGGCACATATCTAGCAGTGCTTGGCGCACGAACACCACTACATTGTATGGACTCAGTTTACGGGGATTTTCCAAAGTAATAATCGTGCGCACGGCAGGGTGGCCAGGGGTCCCACACACAGTAGGCATTACAGTCATGGTTTTCACGATCCTTCACCCCACTTTAAAAAACAAGCGCGGCCGCGCGTGCCAGGTCGGCGGCAAAAGTGAAAGCGCCCCGTTTGTAGCAAAAGTGCACAAGGGCCAGCGCGACCGCCATCTGTTTCCAATTAACGCGACCGCGAGACGCGGGCGCGATAATTGGAAACAGATGGCGCTGCTGCTCGCTCCCTAGGCCAGGGGAGAGAGAAGGCGGGACATGCACCCGCCTTTGGCCAATTGCATGCTATCTTTCTTAGAAAGGCGCATGCAAAGGCCAATAGCGGGTCATGGAGAAAAAAAAAAGCACACGCACGAGCGTGTGTTCAGAGTTTAAAGTCCTTACTAAAAGCCTCGCAGATCAGCGCATGCGCGCTGGCTCAGGCGAGACCTAAAAAGGAAACACATGGTAGAAGAGCCAAAACAATACTAATTGCTAGGTTTACTTATGCTTGAAACAAGCTGGCAAGGTGTGCACATCCTCAAGATCAGCAGCTGATCAGTATCTCCTGCAAGCTGTCTGCACAATTGAACATAATGCATTAAAGATTAAATGCATTCTGTGCTTCTGATAAAATACCGCCAAGCCAAAAAGTACTGGTCTTCTTTGTTTATTCCAATTACAAAGGCATAAAGGTACCTTGGCGTCTATCCTGGTGCTTTACTGATGGATTAGGTCTCCAATAATCCCCCCCCCTCTCTCTCTCTAGAGCCCTTATTTAATGTTGGTGCTGCTTTACTTCCCTTTCTGAAAGAACCGAGTGTTGGGCATGGTAAAGTTCTTGCAGGTCACTCCCCTTCAATCTTTTGTCATTCGCACTCTCTCTCCTGTCACTACCACTTATAGAGACTCCTCTCACTTGTCACCGACCCTTTCACTACTGTTACTGCTCTTCTATCACCTTTTATAACCCTTCTTGCTCCCGTAGTCATTGCTGTCTTTTCACTACCCCTTCTCCGTCACTGTTGTTTCTTATTATGGATACCTCTTCTCTAATTACCCATGCATAGCCTACCATCTTGCTTTTATGTTGTGGCCAGTTTCTCTTCTCGCTGTACCTACCTTCTGGCTTTTGTCACTGTTATCGTATATAATCTACCATCACTTCTCTCTCCTGGAAGTTAACAGTGAAGCACATGCTCCAAGACTGCAATCATATTTTTCACTTTACCAACACTCCCCTAATATTGCTGCAGAAAACAGATAAGGGTATACACATTCGTAACTGTCAAAGCAACTGAACTATGAAAATCACGTTTATAATCCTTAACATAATAATCCACGGAACCTTTTGAAACATTTCAAATGTAAAGTACCTTAAAATATGGGAAAAAATTGCATGTTGTTTCAAGGAGCCCCTTTTTTGGTGGTCATGTTTTTGGGACTCGCCTCTGGTAATCTTAAACTCCTAGCACTGGTGTACTGCAGAAATACAACCATGACATGGAAAGTTAAATGGCACTGGTGGACTGCAGCACATGTTGCTCCATTCTCTACAGTGGCTGTGAAAATATGGCTTCAGGCCTACTCTGTGTAGCCTGACAGCAGCAGCTTGAACTCTGCTGCCCAGACCTGTCAAAATCACCCTTTTGACAGGTAGGAAATCTGATTTTAAATATTAAATAAGTCACCCCTAGGCTCACCTTGCTAAGAGAGGCACATGTGTGGCATTAGAAATGGCTTGCTCCCCAGTGACTAGGCCCAAAATTAAATTGTCACTGGTCAAGCTGTAGCTGACACATAGGACAAGTCAAAGTATTGCTTATACACTTTAAAACATTTGACCTGTACCAGCTGCAGACTCCATTCAAAGACTTATTTTTATATTTAGTAAAAATATCCAATCTAATTGTAAAGTCAGTGTTGTGTAAAATATATTGGAATTGTAACATTTAGAAAGGTATCTTTACCCTGCCTGAAGCTGCTGGAAGGTAATTTGCATTAGCACTCCGGCTTGTCCTTTGACTGAGTTAGGTGTGATACCCCAGCCCTCTTGTGTCAGTGAAAGGCTAGGGGCCTGCATCCTGACACTGGTAGGTGCCAGTGGCCTCTGTTGGTTGCTTACCTTTTGGGCAGAGCTGGCCCTCAAGTGGGGACAGAAGCCTGACCTAGGAGGTAGGATGAACCACATCACATTATTTGCCTTGATGGTCCTGTTCACTTGCTTGGAGGCCTTTGGGTAGGCTAGACTTGGATCTTTCCCAGGTAGGGGCTGCAGAGAGAGGTTCTCCGGGGACCAGGTTAGTGCCTGGGGCAGAGTTAAACAGAGTGACAGTACTGTCAAAGGCAGAATTTGAGGATTGGTCAAAAATTGTTGAGGTGGTCCATTTCCCTACAGGATCCCCAGTGGAGCAAAGACCTGGTACTGACCCCACCACTGCAGATGGCCTTTCCAGGTTTTTCCATTTATGATGATAACTGCCAAGGGGGTGGCTATTTGCACCTCATCTTTAGTCTAGAGGGAAGCCGTGTTGCAAAGTGACCCCTTTTGGGTGGTCTCCCCCAGTTTTTAATTTGTTTGGTAATTTTGAACTTGAATACTGGGACACTGCTATCCTGTGCCAAGTGTTTGTGCTCTGACCCCAAACATGTTGAAAGTGACTTAAAACCTGTTTGGCACATTTAACTTTCATATAAACTCCTAACACTGGGATACTGCAGAATTACACCTGTGGCATGGAAAGTTAAATGCCACTTGTGGACTGTGGCACCTATTGTGTAATCCACTACAGTGGCAGTAAAAACTCGACTTCAAGCATACCGTGTGTAGCATGACAGCAGCAGCTTGAACGCTGCTGCCAAGACCTGTCAAAATCACTCTTTTGATGGGTAGGAAAACCTGATTTTAAATATTAAGTAAGTCACCCATAAGTGAGCCTTGCTGCCCACATGGTAGGGGGCATAATATTTTAGAGGGAAACGTGTGACATTAGAAATGGCATGCTCCCCCAGTGACAAAGCCCTAAACAACATTGTGACTGGTCAATCTGTAGCTGGCTGTTAGAAAGTGCCCTTTCTGCAGGGCCACTCCAATTTGTTGTTTTTTTTTTTTGCATTTTTGCTGAACCTTGTTTTTTCTAGCTTTAGAACTCTGTGCACTTCACTCCTGCTAACCAGTGTAATGTGCTTGTGCTTCTCCTTACAACATGATCTAATTGGCATACCCTTCAGTGGCATATTTAACCTATCTATAAGTCCCTAGTATATGGTACCCACATGGTACTCAGGGTCTGTAAGTTAAATGTCACCAATGGGCTGCACATTCATTGTGCCGCCCACTCCACCAACACTGCAAACATGACTGCCACCAGTATCCAAGCCGTGCAGGTTTAAACTGCAAATTTCATATTTTCAAAATAACCATTTTAACAGGTCTAAATACTTTTAAATATTAATAAGTCACCCTTACTGCCTATTAAGGAAGGTGTGAGGTATTTAAGAGTAGGACATCTAACAGTTAAACATGTCCTTACAGTGAAAAGGTCCAAAAGACTACTTTCACTGTAACAGGTTTGCTTTTCCATAGAAACACATCGGGATACAATATTAAGTTTAATAAATGCTCTATTCGTCTAGGAAAGAACTAGAGAAATATTTCAAGGACTCTTTTTGACAGTTACACAAAATCCAATTTAATGATAACGTTAATTTTGTCTATTATAGAAGAGGTACTTTAGACAAGTTACCTTTTAACTGCTTAAAGCCTATGGAGGCCTTTCTGCAAGTATTCAGCTGTCACCTGGCAGCTGATGGCTCCCCCGTGATGAGGTGTGAACTGCTCCCAGGAGCACACAATAGGCTGACCTGAATGGGCAGAGATTACCCATATACACCTGATAGAATATGCACGGGAGACTAGGAGGATCCTCTTTGATATTAAAGTGTCCAGTCTTGCTTCAGTATCACATCATGCTTGACAGATCTGCTGGAGTTCCTAGTTCCTTCCATTCTTTTTTAAGTTCAGGGAGTGGGGTCTATAAACGTCTATAATCCCTTAGGCCACTGTGAACTGGTAGGTCAATCATTATATTTAGGGCTGCCTCAAGCCTAGCCTTGCACTTGGGCACATTATTTATTATTCACATGGCCTTCTCCTGACTGAATAATACCGCCAAATCTTGGAAAGCAAAATTTAAACAGGAGTCGTTGATTTCTCCATGGGTTAAGACCTGCTACCCCCTTTAGATGTCATCCAGCTTTTTCCTATGTATTAATGGAATTCTTCCAATTATATGTATATCCCCTTTTTTCTGTTAGGCCAAATAGGATGCCCCCAGGGTTTCCCTCCTGCTCTGCTTTTATGACACACCCAGGCAAGTTCAGCATTTTTTCTATATATATTTTTCATTCTTTAGACCGGCTTCCGATTTAGTCTCCTTCCTGATCTATAATTATGTTTTCTATCTTTAGATACCGGGTGCTCATTGTCTTGTCCTAATGATGACCTGCATTAATGTGAGGTTAAAACGCCGTTGACTATAGACGTTTATAGACCCCACTCTCTGAACTTCAAAAATAATGGAAGGAACTAGAAGACATACGTTTTTTAAATCTTTGATGCATTGTTCTTTCACTTGTCACTTATCAGTGCAGATTATCTTTACGTGTGATTGTGGGTTTACCCTTGTTCTCAATACCTTTCTGTGTTTGGACTCAGAATCTTTTTTTGAACTTTTTGATTACCAGATTTTCACTGGGACCAATACACTTGTACCCAACGAGGGCTCCATCGCGGTCCGTCTCAAATTGCTCCTAGGTCCTGGTCTACTGTGTCCATAGACTATCATTGGCACTTTGTGCTTTTTGGCGTTTATTTTCACTCTTAAATTTATATCTCCGTTTAGCCTTATTATAATTTTGTTGTTTTTGTCTCTATTTTACTCAAAATTATTCTTGTTATTGTAAAATTGGTTGTTCAATTTTATTGTGTTTTGTATCACTTTTGCTACTGTATAGTCACTAAATACTTTACTCATTGCCTTTGACTTAAGCCTGACTATTTTGGGCCCTATTACGAGTCTGGCGGTCTGAGGACCGCCAGACTCATGGTGGCGCGGCTGTGGCAAATCCAGTCACCGCTGCACCGGCGGTCCTACCACCAGATTACGACCTGGGCAGTTGGACCGCTGGCTCCGCCAGGGAACCGCTGTTCCCTGGCGTTGGAGCGGCGGTCAGAGGCCGCAATATGCTTGCCAGGGTTTTCTTGGCGGTTCCACCGCCATGAAAAACCTGGCGGAGAGGAAACAAAGGGGGCCCTACAGGGCCCCATGTGCCTCCACCGTATGGGGATGCACGCAGGTTGGCATAACATGTACCCCCCTGTGTGCATGCAAATAGGTTCCTGCACTGTAAGGTCTTTCGAGTCCATGCCATGCGGGAACCTTGTAGTGCGGTCCCATTGCACTGCCTTTTTAACAGGCACCATCACCTTTAAAAGAGGCACCGCCATGAGACCGCCATGCCACCTGCGTGCCAGACTACTTGTAAGTCGTGGGCGGGCGACCTTTGGCGGAGCGGTGGCACGGTGGTTTGCACCGCCGTCCCACCGCTCTGCTGAAAAGTCGTATTCGGCCCGCATGTGTCATGTTATGAGGGATTGAGCACGTTTATTGTATTTAATTTGTGTGACATCTAGAAGGTGGTGGCCACTATCAGTTAGGTCTGTTGCACAGAAATGACCGATCAACAAATAAAGCAAGAACAGTTTCATTTCAAGTGCCAAAAAGTTTTCTAAATTAATTTCACAGAATGTAATGAGAACTTATTTACTCAACCGTAGATACCATTGCGTGGAGAAATTTAGTTCTGCTTGCCAAATGTTGTGCCAAGGATTCATGCTGAAGTTGATCTTCCAGTGTTTCGAATAAACATGACAAAAAATGTATTTCAAGTTGACACATTTGTTGCCTAAATGGAAATTGGGAATGTGTCAAAACATTATATAAAACGTTTGCCTGCTCGTGTCTCTGAAAAGCGTATTGGTTGGGGATTTTTTATCCTGGCATGACAGGTTATGCCCAGTTTTCCTGTCTTCTGTAGTACTGTAAGAGAGATCGGCCTGCTTGCCAGCTGGCAGAGTATCCGCTTATGAAAACGGCATCGGTAATAACGATTAATTTAAAAAGTACATATTGTGTAATGTGTATTATGGCGTAATAATGGCCCTCCAGTGTTCCTGTGACATTTATAAATCACTTTGTACTTTTGGACCATAATACACCGTTACCTGTTCTGTATACTCTTGTTGAATAACTCTAAAATCTCATACCATATCTACACTCATGATATTCATCTCTATGTGAAGATATCCTCAGCGAGGACCAACTGCTATGTTTCTCAAACTCTCACACATATTAAAGACTGTATTACATATCACCACCTTTAAGCTGAACCCTTTCAAGTCATATTTTCAATGGATTGCTCCCCTCTACTACCCGATGCCCGTATTGCAATGGCACAACAATCTGACCATTCTAGACCACAATCCGGAAATTGTACCTTGTGCAAAATCTCTTGTTTTTGTACTGGACAAAAACCCAAACCTTCCAAGACACATAAAAACACTAGTAAAAATAGCATAGCCCCAATTAAATTATGAGAAATTGAACCTCTCCTCTCAATGATTTCCAGCAAAGTGATACAGGCTCTTTGGTTTCAGGACTGGGGTACTGTAATTCCCTGCTCTGTGGAATTCTTAAGACACACCTAGCACCATGGCCAGGCTCATGCCAGGGAAGAGAAATATGACCACATTGCTCTCACTCAACTGGCTTCCGGTAATAGGTCTTTGCCAGTACAAACTAGCCTGCATCACTTACAAAACCATCCACACACTTTCTCCCAAATGCCTGGCACACAAACTGAGCTTTTCAGATGAGGAGGCCTATTTGACAAATGCAGGGAGCCTCCGAATTGAAATCCCAGCTTCTAATAAATTACACGCACGGTTTTACATCCCCACTTGCAAGATGTAGCCTACACACCTGCAATACTGGAAAGCACACAGACCTCTCTGCAAAGCTATGCCGTGCCATACTTCAGCTTTTGCAGTGCCACGAAAAATCCACAATATAAACTCGTAATTTGAAGAAGCGCATATGGGAATATTTTTTGTCAGTATAAATGATGCATAACATTTTTTCTCAACACTTGCATTGTATCCAAAAGCGTTCCAACTGGTGAAACTGTATTTCATTACATATATATTTATTACACCAACTCAGGATTTCATGAAGATGTGTACACTACAGACGTGGAGGTGGCTTGTACATTTTGTCTCTGATCTCTTTTATTTGTGCCTCAGACAGAACTGACAGGTGTCCCAATGAAGGTGAAGATTAAGATGTGGCATGGAGTGGCATCCTGGCTGTGGGTGGCCAATGACGAGAACTGCGGCATCTGTAGGATGGCTTTCAATGGCTGCTGCCCTGACTGTGAGTAGTGAACGATATGAGAATGAGCCGTGTGAGGCCAGCAGTTGATAGGACATATTTTAAGCTTTACATAGAGCATATGGATGCACTGGAGTTTGCTTTACAGGAGGGGTGATGAGCTAAGAGCAGTAGTGCGGCCGTGGGGCTGGTTGTGTGTATCAAAGAATGCAAGTAGTAAAGCATTTGTATGTAGGAAGAGATTTTGTTAATATGTGGATGGAGACAGCTTTTCTCTTTAGTAGATCTGGATCTGAAACTTACTTTAACATCAACTTACAGACTGTAATTTGACTGGCACCAAGATATGCTTGTTCAGTACCTTATCTCTGTTCATTGAAAATGTCATAATTGACCTAAGGTTTTAATAGCCTTCTATGAATGACATAGGAAAGATTCAATTACCGCCCCTTTCCCTTCATCATCACATTACTTACGCTTTAAAGAGGGTGTATCCCCCTGAGAAATGGAGTCTGCTGCTAAACTCCTCCCACACTGGCGAGTTGGATTGGGGGGGTTAGGTTTGTTATTAATATGTAGGTGTGCCCCCTGCAACGACTTCTGCTAAAACGAACTGCTGACTCAGGCTGTTGGCATGGAACATGACGCACCAATGTCAAGCAAGAGCAAAGGAGAATACTTCTGTCGGCACTAGTTGTAAAACAAACAAGCATTAAAAATGCAATAGGTCTCGCATTTACGCGAGTTTAAGCTATTGGCATTGTAAATGGCAATGCCTTTTATTTATGTTTTAAAAACAAAGGAAAGTGGCCTATAGGGGGATTGATTTACCATGAAAGTTGAAGGGCAATATCATACTATTTATGAAGGGGCTTAATGAGGACGGGTTGGAATATGACATGGTATTCAAAGAAACACGCAGAGATCAACGCCCTACTCAAAAAACCTCTGACGAAGGACGCCTCGGGCCCCACAGATTAGTCTGGACAAACACCGCCGTTACTGCCTCTGTAGAACGGCTGATATCGGCTCGAGAAGGGCATTCACCAGGCAGCGACAGGGTCACAAAATGACACCCACAGAGACAGGCCGTCAAGAAGAACGAGACGACTCAACGGGTGGGCAACACATACAAAGGTGAAGCAAGCACTCAAATAATGAGACAAGCATACTTTATCAACCCTTACAGTGTAAACTACATAGACAAACACAGGCGTAACCACCCAAAATACAGTCATAAAAACAAAATTGCTCAGCTACACAATGGCCTTACTAAGGTTTAAAAATGCAACCACCCGCCACGAGGTCACATTAGAAAGCATACAAAACCTAATGCAGATGCACTACCAGCTAGAGATGGTCACGGTGAGAAACTCAAGGAGGGATGCCCAGAAACGTGCAAGGCTATGTCTCCCAAACGCACACTGTCCGGCATAGATGCACTCCCAGTGCCAATACCACAGGAAGAGGAGGAAGGCGGAGAGCCAGTAGGGGCCGGGGCGGCGCCGGTGGACAGAACCAAACCTTCCCAGTGAGGAGACGGGCCGGACCGCGAGGGCTCTGCTCTGCCAGCAGCAGAGACCTAGGAGAAGCGCACGCTCCCTCCCTGCCCGGCGCAGAGACTCCCGGAAGAGACTCTGGTTGGCATCTCCTGTGTGAGGAAAACCGCTTCCAGAAGTGGCAGGACTCCGTTTCCTACTTGGAGGAACACGTGCGTGCGAAGGGGACCAAAGTGCGTCCCTGCCTGCCACAGAGGGGACATGGCGAGCCTGGAAGACAGGCAGGCGCAGACAGCCAAGAGGCTATGTACACAACACAGTAATGCCTCTACGGCAAGCCTGAAAGACAGGCAGGCGCAGACAGCCAGGAGGCCATGTACACAACACAGTAATGCCTCCAATGCATGGCAAAGTATTTTTGGACCGCACTGAAAGGGGGAGGAGATTATGGAAGTACGGACAGGAAAGGAGAGGCGAACACCAAGGGACTCGGAGAGAAAGGGAGCAGAAGGTTGGAACAAGCGCGGCCGCGAAAAGCACGAAAGTGAAAGCTAATAAGACAAGCGCGGCCGTGCGAAAGCTAAATGAACAAGCATTGGCCGCGCGGCCGTGAAAGCGACGCGGCCGTGAAAGTGAAAGCGATCGCGCTAAGAAGCAGCAGCTGTTTTCAAGCACACTCGTGCTTGTGGCACCATCCGCCTTGCGGGAGCAAGCAACAGCCAATTAGCATGCGCGCCGCTGCTCGCTCCCGCAAGGTGGATGGCGCCACAAGCACGAGTGCAGTGCTTGAAAAAGTGAAGAGCGACGGCTAAAGGCCCTCCTACGCAGCGCATGCGCGCTGCGTAGGCGAGACCTAACAATCCGGTGTCTTTGCGCCTCACTGCCTCTCTGTCCTCCTTTAGTTTCCCAACTGTGATGGTCTCCGAAACGCGCATCTTGTAATTGATTCAATGTTATAGCCCATTCTTCTAAAAACGAATCATCTGTTTAAGTAAATAGCTGTCAAGAAATGAAACCCCCACCTCTGCCGCCTCCAGTGTAAGAGTCCAGAGATGGGAGCCAGGCGGGCGGGACAGCCGGGGGGCTCTTACTGTGACAGGGCTCTGTCTCCTCCTCCCACTAACCCCGCCAGCAGCAGGAGGGGAGATGCCATATGTGGATTTTGGTGGCTTGGACTGGCTTGGATGCAGTGCGTCCTGCTGCACCCAGAGAGCTGGGCAGGATACACACTGCACTGGATTGGGTGCTGTGCGTCCTGGTGCTAAAGAGAAACGCGGGTAATATTTATATGCCCATACTGTAAATCTGGTAGCAAGTGTGTGTGCTGACCTGCGTTTTAGTGCCGTTCTGTGTGTGTTTGTGTGTGCCTGAGTCTTGTATGCGTGCTTGTGAGTCCGTATAGGTGCTTGTATGTGTTCTTGCATACTTGTGTCAATCAATCAATCACAGAATTTGTAGAGCGCACTACCTACCCGCGAGGGTCTCAAGGCGCTGGGGAGAGAAAGGGGGGGGGGCGGGTGCTGCTACTGGTCGAACAACCAGGTCTTGAGTAGCCTCCTGAAGGTCAGCAGGTCTTGGGTCTGTCGTAGGCTTAGTGGAAGGGTGTTCCAGGTCTTGGCGGCGAGGTGTGAGAAGGATCTGCCGCCGGTGGTTGTTCTTCGAATGCGAGGGACGGTGGCGAGGGAGAGGTCGGCGGAGCGGAGCTGGCGGTTGGGGACGTAGAAGAAGAGTCGTCTGTTGAGGTAGGCTGGGCCAGTCTTGTGGAGTGCCTTGTGTGCGTGGATGAGGAGTTTGAAGGAGATCCTCCTGTCGACGGGGAGCCAGTGCAGGTTCCTCAGGTGGGGGGTGATGTGGCTGTGGCGTGGTATGTCGAGGATCAGGCGTGCGGAGGCGTTTTGTATGCGTTGCAGTCGCTTGATGAGCTTGGCCGGGGCTCCCGCGTAGAGGGCGTTCCCATAGTCAAGTCTGCTACTGACGAGGGCCTGGGTGACTGTTCTTCTTGTGTCTGTCGGGATCCACCTGTAGATCTTGCGAAGCATGCGGAGGGTGTTGAAGCAGGAGGAGGAGACTGCGTTAACTTGCTTGGCCATGGAGAGCGTTGAGTCGAGGATGACTCCCAGGTTGCGTGCGTGGTCGGTGGGTGTCGGGGCTGCTCCCAGCGTCGTTGGCCACCAGGAGTCGTCCCAGGCTGAGGGGTTGGAGCCGAGGATGAGGACCTCTGTCTTGTCCGTGTTCAGCTTTAGTCGGCTGATCTTCATCCAATCGGCGACCGCCTTCATTCCTTCATGGAGATTGGATTTGGCGGCGAGGGGTCCTTGGTGAGGGAGAGGATCAGTTGAGTGTCGTCGGCGTAGGAGATAATGTTGAGGTCGTGCTGTCTGGCGATGCGTGCGAGCGGGGCCATGTAGATGTTGAACAGTGTTGGGCTGAGGGAAGATCCGTGGGGTACGCCGCAGATGATCTCGGAGGCTTCGGATCGGAAAGGTGGGAGGCGGACTCTCTGGGTTCTGCCGTCGAGGAAGGAGGTGGTCCATTCCAGGGCCTTGTCTCGGATCCCTGCGTCGTGGAGGCGTGCGCGTAGAGTGCGGTGGCAGACAGTGTCGAAGGCGGCGGAGAGGTCCAGCAGGATGAGGGCTGCGGTCTCACCGTTGTCCAGCAGGGTCCTGATGTCGTCGGTGGCGGCGATGAGGGCAGTCTCAGTGCTGTGGTTGCTGCGGAACCCCGATTGGGATGGGTCCAGGATGCTGTTTTCTTCGAGGTATCGGGTTAGCTGTTTGTTGACGATCTTCTTGATGACCTTGGCTGGGAACGGAAGCAGGGAGATGGGCCGGAAGTTCTTGAGGTCTCTTAGGTCCGCCTTGGGTTTTTTGAGTAGGGCGTTGATCTCTGCGTGTTTCCAGCTCTCTGGGAAGGTCGCGGTCTCGAAGGAGAGATTGATAACGTTGCACAGGTGGGGTGCGATGGAGCTGCTGGCTTTGTTGAAGATGTGGTGCGGGAAAGGGTCTGATGGGGAGCCGGAGTGTATTGTGCCCATGGTCTTGATGGTGTCATCGATGTTCACGCTGGCCCAGGCTGGCAAGGGGTCATGGTCGATGGTGTGCGGCGGGTCTGGTGTATCTATCTTAGTGGGGGCTGTCTGGGTGTTGAAGCTGTCGTGGATGTCGGCGATCTTGCGGTGGAAGAAGGTGGCGAGGGAATCGCACAGGGCTTGCGACGGCGGGATGTCGTTGGTGTTGGAGCTGGGGTTGGAGAGTTCCTTCACGATGTTGAAGAGCTCCTTGCTGTTGTGTGCGTTGTTGTCGAGGCGGTCTTTGAAGGAGATTCTCTTGGCGGACCTGATGAGGTGGTGGTGGTTACGGATGGCGTCTTTATGGGCTGCGTGGCTGTCCGGTGTCTTATCACTGTGCCATTTCTTCTCAAGTTTCCGGCAGGTACGCTTGGAAGCTAGGAATTCCGGGGTGAACCAGCTGGCTCTTTGGTGGTGTCGCTGTAGGTGAGTTTTTCAGCGGGGCGAGGGTGTTGGCACAGTCGTCTATCCATCGTCTGAGGTTGCAGGCAGCGTCGTCGGTGTTGGATGGGTCGGAGGGAGGGCTGAGAGCGAGGTTTGCCCGTAGTTGGTCTTCGGTGACTTTGCTCCAGTAGCGGCGTGGGATCTGTTGGGTGCGGTGGTGTGTGGTGGGTTTCTGGAAGGTGAAGTGGATGCAGCGGTGGTCGGTCCAGAGGAGTTCCGTGGTGTGGCTGAAGGAGACGTGGGAGCTTGAGGAGAAGACGGGGTCGAGCGTGTGGCCGGCGGAATGAGTCGGTGTTGTGACGAGCTGTCTCAGTCCGAGGTTGGTGAGGTTGTCGATCAGGGTGGTGAAGTTGCTGTCGTTGTTGTTCTCCAGGTGAAAGTTCAGGTCTCCGAGGAGGATGTAGTCGGTAGAGGTCAGGGCATGCGTGCTGATGAAGTCGGCGATGGAGTCGCTGAACTGGGGTCTGGGCCCAGGGGGTCTGTAGACAAGGGTGCCTCTAAGGGTGGTGTTGGGGTCCGTGTGGATCTGGAAGTGCATGTGTTCGGCGGTGCAGAGAAAGTCGTCGGTGCTGGTTGAGACCCTGATGGAGTTCTTGTGGACGATGGCGATTCCTCCTCCTACTCCGTTGACGCGGTCTCTGCGGGTGATCTTATAGCCGTCTGGGATGGCTATGGCGATGTCGGGTGCAGAGGAGTCGTTCATCCAGGTCTCTGTCAGGAAGGCGACGTCTGGTGATGATGTGTCGAGCAGGTCCCAGAGCTCGACGGCGTGTTTGCGTGCGGAGCGGGTGTTCAGTAGGATGCATCGGAGGTGGTTGAGGTCCTTCTTGGCGGGCGCTTCGGTGGCTCTGAGGCTGGTGTAGCTGCAGTTCCGGCAGGTGAAGGGGCCATGTGTGCATTTCGGGGCGGCCTTGAAGCAGTTGTGTGTCCGTCCGGGGTTGAGAGCGTGGAGTGTGGTGGCATCGTAACGGCGTCGGTCCTCGAGGCTGGAGCGGGGGGCGCGCGGCCCAGGGGTTCTGGCGCTGGGCGCGGTCCAGGCGCGGATGGGCGCAGACGGGCTTGCCTTAGGCGCGCCTTCGGCGCGCCGGTGGCGATCCCGCTGCGCGCGGCCGCCATATATGGGGAGCTGGGAGGGAGGAGCAGCTGGGAGGCGGGAGGCAGGGGCAGCGAATGGGCAGTCAGGGGGGCGGGGACGCAGGGGACGCAGCGGCGGGGGGTACAGAAGGCAAAGTTGGGCACAGGAGATGGGGGCACGAGGGGAAACAGAAGGCAAAAATGGACACAGGAGATGGGGGCACGAGGGGAAACAGAAGGTAAAAAATGGACACACAGAATGGGGGCACGAGGGGAAACAGAAGGCAAAATGGACACAAGCAATGGGGGCACGAGGGGAAACGAGGCAAAGTGGACACAAGAAATGGGGACAGCGAGGGGAAACAGAAGGCAAAAAATGGACACACAGAATGGGGGCACGAGGGGAAACAGAAAGCAAAATGGACACACAAAATGGGGGCACGAGGGGAACAGAAGCAAAACGGGCACCGAGGCAACAGCAGAGGGGCGAGCTTACCAGCAGCAGCAGCGGGCAGGACAACACAGGCGGAGCTGTGTGGCGGGGGAGCGACCTACCTGGCAATGTGTTTATTGCATATATAAATATATTGCGTACCATTGTGTGTCTGTGTATCTTCTGTGCTTGGGTGTGTATGGTGTTTGTGTGTGTCTTCTATACTTGTTTCTATGAGTGTTTTTATATGTGCGAGTGTCTGTGCTTTCTGTGTGTTACTAAGTATGTGTTTATCTGCGTGTCTGTGTATGGTTACGTTCCTCACATATGTTAACTCCTGCTGTGGTGGACACAGAAACCCCCTTTGTTAGGCAAAATGTAGAAACGTATTTTTTTTTTACTTTCTCAAGCTAAAACAGCCCCATCAGTAGATAGGTTAATATTATTATTTCTGCAACAACATATTTCTGAAACATGCCGATAACTAGGTAACTCTATTAGGCAACTGGGGGCTCTCGTCTTTGGGGAGAACCCAGGGGGCACTGCCTTGAGCCATCATCGTGAGTTGGCTTTAGGGACACTTTAGCAGGGAGACGGGTTCTGATATGAAACGTCGTTCGTTGGTTAAAAAAAAGGAGTCTTCCGCATAAACAGTGCGAGTAGTCAGTCTGGTGCGTGTTTTTGGGCTGGCTCTCCACATTGTGGCATGTGTGCCCCCGTGACTGGGAGGCTGGATGAGGGGCAGTGCCCGCTGCCTTGGCAAACATGCCTGACAGGGGATTTTTGTGTAACAGCAGGGACAGGAGATGTCATACAAATGTGAAATAACGGATGTACGTCCCCATGCCACCTTTATGAGGGGGTGTTTTGGAAGCGCCTCGGAGTGTTTTCACAAAGCATGTGCCAATCACACAAACCCCATCGAGGAGCAGCACACAATGCCTGGATGTGTACGGAGGGAGCAGCAAGCCTTGTGTTCTTTGGCAAGCTTAGTTTTTTAATAAAGTTAAAACCGGTTGTGCAGATCTGACAGAGCAGGCAGGGGCTGGGACTCCGGCTCACCCACCGATTCCCTTACGGAAACACAAGCTGAGCTGTTTATATCTTTCTTACAGTTATGTGTGCGTTGAGGATGGGGGGTGGGCGTTTGCGTGTCGAGTGCCTCGAAAAACAAAAACAATCTGGATAACCAACTGCTATGAGCCTGCTTGGGTGGGAGCGTGCACAGAACTCCCCAGTGATGATAAGATGCTGCACATGGTGGTCCGGCGTGGCCCTCTGATTTATGGCGGTGTGTGGCTGTAGAAGAAAGGGTGCCGGGTGGATGGCGAGATAAAGATTGTGTTAAGAAACTATAGATACAACGTGAGCTTGGAGAGGCGCGGGGAGCCGAGGGCTGAGAGGGGCGAGTACAAGGGAAGAAGAGGACGGAAGGCAAGCCTTGTGCTGCTGGCTGCAAAAAAACGGCCTTCAGCTACGGACGGAGTGTTCTGTCGTAGTACAGCTTGGGGGGTATTCAAGAGGGCCTGGAAAGAGCCACGGCGCCACTGCTTGAACGTAAAGCCTCAGTACCCCGCCAGGCGCTTTAAATACTACTGTCTGCAAGGCCTGGCTCCATCAACAGAATTTAAAGATGATGGCGGCGTGTGGAGAAGTGTGAGTCTAGAGAAGGACACAGCTAGTGGGCAGGAAGGGGGTGAAGGGCAAGAGGACCCGGGGGGAGGGAACTGGGACCATAGTACAAGGGACAACATTTTAGGCGGGGCTTGAGACCGGACACAGGGGGAGAATGCGAAGAGAGATTAGAACAGAGACCAAAGGAGCAAGCGCCAGCGCGAGGAGAGACTAGGACCGGGACCCGGGGACGGTGGAGGGCCGAAGGAGAAAGTAGGACAGGAAGAGAGCAAGTATGCCCCTCGGTGAGTCATGAAAGAGGGTGAGGGGCAGTATGAGATGAGACCACGGTACAGAGGAGAGTGAGACAGTCACCTTCAGCTCCGCCATCTTGCGACATTGTGGGAGAGACCGGTCCGACGCTGAGGCAGAGCGGGCGGAGCGAGAGGGAGGGAGTAAAGTGACGGGTGGGGCGCGTTGTGCCTGCCTGCAGCCCTGCCTCCTTTTGGGACGGCCCATCCGGACTGGATCGTATGGCTTCTTTATATAACAGCCTCATAAAGATAAGAAACTGCTTCACGACAGAAGGAAAGCAGGCGAGCCAGTCCGGGTGGGCCGGACCAAAAAGCCAAAGGAAGGCAACCCAGAAAGCTCATTTCCAATGGCAGCCCACCGTTTACCATAAACGGTGGCGCAAGCCAATGGAAATGAGGGGCGGGGCTTCAAGCCCTCTTCTCAAAGTCCTCATCAACAATAAATCTCGCCAAGCGAGCAGCGCATGTGCTGCAACGCTAGGCGAGACCTAAAAATGAAATTCCTCCCTGGCATTTGTACTCCCTGCTGCTGCCCACATTCATAGGGGTTGTAGCTGAAAGACACCGACCCGGACCCTTTTACTTACGGAGTACGGTGAAATTCGGGGTCACGCAAGGTGCTGCAAGGGACGCACTCAAATGTACTAGATGGCCGCCTGATGCTGAAATGCTACTCTAGACAGCACTTTCCATTGGAATGGATGAACCAGCACCAGAAATAGCTACTGTGTTTTTTTAAAAACCAAAAATGGGGTGCAACATTGGCCGACCACTAGTGAGTCACCTGAGACCCATAAAGATTGTGCCAAGGCAAAGCAGCCGCCTTTTTAATATGCACATGTGTAGTGCTTAAATTACACTGTATTGCAAGCTGTTGAACAAGGAAACAGCTGAGATCCCCATTTCTAGTTTTTTAATTGAATTTAGGTAGTGTGTCAGAAAATCACATAGGTATTTCCCGATAAATTGTAACAGGTGGTCTAGGCAGCTGTCAAAGAAATTAAACTGCTATTGACATGCATAGGTCCTTCACTTCCTATTGCTGCTGCCTAGAATTCTCTGTTGGCATTTGCACTTACTGCCTTTGGACATTAGGTGATTTTCAGAGACCATGCAGCACTGGGTGCTGATTTTTAGGTTGAAGCTGTCGGGTTTGCTAAAGCCATCTTGGAGACATTCAGACAGCTTCCATGGGAATGCATTCCACCCGTTGCTTACCATTGGCTTTGTGGTTCCTAACTCACATTTTCTGGCTTTCTATTTGCTGGCTTTATTCGTTTTAGGCTGTGCAGGGTGAGTTTATCCCTCCCGAGGAGCAAAGTCTTTTCACACCAACTCCCCTTGTATTCTTCCGTGAGTGCTCCTTTCTGTAAACAGGCCTGTAAATCTTGTTCTTATCTTGTCACGTTTGCTGTGCATTCAAAGACCAAGGTCAAATGTCAGGCTGTGTTGTCCGACGGAGCTTGGTTTTTACTTTTCTTTCTCTGACTTCAAAGTGAGAGGATTTATGTGACAATCTTGCTGGAAACTGGTGGTAGGGATACTGGGGGTAGGGATGGGGTTTTTTCTAGCACACAACAGCATTTAAATGAACTGTGCAAGCAATTCAAAATGTATCAGAATTAGGAACACAAATGAAGCACTTTTTTTGTTAATTCTTAAGTGTGTTGGAAACAAAAACTTTAATATGATCAAAACAAATCGTTACTCTAGGTGATGCCATTTCCACACATTATCGTTTGTGTGCTGTATAATTTTATTAGTAAAACTGTATGAAATTACTTTTATATTTCCCCATACGAATTCAACACTAATCCTTTATGGGTTCCGGAGTAGCATGCTACTCGCCAAAAAAGTATTTTGACACCCCATCAGGGGTAACAAGCGCTAAATAAATGCAAACCTTTTTCCCTCTTCTATCCCTCCGCTATCCTTCTGAATCCAAATAACTGACTAACCTATCCACCACTCAAATTACTTTCATATTTCACTATACTAATTCAACACTAATCCTTTATGGGGTCCGTAGTAGCGTGCTACTCGCCGAAAAAGCGCTTCGACGCCTCATCAGGGGTAGTAAGCGCTATATAAATGCAATTACAGTACAGTCTGTGCAAATGTAATGGTCATTTAAATTGAAGATGTGTTGTCTATAATGGCTGTGCGCTACCACACCATGCATACTCTACGTCACTCCACTGCACTCTGCACCACTCCACTGCATTGTATTCTGCACCAGTCCGCTTTATACTACTCTTCTCCACTGCACTCTTCTCCTCTCTGCACCACTCCACTCTACGCCACTTCACTCTGCGCCTCTCTACTCTACTCTGCACCACTCTACTCTATGCCAGTGCACTCTACGCCACTCTACTCTACACCACTCCAATGTAGGGCACGTCAATCTACTCTTCACATCTCTACTCTACGCCACTCTAAAACACTGCACTCTATGCCAGTACACTCAAGCCAATGCACTTAATTTGTAACACTTAACTGTACGTCAATGTAATCTACACTGCACTCTGCCACTGCACTCTACACTACTTCACTCTGTCATTACACTCTATGCCACTGAACTCCACCCTGCACAATTCCACTCTACGCCGCTTCACTGTAATCTGAAACAATCTACTCTACGCCACTGTACTGTACGCCACTCTACTCCACGCCACTCAATACCACTGCACTCCATGCCACGCTACACTGAGCTACTGCTCTCACCCTGCATCACTGCACTCTACTCTGTACCACTGTACTCTAGGGCACTGCTCTCTATGCCACTCTCCACCACTGCACTCTACAACACTCTATTCTGCAACACTGCACTCTCCGCCACTGAACTTTCTGCCACTCTAATCTGCACTTTTGCAGTCGATGCCAATGCACTCTAGGCCACTCTACTCTTCCTCACTGCACTCTACGCCACTACAATTTGCATCACTCCACTCTTCGCCACTGCAGTCTACGCCTCTCCACTCTGCACCACTCTATGCCACTGCACTCAACTCTGCACCACTGTACTCAAAGCCACTCTACTCCAGTGCACTCTAAGCCACTCTACACCACTGCACTCTGTGACACTACTCTGCAACACTGCATTCTATGCCAATGCACTCTACAGCACTCCACTCTGTGCCACTGCACTCTACTATGCACCACTCTAATCTACACTACTGCATTCTACGACGCTGCATTCCACGTCACTATACTCTGCAACTCTACGCCAATGCACTCTACAGCAGTCCACTCTATGCCACTGCACTCTATGCCACTGCACTCTACTCTGCACCACTGTACTCACCGCCACTACACTCAACGCAACTCTACTCAACACCACTCTACGCCAATGAACGCTACACCACTCTACACCACTGCACCCTACGACACTCTACTCTACAACACTGCACTCTATTCCAATGCATTCTACGCCACTCTACTCTGCATCACTCCACTCACTATACTTTACTCTGCCCCACTCTGTCACTCTAATGTGCACCACTCTATGCCACTCTACGCCACTGCACTCTACGCCACTCTACTCTGCTCTGCACCACTCTGCTCTGCACCACTCTGCTCTGCACCACTCTGCTCTGCACCACTCCACTCTACGCCACTGCGCTCTACTATGCAACACTCTAACCTATGCCACTGCATTCTATGACGCTGCACTCTACGCAATGCAGTCTACTCCCCTGTACTCCACTGTACGAGACTCCACTCCAACACACGACACTCTGCCACTCCACTCTTCACCATTCCATTCTACAACACTCCACGCCACTCTCCCCTATGCCACTAACATTTAGCCATGCTGAACAGCAGCTACGCCGGTGTACAACATGGCTAAAACACATTTGCAAAGTCAATAGCTCTTGCATAAGAGAGACCTTTGGCTTTGCCAATGCTTATGTTGTCTTGGAACTGCAGTGCTGCTCAGAGCATGAGTGGAGGAACGAGCAGTCCCTCTGCTGGCGTTTGCACTGTCTGCCTCTGGACATCCAGGCAATTGGGCCATCCTCTGGGACACTACAGAATCGTGGATCACCTCTGTTGTCTAGCACAGCAGAGGTAGTCGTTGTTGTGCAAGGAGGCGGGAACTCTGCGCCAGTGACAGGCAGCCCATCACGTTCTACATAAGCTGAGTGCAGCCCTCAAACAACGGAACCGGCGCACGTGGGGGAGAGGGGGTGGGAGACATGATCAGAGAGAAAGAGCCCCACAATTACTGTAAAGTAATGGCCGAGAGGGGCCAAGAAACAGCTGTTTGGGAGGAGTGTCTCAAACTCAGTATTGCTGTCTCGACACTGTCTTCTACACATTGTCATTGCAAGAGGTAACGTGTATGTCTATTATACACTGGAAGGGCTTGTGTAACTCCTCACAAACAGTCCATGAAAGGATGACATGTCAGCTGTGGCGCGCCAAGTGCCGCATTGCAGAGGGACAAATAGTTTCTTTTTCAGTTCACTACGCACTGTCAATGAGCTTTATTCTACAGTGGATGACAAAGTTGACGACTGCCCATTCCCTACATTTATCATATCAACTACAGTAAATGTCAGAATTTTTAAGTTTACCACACAAAACCAGTGAGTAGGCTAGCGTTCAAAAAGAAGGATTTTTGTAAACCAAAGGCCAGTGCGGAAGCACAATCTCTGCTATATCCTCCACACAATGTATTATTCAGTATTCCTGCAGCCCTTGCTGTGCACTGTAATCTCTGAATGAGCGGTACCACAGTGAAGAGCATTGACTGCCTTTAGCACGAGACTAAGCGTTGCATGCCTTGCGCCTCTTCCACCTATTAGTCCGGTTGTGGTGCAGAAAACTGCCTGCCAACATAAGAAATACATTCCTTATGTGTTTTTTTATCCTGTTTTATTGTTTATCGATATTCAAACAAGTCAAGTGCAGTGTAAGTCCAAAACCTGGCAAATAACTTCTACAAAGCAAAAACATATTGTAAGTACGAGTATCTGGTACTCAACAGGAGTGACTGGGCACAGCTCCAACCCTCTAGCCAAAGGGGAAAGGGGACAGAGAGTCTGGGAAAATATGGTAACGAGCTGCAGGATAGTGAGTATGGCCTGATAAAGAAAGAGTCGCTCATAGTGATTCAAAAAGCATCCATTACGACTCTGCCTGGAGTCCTAGGTGCCCACCTAGCCCATATTCCGCCTCTTTCCCTAGGTAAGACAGTGAGGGTCCACTCCAGCTCCCAACCCAGGGATACTGGGAGTTAGACATCAAAGAACAGTGAGCACAAAATAGAGAGCAGAGACCTGCGCTGTCTTCGTGAGTGCCAAAAAAAAGGATGTCTCACCGTACTACCCAGCCAGAGATGGATAGGTGTATGTGGTATGAAACACTTGTGGAAAAGAGATCCGATGCATACTCGTAGGATGATTAAAGTTAGGTTGTACCAGGAGCAGTATCTTGTGCGATGGCGGTTAAGGAATCGGGAAGGGGAGACGTGACCGCAGAGAGACTCCCTAGTGTATAGGGCAGTCATGTTCAGTGCAGATGTAGGGTGTTATAAGGAGTTCACCTGGCGTTTTAAGAACCACGGAAAGCTAGTATAGCATGAGTTTGGTCAGACCCCACCTCCTCCAAGGAACAGGGCCCAAATCTGTTGTAATGCCGTCATTTGATCCTGCAATCTGTATATTGTTCACTACACAGCCAATTTAAACAATTCTGCCATCCATTCACAATAAGATGGGAGTGTGCAGCTGTTTCTGAGTATGCATGTCTTTGCTGTCACTAACACTGTGCAAGCATCTCTTCTGATGATGCTTAATACTTACAGTTTCAGAGGAAATCGTGGCCATCCCTCTGTTTCAGTTGTAGTTCACAGTCCACCTGAGCTCTTGGAAAGACCCAAAAGATTCACCCTCTGTAATTTGTCAGATGTCCAGAACCAGTGGTGTAGGATCTTGAAGTAGCTGGATCTCACTCTAGCTTCTCACAGGTCTTTATCATGGCATTCTAGGATTTCTGACCAGCCACACTCTCTGATAACGTCTTGTACCACCGATTGCCACTTCAAACTTAACTCTTCCTCAAACAGTTTGGAAAATGATTGAGAAGCAATCATTCAGTACATGCCAGAAACTCCCCAGTCCTGCTATACTTTCCCCACCCATGCAAGTAGTCGTATGTGGAGGGAGTCATTGATGCCATTGGGGCTTCCGAAGGCTGTCCGTCAGACAGTAGACATGTTGATTATATCACCAACATGTGTAGTTTCGCATAGCATACTTGGTTTGCAGAACATGGAACAGTTTTATGTGTCACTGTGCAAGGATTTGATCTCGTGCAGGAATTCCTGCCTTCTCCAAGAAATCTCAGTGTTGGGATATCCCCCCAATGCGGAGAGCTACATTTTTATCATAATGGCAATTTGTTAGGGACACACAGGGTCTAGTTTTAGGCAGCAGTGTGCAGCTGTGCAAGATATTATGGTCAATTGTATGATGGGGTTGTCTGTCGAGGAGTGTGGGGCCTTCATCAAGTCTGCAAATGTCCATCCACTTTTTCTGCTAACTGCTAAGACCAGCCGTAGTGCATTCCAAGTCTAGGCAGAGTAATGCAGTGCTCAAGGTTGGACCTATGTCCGCAAGCTGGGAGAGCTGATGAATCCGATAGGAGCTCAGGCATGGAAGTTGTCAAGCATCCTGAGATCTTGTTGGCATACATTTTACAGTCTTTCACGTGGGGTTTCATGGGTCCCCACACCAAAGTCTGAAAATCTCGGTGGAGCCCCTTCCAAAGGCCTTGGGGGGGATGGTCAGTGGCAGCATGGAAAACTGGTAGTTGAACCTGGGCGCGACCGCCATCTTCACCGTTGGAGCCCATCCCCACAGATAGAAATTAAGCTGTTCCCAGTGAGCATAATCATTTTTTGGCTTGGAGATCAGGGGATAAAAGTTGCCTTCTATCATGGATATAAGGCCTGAGTTGACAGGAATGCCTAGATACTTAAGATGTGTATGCCTCCACTGGAAATGGTGGCCACTAATGGTTGTTCTTGAGAGCACTGGCAGAGCTTCGCTCTTGTCCCAACTCACCCTGTATCCGGTGAAGCAAGAGAAATTGATGATCAGGGAAAGTAGAGAGGGTACATCGGTCAGAGGGTTAAATAGCAAAAATACTATGTTTACATACAGGAAGATTTTGGAGTTTCCCACTTTTGTTTGTATGCTTTTGAATCCTGCATATTGGCGAGTGACCACAGCTAGGCTCCATTGTAGGCAGAAAAAGCAAAAGTGAAAGCGGACAGCCCTGTCGTGTACCCCTAGAGATGACAAATCTGCGGGAGTCAAAACCTTCACAGTTGACTTGAGCCGATGCGTCCATATAGAGCCACTTAACCTTTGATATAAAATGCAAACCTAGGAAGGATCTGTTCATGGTTCTAAATGGGTAATCCCACTTGACCCTATGAAAGGCCTTCTCTGCAATTGTGTCCTCCGGGAAATCTCTAGAAAGCTGTAATATTTGACACAGCGTTCTCAGGTGATTGAGGGATGTTCTTGTTGGGACAAATCCAACGTGCGTGTGAAGGCTATGGCTAGTAAGCACTTTCCAGAGTCTACCAGGATTGTAGCCAGTATCTTCATATCCAATTTGATTAGTGAAATCGATCTGTAACTGCCACAGTAGAGGCAGTCCTTTCCAGGCTTCTGAAGGATCGTGAGTAAGGTTTTTTGGGAGATTGCTAATGAGGTACCAGTGCATTTTGCTTCCTTGAAGGCATCGAACAGCCTTCCCACTAAGTGCGCTTTGTCCAATGTATAAAACTCTTCGGGGAAGCCACTACATACGGACCATGTGAAATTTTGTCCATAAGAGAGCAGCATTCTGCTTCTTCAATCATGTCCCCAAAGCTGATTTGCAAGTAGTCCAGTCTTCCTCTGCAAATACAATTTACATGTGTTCATGGCACCCTGATTATTTTTCTCTTCCTTCCAGTTCCCGTGGCTATTCCACCTCTGTTAAAGGGGTGAACTTGCTATTCAGGTCTAATGTTTATGAAAGTTAATGAAGGTGGAGAAAGAAACCTCAGTTTTTCAACATGGGTATCTTTGTTAATTTACCAAAGCACCCTCCCTGATAGAGCCATCGGAATGGAGCATATTTTAAGGCCCTTTGGTGGCGACGACCTGATGCATGTGAGGGATCAACTGCCTCCGTTGATGTGATTGTGATGGCTCATTTGACTCTTTTAAAAGGAGGAATATTAGAAAGGTTGAAGCAGCAACGCAGGCTCACATATTTTAAATCCATTTTGATTATCTGGTTGGATTTTACGTATCGTGTGCTAATTTTGTTAAAATATGAAGAGTAGAAAGACAGAGTTACCTGACATTGGAATTGCATGTGTATGGCTGGTGAGAGTTATTTCTTTTGAAATAGTGTTCTGGGATCCTGCACCTGTGCAGAGGGATTCAGATGTTTTTAAATAAGATACCTCTGATGGGCAGCACCTTTTAGCCTGGGGCAGTTACCGTCATTCTTGGATTTTGATAGATTTCCATCCGTTTTCTGCTGTATTGAGTCAACATTTTGGTGACATTATTCTTCTGTAGGGAAGTAGTGACTTGGACCCAATCTAAAGTTTTCTATAGCAGTTCTCTGCCCTTTGTGATGCTGCTTCTACTAAGAGTATCACCTGTTCCTTAACAGTGTTGCAACTTTACTTTCTGTTAATCTTCATTTCATTGAGTCTTGATTTCTCATCACAGTCCTCCTCTCTTCCCATGCTAAGCCTGTGTTCGCCTGTTGCAGTACTGCTTGCATGGTACACACAATACTTCTGCTTGAGAGATCGAGTATTTTGGTCCTCCAGGCAAAGGGTAGGACTACGATTTTTGAAATTATGTTGAAATGGCTAGCTTGGTCAGCTGTTCCTTGAGCATGACTCGGTCTTGTTCAGTGAGGACCGTCTCCCATAACAAAGTTAACCATTAAGCAACAAGAGCAGCCATGTGGTATTTAAATGTAAGTACGTTTCCCCTAAATACAGTTGGACACAATAATTAAGTATTTTAGCTCCAAACCTAGGGCCCGATTTACAAAGGTAAACTGAGACGATAGTCTAACTTTACTATTTTCGGTATTCACAAAGGGCATTTACGAGTAGTACAGTTAGACTTTTGTCTCAGTTTAACTTACGTTTTGGTCTTAAGTCTAACTGAGGTAGTTTACAAGGAAACAAGGGAACCCTATAAGTCGGGAGGGACTGATGGCTTACAAACTGTTTTTAGAGACAATGGTCCCTTTCACAAACAAATATATAAAGTAGTGTTACACAGAACTACATTGTGACCTGTGTAAAGTTTTTCTAAATGGACAAATATGTTTATTAAACAACTAATCTGAAAGAAAAACAAGGTATAAATAAAGTGCAGTGGGTAAAACAGGGTTGGAAATCACCAGATTTTCAGACCTCCGGCATATCCATAGTTACTTCACATACATATTTACAACAGTCACAATTGTAAAAAAACATCTTATGCTCCACATGAATCCTCATAAACAAATCTGAGTCAAGATGTGGTTGTCGACGATGTTTCGATCCCAACTAAATAGGGGATCATCATCAGGACAGCAAGATATATGCCTGACAGTTAGCAAGGAGTAGCCGTCGCTCCTGCCTGAAGAGTGGCGGTCCGAGGAGGGGCCAAGTCCAATATTAATGACACCAACCAATTACAACAACTACAGCATGAATTAAGGCATAAGGGTCAATAACCCTTGCCAGGTGCAGCGTCCAAGGAATAGGGAGCCAAGTATGGATATACTGGTTAATGTCACTTTACAGCAAGTCCCAATGCAAAATGTAGGGGAAGCCTCTTGTCACGAGATAAGGGAGTACTCCGATGGTGCCAGGCTGTGCCTTCTGTTGCCGAAGTACGGGAGTTCTAACTTAGACCAAAACCTAAGTTAAACTGACTCAAGGTCTAACTTTACTACTTGTAAATGCCCTTTGTGAATACCAAAAGTCTTAAAGTTAGGCTTTCGTCTCAGTTTACCTTTCTGAATCTGGCCCCTAGAATATTTTCCAAAGTGTAATTTAAGGGTCCCCTGGTACTGGATTTCATCTACTTCTCCTGAGAGAATTTTCAAGAAAATACTTTGAGGAATTTCTCAGGCATTAAGAAGAGCGCAGGCAGGTGAGAGGCATTTTATAGCAGATAGAAATAGGTTGATTTTTTGTTTTTGCACACCGTTTATGTGGAGTAATTGGCAGTGGTGTGCATCCTATCCTCCTCAAAGTGTAGTCTATGAATATGAAAAGACAGCTCACCCTAAGTGAGATTACCCAATAAGTAATGTAGGGTTTAAACACCCTAGGCCATCTGCCAGCCGGATGTGGGATATGGAACACACATACGTGGAAACTATACTTATTCTATATGGGCAGCATATGTGTCCCAGGTAGTGAGCTTAAAGTGCTTAGCATCTGAAGTAGAGCGTATGGGGTTATGCAGTATACAAATGGAGTGAACAATGTGTGAGTCTGCTGTGGTCAGAGGAAGGGGTCCTGTCTTGTCAGCATCAGCCGTTCCTGTCTAATGGTGCCTCTCCCCTTCTTGTATCCTAGGTAAGGTGCCGGGGGACGACTGCCCACTGGTCTGGGGCCAGTGCTCGCATTGCTTCCACATGCACTGCATCCTGAAGTGGCTGAACTCGCAGCAGGTACAACAGCACTGCCCCATGTGCCGACAGGAGTGGAAGTTTAAGGAATGACTCCTTCTCCAACTCTATCTAATTCCTTTTCCAGAACTTTCTTTTCTTCATTTGCAGTCGGTCGTAGGTGTATTTTCCAGAAACTGCAGATTCAGTCCTGTGGGCGCCACATTACCTGCTAAACAAGCTGATGCCATTTGTGTTGAGTAAATTACTTGTGACGTGCAAGGCCGAACCTTTTCTGATATTCCCAACATCCAGTGCAGGCACCCTTGTCTAAATGCCCATACCTAAAACCTTTCTCCAAACTCCTCATCTGGTGTCTTTTATCAGGTATCTCCTGGGCAAGTACGATTTTTCACGGATATTTTTTGACCCATTTAAAGGCAGCAGACGACTTTGTGTTAAGAGTAAAATGGAAAAAATAAACATTGTATGCGAATATTTCCTTGTGTCAAATATGATTACCATCAGAGTACAACAGCATCTTTCAGTACACTTGTGTTTTCAGAGTGAGAAGAAGAGAAGCCTGCTTTAAAGTTATTAAGGAAGCCTGAAACATTGCTAACTCTAGCAATCATGGGTACAGTACCTGCAGTGTATTGCATTTGTATTTATTTATGTGTTTTATAAAGGTCTACACTAAAAACGTGGCTGTTCCCCTGATGATCTACTAATCCCCTCGCACATCACCGCCTCTCCGCAGCGCTGGGAAGCCCTTGGGCAGCTATGCGCTTTATAAATCCATAAAACATAAACATAAACTTCACATATGCCACTTCAGAGCATAGTTTTAGTTTTAATGTATCTTTTGTAATGGGGAGGGGGTATCCAACTCTCATGTTTCTTGCTTTCTTTTTGATTGGTATGGAGTCAAGAAAAACCAATTTTTTTGTTTTCCATAATTCTCAAGCTTACCCACTTATTACTATCAACTTACCACGTGGTGCGTGCCGTTAGCCACAAATACCCCTGCTGAACTCCACCACTTTCCATACCATTGCACGTCTTTAGCGGGTCATTGAAGCAATTGTTTGCTTTAGGCACCTCTGTGGTAATTTGTAACATGGCAGTCTACAGATGAGACTTCTGGGAGTGGGTGTCTTGCACCAACATTTGCTACAGCCGCTTCTTCAATGCTGCACCACTGGAAAATGATGGTGGCCAGGCCTTAACATGCTGTAGAATTGTTATCTTTTTTTATTCGATGCTCCAAGTTTCTTTTTTACTGGTGGTGTTTTTAGTGCAATTTTGTTAAATGCTACAGTGTTTTTCTATTTGCAAAATTAAAAGCTGTCCAATTAAATGTGTAGTGGATGGACCAATCCAAACAACAAAGCAGTAACTTAATGACTGTAATTGGATTCTTTATTTTCATTAGAGTCTTTGGGGCATGACTGAGAGATTTGAATCTATAAGCAATGAAAAATAAGAATAATTGATATGCCATAACCATTGTTGACCCTGCAAACAAACTTTATTTCAAGTTATGTTTTGTTTTGGGGTTAAACGAGCTCAACATAAAATGTATTTATCTCTCAGTCTTAGTACCCTGAACTCTCCTGATTTTAACCTTAAATACCTGTTACTACTGCCACTGGTAACTTTTGCTTAAATAATTCCTGGATAAATGTTTAGCTCTTCCCCTAAAATAAGGAAGAGCTCAGTCATGGTGAATTGTGTATAAATTACTTATACTTTTGTATAATCATAGAGTGCAGTGTTTCCTTCTCAAACACAAAGAAGTTCCAGAAATATGTCTTCATAATAATCTATTTCTATTGGATATTTCTCCGATGAGTTATTTTTTAATTCTCCCTCACGTTAGTCTGGATCTGCATTTTTTGTGAACAGCATTAGCTCCCTTATGTGCTAGGTGGCACACTGTTCTGGTCCAGCAATTGATGTCCTCAACCCAAATGGAAATCACAAAAAGCAGATCTATAAAGGTGCCTCCTGTATATGCCAACACCTCTGGTTTTAAGCCACGGGTAAGGTGTAAGATGCAGATGTCTGCATCTTACCTTAACACCACTTGCATGTGCTGTTTGGATGTGGTCCATGACCCATCTTCCTGTGATAAATGTGCTCAGTTGCATGCCAAAACAGTGTTAAAATGGCCATAGGCCTTAACAACAATGTTTGTTTAGTAGCACATCCACCTGATTTGAAGCAACCCGAACTTCAGCCAATGAGGGGAAAATGTCAGCGCTCCTGCCACCATAGCTAAGATGTCTACCACGCGTCGTGTGTGAAGGAGTCCCCGGGAATAGCTCTGCTCTAACCTCTCAGTGACCCTATCCTGTTATTTTTTGTTCTACCCTGGAACTGGTCCAGGGAAACCATTTCTTTCTCTGTCACCATCTATCTCCATTACTGAAAGAGAAAAAACCTTTATTATAGTCCTGTTCTACCCGTGGACAGAAAAAGATTTATACTGATGGTCCACATGATCAATGTTTTTACTGCCTTTATCCTATTCACAAGGCATCCCACTGTGATATTTATATGACATTTAATTCTAAAACTCTGAAAGACGGGGAGAGAAGGTTGGTACAATATCTGCTGGAAAATCGAGGTTAACCACTAAACTCACTAACTTAATCTGTGCTTAACCCTATGATAGCTTGGAACTAAAATCATTCAGGCTTAATTTAGAGGCACTGAGTTAAATATTTATGCAATACACAAACAGTAATAAAGTGAAAACACAACACGAGATATTGCACACCAATTTAGTAAAATAGAGTAAAATGTATTAGTAAAATGTGACCAAAACAACAAAAAACCAGTCAGTAGAACTGAAGATATGCAGTTTTAAAAGTTTAAGTAAAAATAGTGCCAAGAAGCAGAAAGTGCTAACTGTGGGTATCTGGTTGTGCTAGACAGTGACAAAATAACAAGTTAAGGCCGTCTGCGATGGAGTGCTAGCCAGATACAGGGGCCAAGTTAATCCAGCTGAAAAAGTTTCCTTCTTAAAGTCTGTCGCCCAGAGTTCAAAACTTCTGAATTTCAGAGGACGAGCTCAGTTTATGTCAGATAAGGGTCTAGGACCTGGGTAGGTACCTCTTGGGGATCAGGAACTCACTCCAGCAGTGGCCAGCAGGAATCCGGCAGGTCCAAGCAGGGCCAGTTGCATCGGGTCAGCTGGGCAGTTGCAGGGAGGCCTCTGGAGTGTGTTGTGTCCCTGTAGCTCAGAACACGAGGTCAGCTAACTGAACCTTGGTGTCACTCTGGTAGTCCTGGGTTCAAGGAGATGGTCCTCTTTCCAAGCAGCAAGCTGGGCCTCAAGCAGCAGAGGAGTCCTCTGAAGAACAATGCAGGCCTCAAGCAGCAGGACAGTCTTTGGTAGCAGCATGGCAGTCTTCTGAGATACAAGGCAGGCCTCAAGCAGCATGGAAATCCTCTGAGAAACTAGGCAGGCCTCAAGCAGCAGGGCAGTCCTCTGAGAAACAAGACTGGCATCAAGCAGCAGGGAAGTTCTCTGGAATACAAGGCAATCGTTCTGTAGACTTCCGCAGGTCCAGGAGTATACTTGTTGCTCGAATATGAATTTACCTTGAAAAAACAGACGAGGCTTTTGGCAAAATAGAAACAGTTGGTTTAATCAAAAACTTCAGCCGTGTGAACAGTTACAGTCGGGGTCTGAGGACTGTCTTGGAGTACAATCGTTTTGAGCGCCTTTATATACATTTCTTGACGCATCATAAAACAATTCATAGATCCTGTTTAGGGAGAGGAATGTGATGAAGCCTAGTCATGTTGCCATAAATTACTCCCACCTGATGACAAATGCAGGTGTGTCTCAACCTTGCATGGACACAATGAGGGCCAGTGGGTAACGTGTCCAGATGTCCGGCATGGGGAGCGTGTGATCACTGCATGTGCTGTGTCCTGATTGGCTGAGTGTTCCTAAAGTCATTTGGCAACCAACTTTATGATGTTTTGTGAACACGCGCCCCTACGGCCATGTCCGTTTTATTGGGGTTAAGCTTCCCGGACCATTGTGATGTCACTGTATATCTGTGGGACTAATCAGGGTTTTTCCTCTCCGTGCGTTTGCTCTGCTGCTTACATGCCACCCCACCTGTGATCTGTCAATCATTTGCCTCAGGCCTAGGTTGCAGGGTCCGCCTGACCACGTATTTCTGACTCGGTGTTGATGGAGAGGTCATCTCGGGGGATTTCGACTACAGTGATTCGATTTAGTTTTTATTCACACATGTATCTTTGTGTACATCGACATCAGTATTGACATACTGAAGAGTTAGTTGGTCTGGGGGTCCACATTTTTGAAGTGGTAGAAACATCTGCAGTTTTCCCTCCACAGATGCTTCTGGAATTTTCTTCCTCCCTGCCCAGGTTCCAAAATGTCTGGGGTGACAAAAGCCTGGTATCAAGTTCTTTGTGAGTGAGCTGAGGCAGCTCTTTTAAAATGTAAGTCGGGCACAGCTCCGACCCTCCCATTCTGGCAAGATGACCCTCTCCCAGCTTTACCCAGGTACTATTGTTCAGTGTCTGGGTCCAGTACGCATTCCTGATGGAGTGTAAGAAATTGGTTGACTGGGGTGTGAGCCCTTGACAAGCAACAACCACAACTTTTGTGAGGGTAAGGCACAAGCGAACCCTAAATTCACCTGTGCTCTGCCAATTTGTAGCTTGTCAAAGAGCAGTCAGGCTTTACTCCAAAGCAATGTGTAAAGTATATGCGCAACACTTCAAACAGTAAACCTATGAAAATACCACACAAAAGGGTCTCACACCAAGTTAGTAAAATGGAGCTTAATTTAATAAATAAAACAAGAACAAAACAACAAAAATCTTATTAGTAGAACAGGAGGTAGGGAATTTTTTAGTTTTTAGAGAAAATAGCACCTAAAGGTGTAAAGCGCCAACTGTGGATATCTGGTCGCGCCAGACCGGGACAAATTACTAATTCAGGCTGATTGCAATGGAGCGCGGGCTGGCTACAAGGACCCAGTTAGGCCAGCTAAACAGAGTACTTTAAATCCTGGTTTACGGAGCGTTGGGTGGATCCGTGTCAAAGACGCATCGCACAACCAAAGCGATGCGTCGGTTCAGAGATGCGGTGAGCCTGCGGTGCAAGGTCATGTTATGTCAATGTCGAGCATCCCGTAGACGGAGCTTGCGATGCGAAGTCCGGAGTTGGGGATGCGTCACCCCGTAACAGGGCAATGCGCCAGTTCTGAAGGGCTATGATGCGGAGTTCGCCATTGTTGACTGCTGTTGAGAGATTCAAGGGCCTGCGGCGAGGATGCGTCACTCAGCGGCAGTTCCAAAGGCGATGTGGGTTACGGCGTAGATGCAAGTCATTGCGAAGAGTCTAATCAACGCAGCAGGGGAGATGTGTCGGTTCTGCTCAAGGTTGCGCAGCACAGGAGATGCATCAGTTCTGGTGGATCAACAGAGGCTGGAGAAGCACCTTAAACCCACTTCCAAAGGTCCAGGGCTGGGGTGCCACTACCTGGTGGGGTAGCCTCACAGATGACAGAGTCCAGGTGCAAGGTTGTTGGAAGTCTGTTATGTCCCTGAGGCTTCGGCTTCAGATCAGTAGGCCAGCCAACTCGCCCTTGGAGTCACTCTGGGATCTGGCTTCAAGAGATACAGGTCCTGTCCACACCCAGGGAGGAGGGCAGCAGGTCAGCTCAGCAAAGCAGGAGACAAGCAGAGTGGCAGTCCTTCGGCAGCACAGTAGTCCTTCTTCCTGGCAGAGTATCCACAGGTCCAGAAGTGTACTGAAGTGGTGGTGTCTGAGGTCCAGTATTTATACCCAGTTGCACCTTTGAAGTGGGGGAGATGTTCTACAGGTGTCCCTTTGATGTCTCCCAGCATCCTGCTTTCCCTGTCCTGGCTCCAGACTAACTACAGGGGGTATGCAGCCCCTTTGTGTGGAGGCAGGACACACCCTATTCAGGTATAAGTGGGGCTGTGCCCAGCTCCTCACATCCTGCCAGTGATGGCTCATGCAGTCACACCTAAGCTCCCTATTGTGTGTGGCTGTCTATTAGGAATACACAAAGCACAACTGTCAGCTATACCCAGTCATGTGACCAGAGACATGCTCCAGGCACTAAATGGATAAGGCAGAAAAATGTCAACTTTCTAAAAGTGGTATTTTCAGAATGGCAATTTAAAATCTGACTCCACCATAAATTAGGATTTTAAATTGTGATTCCAGAGACACCAGACTTGAACTGTTTATCTCTTCCTATTTTGAAATTACACTTCTAAAATGTAATAAGGCACCTCCGATGTTATCCTATGGGAGAGATACGCCTTGCAGTAGTGAACACCGAATTAGACAGTGTTTCACTACCAGGACAAGTAAAACTTAAAAGTACATGTCCTACTTTTTAAATACATTGCACCCTGCCCTCTTGAGCTGTCCAGGGCTTACCCTAGGGGTGACTTCTCTGTGTTAAAAAAGAAGGTTTGGGCTTGGCAAAAGGTTTATGTTGCCACGTTGAAATGGCAGTTTAAACTGCACACACAGGTTCTGCAACGGCAGGCCTGAGACATGTTTAAAGGGCAACTTAAGTGAACCTGAATGTTCTTGAATGAGATCGAAATGTTCCCAGTTAGTCTAGGTTCTCAAATTAGTTGCAACATGTATAGTTCCATTAATGGCAAAACCTTTTCTAAAGGTGATGGTGCCCCATAATAGTGAAGGTAACAAAGATGGAGGGGGGGGGTTGATGGGAGTAGGGTGGAAAGGAGAGGGGAAGGTAGTTTTCCCCATGAGTCAAGTGAGAGCGTGCTAGCCGTCAAGATCTGCATCGGAGAAAAGCGTTATCGTGTGCCCAGCTGGTTCTATAGCGCATTTACATTGATTAGAGGGGTTGTGCTCACAGTTATGTCGCCAGGCACAACCTCTTGCACCTACCCGACCTCTTGATTGCTCGAAGGGAGACAGTCTTGATATTCATTGCTCCTGGAGATGCCCATTAGTCCTCAGAGAAGCTACTGACCTTCTCGCACAACTGCATAGGCAAACTAGGTACTCTGATCCCAAGCAGCTCAAACTAGTGATCTGGCACCTGAGGTGATAGTTTGGCTACCTAAACCCCCCCCCGTGAGGAGTGTATGACTCTTTTGCGAGCACACATCCCAGGCAAGTGAAGCTGCCAAGTGGAAGAGAATCATCCACTACAGCATCTCCAAGCAACTAGACTCCTTCAAAGTCAGGGTTGAAATTGATACCTGTTACCTTTTACACCTTTGGAAGACATGTCTTGCTCATACCTCTATATGCCGTCACTTAGCTGCCGTTACGGCATACATGCAGAACGTGGAACACTCATCTCTTTTCAGGATTCCTGTGGTTAAGGCATTCGCGGAGGGACTTAAAAGGTTAACATCCCCGAGAACACCCCCACCCCCAGTATGCAACTTTAACACTGTTCTCATACAGCTTATGAGTCAGCCTTTTGACCCCCTCCACTCTACCATTTCTTTCCTGGAAGGTGGCCTTTCTAGTAACCAAAATCTTGCTCAGGTGCATTAGCAAGTTACAAGCGCTCACTATTCAAGTGCATAAGGACAAGGTAGTCCCTTAGAATTAATTCAAATTTCCTGCCCAGGGTAGTTTCACCTTTCCACATTAACCAGACTGACCTGATCGAGTAGCAAAAAGGACGCTACACGTTTTAGATGTCAAGCGTGCACTTGTATACTGTATTGACGGGACTAAGTCCTTCCGCACAACCAGCCAGCTTTTTGTAGCTTTTGCAAAACCCCACAAAGGTCAACCCATTTCCAAGCAAGAACATCAAGGTGCCATTTCAAATGCATCCAAACTTACTACGCCAAAACTAAATGTTTACTCATTGAACTTCCCAGGGCACACTCTACACATAGAGAAGAGGTGTGGCGCGGCGGCCAGGGCGACTGACGCTGGAATCTGGGGCTCACGGTTCGATCCCCAGCACCGGCGGCAGGTCAGCCCAGCACCATGTGACTCTGGGCAATAGCTTGCTTAATCTTCCCGACGGCCCCCAGCGCCGGGATGCCTTCGGGTAGCTGTTCGCGCTTTACAAATACTGGATTTACATTTTTTACATAAGAAGGGAGAGACCATGGCTTTCTTAGGTAACATCCCATTAGCAAACATTTACAAGGCTGCTACCTGGTGAAGACCACACACCTTAACATAGCATTACTGTGTGGCTCTACTAACTACTCAACATGGTACAGTTGGTCAGACTATGCTAAGAACATGATTCGAAACATCTGCATCATCTGTCCGTTAGCCACCACATAAGAAGAAACTGTGTTACAGTCAATGCAGAGCAGGTGTATCTCAGCCACACAGGTTATGATGAAAAAATGTTGCTTACTCTGTAAGCATCTGTTCATAGCATGCAGTGCTGTAGATTCCCATGCGCCCACCCTCCTCCTTGCAAGGTGGCACTGATGGCATGTTCTACTTTTCTCGCTCTTCAGATCCCAGTAGTCATACTTTACATTCTGCTGTCAACTTTCACCCACCGATTGGATAACAATCTAGGATGAAGTCGGTGCAGAAGCTTCTTAGAAGAAAAATAAGAAGTAATGTTCGAGCCCAACACTAGATGACAGGAGTATGCAGAATATGTGAATCCGCAGCACTACACGATATGAACAAATGCTTACAGGGTAGCATTTTCCTAACTAAACATTACTGTGTAGATATACATGCAAGAAGAGAGCCATAAGAGGAACAAACGGTGCTTAAACAATTTGTTTCAAATTCCCACACATGACACCCCTCCTCTACTAATCCTCAGATACCACCTGTATAATTAGTGATCAGCATCTGAATTTAGAGTAGTTTCACGCCACAAAAGAACAAGCATTGGCATAGCCAATAGGTCTCGCCTTTGGGGCCTTATAAGTGTTTAGCCAGAGTTATTGACTTTGCCAATGTCTTCAAGCTGTGCTGTAGAGAAGTGTGGCTGCTGTGCAGCATGCTGAAAAGTTATAATAAAAAAGTGTCAGAAGCATTTTTGTTACTTTATATATGACCAAGAAGGCATTATGTAAAACTGAACGACCATATTAAAAAAAGTATTTACAATAAAAAATGTCCTCAGTTTTCTTTTGTTCTTGCAATGCTGGCAACTTGTTTCTGCCTATTGCAATGGTTGTTTGTTAAAGCTTTTTTTTGAGGGGGCATAAACAATCGGAGGGTGAAGGTTGGGAACTAGTACCTGTATTATAACACTAGCAGCGGCCAGACGCTAGGGAGAATCAACAGATGCCAGATTCCGAGAGCAGGCTGAGGTGGTGCTGAGTGATGCTGAGGTGGTAGTGGTGGTGGTGGTGACTGTTGCGGAGACGATGCTGAGGTGATGCTGAATGATACTCAGGTCTTGCTGAGTGATACTGCTGTGGTGCTGAGTGATGCTGTGGTGGTGCTGAGTGATATTGTCTTGGCGCTGAGTGATGCTGTGGTGGTGCTGAGTGATATTGTCTTGGCGCTGAGTGATGCTGTGGTGGTGCTGAGTGATGCTGTGGTGGCCCTGAGTGATGCTGTGGTGGCCCTGAGTGATGCTGTGCTGGCTCTGATTGATGCTGTGATGGCGTTGAGAGATGTTGTCTTGGTGCTGAGTGATGCTGTGGTGATGCTGTGGTGTTGCTGAGTGAGAGATAGAGTGAAGATATAATGCCCAATTAGAGAGGGTGGTGAGAGAGAAAGAGAGAGAAAGGGTGTACATAGAATAAAGAGTGGAGCGGGATAGAGAGAGAGAAAGAAGGGGAGAGAGAGTGAATGAAGGAGTTTGAAAGAGAAACCGATAGAGGGGAGAGTTAATTAAGTAGAGAGAGAATTAGAGAGGGGAGAGAGAGAGAAGGAGAGAGACAATAAGAGTGGGGGTGTGGAGTTTAAATAGAGTGAAGAAGTGACGCGGAAAAAGTAACCTTAAATATAGCTTTGTGCTTTGCGCGAATAAATATTTTTAAAAAAACAGAGTGAGACAAAAATACTGGTAATTAGGCTGTGACTCCCAATATAAAACAAATAGCGATATAAGGTGAAATCAACCCACCGAAGCAATATTTCTAACTAGACAAAAAAAAGCTTGCATTTCAATGCTAATCGATGTTGTTTTTCATGTGACTGTAGTCCAGGGCCGTCAGTTGGTAATGTGAGCTGCTGCTGCGATTGAAACATCAGAGTCCAGAGAGTTAATGGGCCATGACGAGGAAATGAGGAAGAGATAGGAAACCCAGATGGCAGCTCAGCTGCGCGCGTGCACGCCATCGTGAACGCAAGCTGGTCGCCAGCCGAAAGCCAGTGGGTTTGCACTTCTAAAACCCGCTTACTAAAACTCTCGGCCAGACCAGCGCAAGCGCTGGTGCAGGCCGAGACCTAAAAATGACTTACCTGTAACAACAGTTTTGCAGCTAGAAGCTTCTCTAGATTCACCTGACCTTACCACCTCACCGGTGAAAGAGGGCAGTTGAAAAAAAGGGGGCAGAAAAAAAGATGCAGTTGCTTACTTGGGGTATTATGAGGTTACACTTGAAATCATAGTGAGTCAACACACAAAATCAAAATCAAAAATGTTTTGCGTTGCAGAAGATGTTTCCAGACTCAACTACTAAATGGCGAAATAATGCACAACTTGTGAATCCAGATAATCTTCAAACTGCAAATCTGTTGTTGCTGGTAAGTAATTTCATGCCCTGCATTGAGTTCTCACAGGATGTATAGGCAAACTTAATGGCTTTACCAGTTGATGATGAGTGGTTGTTTGGGCAGCGGTGGCCGCTGCCAATCCGATGTGGGTGGGGGGGGGGAGGCCAGCGCAGGGGAAACGATAATAAAAAATTTTTTAAACGTACCTTTCACCGCATCAGGCCTGATCTGCTCCCACGCAGCTCCTCTGCTCCCGGCACTGCAATCCCCATGAGCACAGGCTCCCAGACTCCTACGCAATTCCAGCGCTTCTCTCATGCTATTACTTCCAGAATGAGAAAAGCGCTGGGATTGGGCAGAGCAGGGACTGGGAGCCTGAGCAGTGCTGATATCTCCAAGGTACAGCCTGGAGATATCCAAGTGCGCATGTCGGTTTGGCCATCTGCCATGCGCACTTTCAGTGCCTACAGCACCTCCTCCCCCTGCTGCTGAGTCTATGACATGGCCTCGCCCGAACCGCCCTAGACTCGCAAACGTTGAAACAAAGCATGGTATTGGCTCTTTTAGTTGGACTGACTTCACCATCTAGGCAAACAGTACAGAAAGGTTTGTGGCTACTCATTCAGTACCCCAGGCCTAAGAAGTGCTCCCAACATCCTCCCCAGCAACATTAGCTTTTCAGACAATTCAGAGGGATAGATTGCTCTATAGGACGTCAGCAGCAAGCTTTCTTTTTGTCTTTCACATCTAAAACTCAAAGCCCCCAATTTCAATGATCTACCTCAAGGACAAATGGAAGGCCTTCTAGTGAAATGGAAAGATGTAACTTCGGACCAGTCAGTCCTACAGATGGTACATTGTTGTTATTTCATTCTTTTTGGTTGTGATGCCTCAATGGACTAACACATTCACTGCAAAACCTGTGTCTGATGTTATGTTATGGATATTTTTAAAGCGCAGCGGTTACCCAAGGGTGTCCTGGCGCTAGTCACTACTCCTTTAAGCAAAAGACGGAAAAGAGGAGTTTTACTTATCAAAAAGCCAGGTCTTTAGCCCCTTCCTGAAGGCCAACAAATCAGTGGTATTTCTCAGATGAAACGGAAGGTCATTCCAGGCTTTTGCCGCACTTAAAGAAAAACTCCTACCACCCCACAATGCTTTTTTTGTGGATGGCACTGTGACCAGCTTGGCTCACAGGGAGCGAAGAGTTCTTTTCGGTGTATACCACTGAAACTGGTGTTGTAGATGTTCGGGTCCTATGCCATGCAGAGCCTTAAAAACTGTGCAGAGCGATTTGAAACCCACTCGATTCCTCACCGGGAGCCAATGTAATTTTTTTATTTCTTTAGAGATTGAGGAGAACTTGGACGTACCAGTGAGTAATCTAGCGGCTGCATTTTGCAGCAGCTGGAGTTTATTCATGAATCTTTCTTGGATGTTTAGATAGACACTGTTACAATAATCCAGCCTTGCCATGACCAGTGCTGTGACCACTGTTTGCCGGCTAACAGGTGGTAGAAACGGCAATATTTTCTTCACTGTTCTAAGAACAAACGCTGTTGTCGAAGCCACTGCATTTACTTGGTCACCAAAGGTAAGTCTCTCATCCACTATTACTCCAAGGTTTTTAACTTTTTTTGAAGGCGTAGAGAGAGCGCCCATCGAGTCCGGCCACCAATTTGGGGTCCAGAAGTTGGTATCATTCCCAAACAGTATGACTTCCGTTTTGCCTGAATTAAGTTTTAGGCAATTTTCGGACATCCATCTCCCGACTGATTCCATACAGTCTTATAAACGTTTGTCCAGTCCCACCTCCTGACCTGGGAGCAGAGACACCACGATTTGGGTGTCATCTGCATATGAGGTGAGACCAAAAGCACTAATAAGAGGGGCCAATGAAGAGACATACAGATTGAAGAGAGTAGGGCTCAGTGAGGACCCTTGCGGGACGCCACAGGGCAGTGCAAAAGGTTTAAACTGGTATTCATCCAGGGATACAATATGTACTCTGTCTGTTAAAAAGGATTTGATAAGATCCCAGGCTTTAGTCTGGATCCCACATGCCTTCAGACGATCCATCAGGATGTCATGATGGACCGTATCGAAGGCGACGGACAAATCCAATAGGATCAGAGCTGCCTTGCCACCCCGATCCACGGCTTCCCTAATCTCCTCTGTGGCCTTAATGAGAGCTGACTCAGTGCTATGTCGCCCTCTAAAGTCATATTGAGTAGGATCCAAGGCTTGTGTTTCGCCTAAAAAAAAGCACTAAGTTGTTGATTCATAGATTTTTTAATCAATTTTGCTGGAAGCGGAAGACATGAAATTGGGCGAAAATTATTTGGATCCTTAGGGTACAGGCTGGGCTTCTTTAGAAGGGGGAGAATTGAGGCAACCTTCCACAGTTTAGGGAATTGCCCTGTTTCGAACATGACATTATAAATAAATGACCGTGATAGGGCAACCGGACCCGGGGCCAATTTGGCCACAGCAACCGGGCATGGGTCAAAGGGCGACCCTGATTTTGCTGCCATAAGGAGCCTAAAAATGTCATTCGAGGACAATGGCATGAACCTGTCAAAGATATGGGAGGGAACCTCCGTTGACTTAAGTTCCTCCCTTGACTTATCTGTCCCGGCTACGCTTAGGCCACTAAAGGCAGAGAAAATGGTCTTCACAAAGTTCCTGACTCAACTGAACTTTAGCAAGGCCGGGAGCTGCCAGGCTTGATACCGTTTTAAACAGCTCTTTCGATGAGGATTTCGCTAAATTAATTCTAGTAGCGTAGAACTTTTGTTTAGCAGAAAAAAGGAGTTGTTTATAACTCTGAAGGCTGTTTTTATATAACTTTTTCTCTGTTTCTTTGTAGCCTTTCGTCCAGCTCCGCTCAAGGCGCTTGCATATGAGTTTTTGATTTCTCAATTCTTCCGTAAACCATGGAGCGGAGGGTTGTAATCTTTTCGGGAAGAGTGTTTTTACTGGAGCTGCTTTACTACAGGCTTGCTCCACCCATTTTGTATATGCAGTGGTAGCCTCCTCCACTCCCGGGGGCATTTGGGCCGCCGTGGTAGTAAGGAGTTCCTGTAGAGCGGTCCCCTTCACTTTATTCCAGGCTCTGATTTCCATCTGTCCTTTCGGACGATTCCCGTTCGCGCGCTGAGCCGTAAGAGTCAGCTCAAATTGCACGGTGGCATGGTCAGTCCACATGAGAGGAAGTAAACCGGTGAACAGCAGACCAGGGTGGTTAGAAAAGATACCGTCCACGGTATGTCCTGCTACATGAGTCGGACCAATTACATGCTGCCTAAGGTCAGTGCTATTCATCATGTCACACAGTGTCGCAGTATCTGGATCAGAAGGAGCCTCCAGATAGAAATTAAAATCTCCCATAATAGTATAGGAGTCCGAGCAGAAGCCCTCTTCCAATAAATTTCCAATTGATGTTACAAAGGGGTTCCTAGCTCCTGGTGGTCTATACAATAAAATACCTTTAAAGGTATGATGATGGGATAAACTAAAGTTAAAAGACAGAGCTTCGCAAACCGAGTTAGAAGCGGGCTGAAATACTGCCTTGATGGATCCATGGTAGATCACTGCCAATCCCCCCCCTTTCCTGATAGGCCTATTTAGAGTATGACATAAAAACCCTGGTGGGGTGGCTTTCACTAAGTCCGGGCCAGAAGCTTCGTCAGTCCACGCTTCTGTGATGAAAGCCATCTTCATGTCCCTTTCCTCGATAAGCGTTGCACACTCCGTGCTGTGCTTAACCAAGGACCTTGCATTAAGCAATATACATTTAAACACTTGAGTTACATACCCTGATACCGCTGTCCTTTTGTCGACGGCAGACCTAATGGTCTGATAATGGATGTTGGGTAGGGTTATTTTACAATTAGGACATGCCACTGAAAAAGTTGAGGGCCTTGAATTAAAAGAGAGACTCAGGCAGTCCCCACCCTTACCCCCCCTATTCAATCCTAGGAGGGTTGATCTAGAGTATTTACGGATGGAGGGCTTACCTGACATAGAACTGACAGGGGTCCTGGCGCTGAGTGCGGGCCGAGTGCGGACGGGCGCAGACGGGCTTGCCGGTGGCGCGCTCGTGCCAGCCTCCATACTTTTGTACCAGTCAGGGAAATGCCTAGTCGCTGACCGTCGTGACTCTGATGTTCTGGTCAATGGTTGGAATCCCGAGGGATCCACTCAGTCTTCCATAAAAGAGTATGATTGATTTGGATAATCTGCAAGTGTGACAACGTTGCCACATTCACAGCATTAGAATTAGGGGAGAGATGCGAGTGGCCCAGTGGGTGTCCCCGCAAGATGAAGTGAACAAGTGCACACTTGTAAATGTATGGGTAATAATGGTTAATTTCCAAGTCATTTTCCATCCTGGAATTGCACAGTGCATTCAGTAATGGAGGAAGTCTGAACGGCCATTTGGCCACAGAAACGCTTAATTTGTAGCTCTGTTTCACTGATGACACCTATTCCTATCACGTGCTTCAACATTTGGAAACCCTGTAGAGAAGAGGGCAATAAAATGCAAGATTACCTCTTACTTAAAACCTTAAAGCAGAGTAGTTTGGTGCCACAAAAGAACCTATGTTTCAGGGAGACACCTACAAGCTCATGTAATTAGTGGGTTGACTCTCCCGATATTAATGGCGTTTTCAACCAGTCGTGTGAATGACTTACATGGCCCAGTAAAATATCCTGCTTCCGTAATACTTTCTGTGACCCTTTTATCTTCTTGTAACATTAAAATTATTAGACAGTTTTCTCTCGCAGTGCTTCTGTGCAAGTGAGAGAGTATTCAGTCTAAGGTGACACCATATATGCTCCCTCGAGATAGAGGCCTGCCCATGGCTAATCCAGCCCCTTGCTCCTCAAATACACGCCCTAAATCCCAGGTGAACGTGCTTGCCGCTTGTTTTTATCGAATATATATTTGCGGGGATGGTTCCAGGGTTGTCTCTCTGCTAGATGTCATACAGATAACGTTCTAAATTCTGGTATTCCAGGTTAAAGGAGACCTGCTTTACTAGTGACTGGGCTCTGTAGGATGTCGTTAGAGTGTTGAAGCATTTTGTACGTTCACCATTGCACGTGTAAGCAACATCCCCTTCAACTAATGTCATAAGTGTTCAAATTGTTCATATCTTGCCCCAGAAGTGCATCCCTATGCCGCTTGTTCTTTCGTGATCCTAGGCAGATTTAGGCTCCGGCACATTCCGAAAGCTAGGTTCATCAGCAGTAGACACTCATTGATTTCTTGCTAGTTTTAATAGTGCAGAAAGCATGGCAGTGCACGCTACCCTAAGTTTAATACAGTACTCACATTGGTAACGTAGCAGAATTGATAGATTACTGTTAAGTTTGTCATTTAGGGGGGCGTGGCTCGGCAAGCTAAGATGGCGGTCGCACTCTAGGAGTGCTCCAGACCCCTTGACGATCCACCACCATCCTGACTCTCCTCCAGTGAAATCAAAGCTGCTGGGGCGCTTCCAGCCCTGAAGTGCTCTCCCCTGTGACGTCCTGGGAGCAACCGAGCGCCCGAGGTGGCGATCTGTGTATAACTGTCGAGCGGCCGGAATCAAGCTAAAATGGTGGCGGGCGGCCTACCCTTTAGGGGTCAGCCCTGTACGCCCTACGGGAGGTGTCGCACTGCGGTGGACGCACTGTAGAGCCTATCGCCCCTTGGGCTTCTGTGGTGGGAGGCCTTCTCCGTGCTACTCCCGTTGGTGACCCCCAGGACCGCAGGTGCTGCCAAATCCGGCACGGAGAGAGGGAGGGCCTCACCGACCGTGCCGGGGCTGCCGGGTCGCCCCCGGAGGTGGCAGAGACCCGTGCAGATCCGGATCCTGCCTGTGGTGTGCCCCGCAGGGGACGTTCAGCCTGCGGTTGGCAGGACGGGGAAGGAATACCGGCAGTCAGGAGCCGGACCAGCAACGGCCGTTCGCTCCGGAAACCCGTAGGTCTGTGGTGGGCTTCCCGAGTGGCCAAGCGCCACCTCCTCTGAGCCCGCTGACACCAGTGAGAGCTGTGTAGCCGGAGAACGGCAGACACCTTCTCCGGGCCGTGGGTGGCCACGGACAGCCTACTGACAAGATATCCGAGGCCTGGTGCCGGCCTGATGGAGAACTGGAGGCGCTCTCGGAGGTGAGGAGGGGCGGCGAGGGGGGGGGGGGAGTCGCCAGAGCTCCCCCTGCGGGTGACTGAGCTGGTATCTGGGGGTGAGCCTCGGGCACCCGCTGCTGCATTCAATGGGCCCCGCTTGGCCTGCAACGGCGGGATTGGTCCCGGGGCTGTGGTTGTGGTGACCGGGCCCCCCCTGCTCCTCTGCTGCCGTATCAGCTGTGTCAGATGGCTTTCTGTGACGGGAGGCCCGCCTTCTGGGCCACCCGAACAGCTAGGCCTCCTCCTGCCTATCGGCCCGCAATTGGCGGGACAGACCGGCGGCCGCTGTGGTAGCGGGGGATTTTGGCCTGCGATCAGCAGGACGCCATGTGGTGGGGGCCTTCCTAGTCTCGGGCCCTGCCTTCATAAAATGAGACCGCGGCCTACACTTCTGGGGCCCCCCGGGGTTTCGTCGCCTGGGGTTCTCAGCCCTTCTGCCATTGCCTTGAGCCCCCGAGGTGCCCCCTGAGTCACGCCTGGCTGGGGGGGCCTTCTCACACGGATTGGCTCGCGGTGGGTGGGGCAGCCTTGCGGGTGCGGCGGCTTGCTCTCCTCCAGGGCCCTGGGCTGAGGGTGTCGGGGGGGCTCAGGCCGGCACCGGGCCCTCAGCCGGGGGTCCCCGGCTCCACGGCCCCTGCTGAGCAAAGATGGACCGTCATCGGTTCGTGATCAGTGGGACATCTCACCCAAGTAATGGTACTCCCCCCTCACCCTTCTTCCAGCATGCTGTGTCTGGGCCTGCAGGCACTGACGGACGCGGGGCGCCTGGGAGTTGGAGGCCCTGAAGTGGTGGTGGTTCTTCAGCGGCTTGTGTGCAACCGACGTCAACCCGCGTCTGGCGGGCTTCCCTCTTTGGGGGGGGGTGGGAGGACAACGCTACAGGACTCACCTGCAGGGGAACATTTGACGAGGCCTGTGAAGGGGAGCGACAGTGCCTGAGCCAGTTTCAGTGGGAATATCCAGCTGCTGCGGCAGCAACAGAAGGGCACTGCCATCCAAGGTAAACTCAGAGACCCCTGCAGGTCCTCAGACTACACCTTCTTGCACGCGGGGGATCTCCGGTCCGGCGACTTCCTGAGAGCGAGTTGCCAACATACCTCCTGCCACCCTAAGGAGCCTCCCCCGGGGGTGCCTGCTCCCTGGGGTTGGCGCAGCGGCTGTGCTCTGCGGAGGGAATACACCCAAGGACACAGTGATTATACCGCACCAGCCTCGGTAGACTGCGGGGTCTTCGTGGGCCTGTGGGGCCCCCCACCCTGCTTGATTGACCAGTGCCCCCTGGAACCTACTTGACGGGACACACGAAGGGAGGGATCCCGCCCCCCTACTGTTAGCAAGCAACATCTGGGGAAAGAGAAAGGGGTCAAACCCCCTTCGACCCAGACCCGTATAGAGCAATATACAATCAATAGTCGCGGACAGGGAGAGCGCGCACCCCCAGCATCCGGTCACCCAGAGGGAGGCCTGGCCACCATCCTGCAAGCCATCAAGTCCTGTCAAGAGTCAATGGAGACCAAAATAGGGGAAGTGCGAGTAGACATGGCTCTTATTCGGCAAGACCTCCACAACGCTGCCACTCGCATCACGGAAACAGAGTCACGCATCTCGGAGGTTGAAGATCCACTTTGAAAGACCAAGTAAAGCAACTTCTATCCCAGACGACGGAACTTCATAGACGGGCCGAGGATGCGGAAAACCGGTCGCGTCGCAACAATCTTCGCTTGGTGGGCCTGCCTGAAGGGACAGAGCCATATCAAATGAATACATTCATCGAGGATTGGATTAGGTCTTGGATGCCACCAAAAGCCCTGTCATCGTGGTTTGTGGTCGAGAGGGCCCACCGGGCGCTTGCCCCCGGGAGCCCCACATCAGCCAATAATTGCCAGAATATTAAATTTCAGGGACCGCGATGCTATCCTCCAGGAGGCCCGCTCTCGGTTGGAGCTGCTTCATAAAGGTACCAAAATCATGATCTTTCCCAATTACACTAGGGAAGTGCAAACCAAGCGAAGATCGTACACTCAAGTGAAACAGAAGCTGCGAGCCCTCAACCTGCAGTATAGACTCCTCTTCCCGGCCCGCCTCAAAGTACTCTTCCAAATAAATCGTATTTCTTTGATACTCCGGAGGCAGTATGGACCTGGGTGACCGAGGAGCGCCCACTCCACCCTCAGGGGGATGCTCCCGGGTCTATATCCCGGAGGGAGCCTCGGGTGGAGACACTAGCTGGCACCCGGGGGCAGCGCGTTGGGTCCCGCAGAAGACACAGTGCTCGCGGGGCGGCCTCAGCCTCCCCCGCGGGTTCTCCTGGCTGGGGAAGCAGAGCATCGACACCAATGGAACCGGGTGAAAACCAAGAGAACTCTGATGGATCGGAACCAACATCCCCAGGACTAAACTCTGAAGACACCGACCTGTCGCGCAGCCCCCACATCTGAAAATAAGTACTCACATTATTTCCAATGTTCAACTGGAGGAGAGACAATCCTTAAGTGTAGAGGGGCCCAATGCATCGCCCTATACTGCGCACCCGTAACTAGGTTTTCTATATTCTAGACTTTGTTTGATTGGGTGACAGATGCTTCATTTGGGGAAGTATGGGGAGGGAGATTGGTTGGGAATTGGGGGTGGGGAATGTTCTTCCTGTTTCTGGTTGTGTTAACTTGTTTCCCTGCATCACTGGACATGGAACTTACGCTGCACCCCTGCATGGTCCATGTAATAAGGTTAAATGTCTCCTGCCACTCCCTCAGGTTAGCTATCAAAAGCCCCTGAGTGCCCCAGATCAGAGGCTCTGCAACTTAATACCCTACCACAATGTCACAACCATATGATGGAGGCGAGCCTCTTAGAGTCCTCTCATGGAATGTTACCGGACTCTTAGATAAAATTAAGCGAACTGCGATCTTAAAGTATGCGAAGAAGGTTTGCCCCGATGTCCTTTTGTTACAAGAGGCTCACCTTATGGGAAACCAATGCCCTTTTTTAGCACGTCAGTGTTTTGACCCGGTATGGCACTCGGGGTTCTCTAGGGGGGGCCCGGGAAACAGCAATCCTTCTACGACGCTCCCTCCCATTCACGCCGACCCACACGACGGGCGACCCCCAGGGGCAGTTTGTCACCCTCACAGGTACCCTTGGAGATGCCACTATTAACTTGATGTTGCTTTATGCCCCTCCGGCGAACTTGGACGCCACCCTCCGAACAGCCGTAGAGACATTGCCCACTCTCCACCAAGGTCTGACGGTAATTGGAGGAGACTTCAGTGCGGTCCCTGACCCCGCCAAGGATGCCACGGGCCCACCGTCCTCCCACAGGAATTCAGGGGCTAAGAGTCTCGGAGACTGGATCTCTAAGCTGGGCCTCTGCGACGTCTGGCGCACCTGGCACCCTAGAACATCACAGTACACACACACATCCGCCACGCACCAAACTCAATCTCGCATTGATCTCCTCTTCATGCCTGCCCCAGACTGTAGATTAGTCATGGAGGTCCAGATTCTGCTGCGGGGCATATCGGACCACTCTTCGCTCCTCCTGCAGATTGGGAGCCCCATGAAGACTCTGCGCCCTACGTGGAGGCTAAATGCATGGTTCATTCAGTACCAGGAGTACAGACAGGGAATTGGGGAGGATTTGAGACACTACTTCTGTACTAATGAGGGCACAGTCCAGTTCCAGAGCACACTGTGGGAGGTGGGCAAGGCCACAATCTATGGGTACGCCAAAGGGTTCCTCAAACAACAGGCCCAGGAACGCCATCTCTCCCAACTTGAGGCCAAGGCCCTTTGCCTGGAAGCGAGTATGGCCTTGGAGAGCGGAGAGGCAGAGCGCCGGCAGCTCCACTTAATACGGGAAGAGATTAGGGCGGTCTCCCTTGAATCTGCCAAAATGATCTGGAGGTCCTCGGTGGCCCGGGTGTATGGATGGGGAGACAAAAACGGTAAATTGCTTCACTAGCTCGCCACTCATCCCTTGGCTAGTCGGATAGTCCCTGAAATCGGAGATTCCGACGGACAGACCCTCCGGGCCCCCGCTGAGATTGTGGAGACCTTCGCGAAGTATTATGCGAAGCGTTACTCAGCAGATCACTCGCATTCGCAGACCACCGGTTCCCATTTTCTGCGGGGGCGTCCCCCTTCCGCGACTCCCAGAGAGGGACATTAAGGCCTTCGATTAACCCATCACAGCTGAGATCGGAGAACGATTAACATTCATATATTTTTTTTAAGTCACTGTATTTTTTAAAGGGATAATTTTATTAAAAAAGGATTCTACTTGCAATAGTTTCACTTTTTATTCTTGACTACGATACTCTATATGTTGAATACCGTTCTAATTTGGGTGAGATGCCTCACCCTAATCCTTTACACTACTCATCCACGTTCTGTATTGTGTACCCAGGAGGTTCAAGCAATCATGCAACCTCTTTGTCACTGCTCAGAAATAGCCTGAGGTGCTACCCAGCCGCTGCTCTGCTTCTTTCCCCCAGCTGGGAGCTGAAGAGTGCGGGCCACACCGCTGCCTGCCGGCCAGTCACTCCCTCGCAGACTCACCCATTACATTGGAAAGAGCGATGGAACCAGGGGGAATATTTTCAACTGAAGTGGCGGAGTGAGGTGTTAGCCACCACGGCTCAACGTTTTGACGATCTGCCCCAGAACGGGGACTGGCCCTCAGACGGCACCCATGATGCTGATATAGACAATCTCAAGATCAGCCCGGGGATCCAGCATGCTGCTTCCCCCACCACCATCCGGCCCTCTACCCCTATGAACATCTCCAACTCGGGATCCCTCCAGACCCAAGACCACCACCCTTGAGTGCAACACCACCTGAACACCTGGCAAGAATTTCTTGCTCTGTAAATATGTAATATATAATTGTCCAAGCCTAATCGCTGTTAAAATGTAATCCAGAGTGAATTTGCAATTTGTGTGTATGTATATATATATATATATATATATATACGCGGGCACTCAAAAACTTAAGTCCGCCAGCTGAGTGAAGCTCCCGCTGGGCCCTCCGGCTCAAGAAACGTTGAGAGAGGGAACCGGGCGGCTGTGTGGATCTAGGCCTTTGAATCGGCCCCATACGGAGAGCGATCGGAAAGCTGAGGAGAGGCACGGGCCTAAAAACAGAGGCACTGCGGCCCACAAAGTGCAGGAGAGGTCCTCCGGCTAAACGCTGCCCACGGCTCTACCCCCGGGGGTGGATGAGAGGTCTCTGCACGGATTTGCCTGACCCTAAAATGGCGGAGGTCAGGCGGACTCGGGCTTTGAAGACGACCTCGTGGCTGACCATCGAACCGAGCCGAGCCGGTTACCTCTGTTCGTTGTGTGGGCATCACTTTCCCTGAGGTCTGACCCTGGTGCACGGCCACGCCCAAGAGCTCTGCCGATTTTCTGTGCCTTTCGCAGTAGACCATCCAGGCACCTACAGGCTCCCATGGTCAAGATGGCCGACATGTGAGGATCTCCGGCCGGGAGTCCCCTGGTGAGGGACTACCTTTCCGGCTCTCAACCCCTGTGTCTTACCCTCTCCCTGAACCTTTGGACTCACCTGAGGCTATTTGTTGATGGTGGCCCTTCAACTCTCTTTTTCCCGCGATTTTTGGTTCATGATCCGCAAAGCCACGCAATTTTTGTTACCCTCTCGCCCCCTGTTGAGGCCGGTGACAGTGTCCTCCCTCACTCCCATCAGAGTCAGCAACAGAAGGAGCAGCAGTGATAGGGCGGTGCGCTGCCCCAGGACTAACTCTTCCCCCCGGCAATGCCTGAACAGATTACCAACCTTTCCCCAGGGGGCCCTAACGACACATTGAGCAGGCGGCAATACCCCCTCCCCCACCGGGCCTGCCCCAGGTCACGGTGGACCTTCTCCAGATGACCTATGACGATGCCCCCCCGGCGGATACCTAAAAACTGTTTGTTCTTAACACGGAGCACGAGCAACCTTGGCCGATGCCCGGTGGAGCTGTCCTATGCAGCTATAGAGGAGTCTGGCTCAGGTTCTCCCTCTCGGCCGTCACCTACCCAGCCGGACATCTGACATTGTTTTCCCCGTCTCCCTGTCGTGTCTCCTTCCTTCCCCCACCTCCTTCCTTGATTCTTTGGCTTTCCGCCAGACTCAATCTGCATCCCTCCCTCCTGTTTACCAATTCCCCCTCTACCCTCCTTTACCCTTAAGACATGTTCTCCTGGCTATTTTACACGATAATAACTCGTATTATTGTAACTTGTAACTGATGTAACAATGTAACCTCATGTAAAGCGCTCTGATACCTCCGGGTCTAGCCAGCGCTATATAAAACTCATCAAATAAAATAAAACAAATATAACTCTAACCACTAGTATATGTAGTAGACCGTTGTACCTACTACCATTCCTATGTGATTTTAGAGTTTATCTGTTTGTATCTCTTCCTTGAGTGACTTTATAACTTGTACATTTGCAATTTTTTTCTGTTTGTATCTCTTATGTAACTCATGAAATCCAAAGTCCTTGGGTAATGTTCGCGCTATATAAAATTAAATTAAATAAATAAATAAAAACCGTCTCACTCCGCCACTTCAGAAACGCAAGGCTGCACCATATTTACGAGAATATGGTGCAGCCTTGCGTTTCTCCCTGCGCTGGTGCTACACTTAGCAGTGCAGCGCCAACGCAGGCACTCTTGCACCATACTGCAAGGGTGTCTGCGTGCAGGGGAAAGATTGTTTATGTACATAAACAATCTTTAAATGCTATTTTGTCACTTCTATGTGTGCTGCTTAATGCAGCACACTTGGAAGTCACAAAATTGCATTTTTTAAAGGATTGTTTATGTACCGGAAGGGACACCTTCCTGTACATAAACCTTCCTGTACCTAAACAATCCAAGGTGTTTTGCTCTTTCCATGTGTGCTGCACAATGCAGCACACATGGAAAAAGCAAAAACGAGGAGAAATAAAGCATTTCTCCTCGTTTTGCCAACTTAAGACCAGGTATTCCCTGGTCTTAGTTTTGGCGCTGCCTCGTTTTTACACTGCCCTTGTAAATAGGGGTCAGCGTCAAAATCAATGGGTGTTGCGGTGGAACGCCCACTACACCAACCACTGCCTACCCCTTTCACGCTAAGCATAGTGTGAAAGGGTGCCTTATGTACAAGGCAGCTTTAAGCCACGTTAAGTGGCTTAACGCTGCCTTGTAAATAGGGCGAGGCCCTCATCGCCACCACGTCACTGAAAGTGACGTTGTGATGGCAATAGGGACTTGTACATATGCCCCAAAGTGTGAGCAGGCTGCTTTGTGCTGGCGCTGTCAGCCCGCTCTTTCCTCCAGAAGGGTTGTCAAAGTCTTTTGTGGGGCCATGGATACAGATATTTGGCGGGGGAACAAACAGTTTTGTGCAAGACGATAGGGCGAGCCTTCAATTGTTTAGAATATTTTTTTTTACCTTCAGCTTTTTTCTTCCCTGACCATACTCATCACCCCAATCGCCCATGCCATTTTTCCTGCTCCATGCCACCTGCACCTCTTCCCAGCACCTCTGCCTGTTGCATACCTTACATGACATCAAGCACTCTCTTTCCCCTCTGCACCTCTCTATCTGTTCCATTTACTGCTTATGTTCCTGCAGTTTACTACTCCCACTTTGTCCTCTTTGCACTCTACTAAACCGTTCCCAGATGCCCCGGCCATCTCCCAACATCTGTCCCCTTGACACTTAAATGGCTCTCCCGTATCCAGGCTGGAAGATAATAGTAGTTAAAGGAGCACCAGTGCTTGGCTTTTCAGACTGCCAGGCAAAAGCTTTTGCATTTTCGGTGCTCACTTTTCTCCAGTGAAATATGTAATATGGCGCAATCTGTCGATCACTTGTCATGTGTAGTGTCACAAGGCAGCTGCCTACAATGCCCTTAATGCATCATGAGCACTGGCCCACTCTGCCCCAGGGACACATAGCTGACAAGTGGGCCCATAAAGTCACTGGACCCCAATTCCATCCTGTAGCGCCATTGCTATTCCAGACCTTGGTCTCAAAGACAAATGTGCTGCTCTAACTCAATTCTCTACATCCTTCCTGGCTGTTATCTTCTAGTACTTTCAACAGAAAATGCACCAATCCTGACCTTGGTGAAATCCAGCTATTTTAGTAATTGGAATCACTCAATTCAGAGCTGATTTCAATATTTAGATATGAATCGTAGTATCCAATAAAACACAGCTTGTGCAGCTGCGGCACACGTGGCAATGACACACTGCAGTGTAACTGGCAGACTGTGTACATTCTGCACTGCAGGGAACGGTCCCCAAACTTGCTTCATCAGACCCTGCAGAACATTCGTTTCTAATGGCTGAAATCACTGCTTATGCTAGGCCTTGTTTTCCTAGTTTTACTGGAAGCCATAAATCCTCTTCTTGTGTGTTGCAAGCTAGTTCAAGTGTGGGGCCCTGTTTAGAGTGAGGTCCAGTGCAAATAGCCCTAGCTGCGCCCTCCTTGTAACAGTAGTGTTCCCCAGTCAGGAGGTCAACTTCTGTTGGCCATGTCTTGGCATGATCAATGGATTATACAGAGAGCCCAGCACAGTACTCTGTTGCCTCTAGATGGACACATTAGGGTATTTATGATGGCTGCCTGTTACCAGGCCCTGGCCAGGGGCCACCCCCAACTTGTGCTCCTGGGTGGACCTTATAGCCCTTTTATTCTGGCTGGCTGTAACCAGTGCATTCCTGTCTCGCTCCTGGTTAGTCGCAAAAGGGAATTTACTTACCTTTGGGTTATTCCTTGTTGCAGGGTGGACTCAAGATCATTTTCTATCACTGGCTATATACAGTGCATCCCTATGGGTCATTGACATGTTGCTCTGGGAATTGCTGTGGGAGTTGTTTTTCTTCCTTCATATTAAACGCATCATAAACTTAGCTTACGCCAATCTGGATTGTGTTTACACTGTCCTCCATCTTGGATAGACTTCCCAATATATCACATGCTGTCTATTCTGTTCTCCTTGTCCTAAATAAAGCACTACTAGGGTCCACTCTAATAAACAGAGAGTGTTCCCAGAGCCTTTCTCTCACAGTACCTAAACAATGAAGTTTCAGTTATCCCAGGCTATTGCTATGCAACAGGGGTTTCCAACTTTTTCTGTAGTGAGAACTACTTCTGATCAGTGAAAATCGTCATGAGCTACTGAAGGCTAAGCAGCTCAGGCATTGTTATCAGACGCCCCCACACCCAGCTTAATTGACTTAAAGCCTAATGTCTGTAGAGCCAGATGCTATGGTGTGAACAAAATACTTTGACTAGGGGCATTATGACAGGGCAGCCATGTGTGTCAGTGAGAGATTGGTCTCTGGGGGTATATGAACATGTATGCGTATGAATGGGATATATGTGTATGAGTGACTGAGAGACTGTGTCGTATGTACCTTTCGCCATATGTGGCACCCTTACATGTATAACAAAAATGGGAGAAATGTAAAGTGTAGAAAAATGTTCAAGATATGGAAAAAAAATTCTGTACTTTAAATTTCTCCAACTTGAAATAATGGCTGTATTTTTCACTTATAAATATGGCACTGTGTCAAGAATATTAAACTAAATACTTAACTTTGTTTATATGTATTCCATAAAACCCATCATTTAAATTTTCTCCCATTTCCAAGTGTCACGTTTACAAACACCAAGCATCTTGCTCCCAGTGGCCTGTAGACATGGTGCCATATTTAAAACAGAGAAATACATTTGTTTAAATGGGAGGAATGTTAAGTGAATAAAAATGCTTCATAAAACATTATGTTGTATTTGGCTTAACTAAAAGTGAAGAAAGACATTAATACTTAATGTTTCATAGAAAACGTTTTCTTCACTTTAAATTTCTTCCATTTGAAAAAAATGACTTATTTTTCAGTTATAAATATGGCACAGTGTCTACTGGCCACTGGGAGCAAAAGGCCTGCTGCCTGTAAATGTGACACTTTGAAAAGGGAGAAAATTAAAATCAAGAGTTAATCATTAAGGTAACTTTTCATTTTAATTTCCTCCCATTTAAAAGTATTCAGAAACTACGTTTTGGGGCATATTCTCAAGGACTTATCGCCGATTTATCAGCACTTTAGCGCCGCAAACGTGGCGATAGATTTATCGCATTCAATTATCAAGGAGAGAGAGAGGACTAGATAGCCAGTCCGTATCCCCAGGTCTATTATATATAATCAAGAGAGGACTAGCCTAATTTTATGTGATACAGGACTGTATGGAAAAGGAAAAGGAACCGTTTGGTTTCCTTATGAAGCCCTCACCCACCAACCTAGTTGGTGGCATGCTTCATCATCGGGCCCACCCAGTGACACCGAATGTGTCCCGGGTGTGCGTCAACGCCTGTGTTACAGCGGAGCAGGTATTTTACTGATGTGAAGGCCGCAGCAGAACAGGTTTCAAAAGGGCCCTGATCAACCAAGTTGGTCAGTACCGCTGCCGGAAACATCTATAGGGGCATTTGCTACAAATCACAAGCTAATGCTTGGAGAGGGAATCCCCCTCCCACACGTATGGCACCTTAGCGCGTGCAACACATTTTAGATCACACACTCACTGTAAGTGTAGATCGCACCTTCACATAGTTTACGGTCCTGAGGAAAGCCAGTATTACAGAAAGGCCTGGCTGAAACATGTAGACCACCCACCGGATGCAGGAGTCCCTAACTATTACTCCACCTACATCCATTGCCTTGCTTTTACTGCTATCAGAGGCCCAGATATTAAAGACAACCCCCTGGGTACTGGGACCACTGAATAGCTTTTAACCTTTCACTTTCACATCACCTTCACTGCACACTCAGTAAAATACCTGCTCCGCTGTAACACAGGCGTTGAAGCACACCCGGGACACATTCGGTGTCACTGGGTGGGCCCAATGATGAAGCATGCCACCAACTAGGTTGGTGGGTGAGGGCTTCATAAGGAAACCAAACGATAGATTTATCGCCCCATTCTCAAGCTGGTGCAAACTGCCGATATCGCCAGTTTTCCTGCGATAGCTTCCGCAAAAAACATCGCCACGGATTAGAGCGACAACTAACGCTAATGATATGCAGAGTAGGCATTCCCATGCAAAAACACATGAAAACACCACTCCGCGATATTCTCAACGACCAGCCAGATCTGCGATGCGATCCAAAAACTGGCGATAAGGCGCGTTAGCAGCAGGGATTTAACACCTGCCTTTTACTGGTGTAAAGCAGGACGACAACCTGCAGTAGAAAGGGAGCCCAGCCCAGAGCCACATCTGAAGACCAACAGATGCCATAGAGCCAATGATCATGCAGCTTGGAGACCCAAGAGGGCCACAACACCCACCGCCACCACCCCAGGACCCCCCCTACTCCCCAGACCACCCCCTCTGGACTACCACCTAGGCAGCGCAAAAGAAGACAGCGGACGTTCCTAAAACGCACCAGCCTCAGACACTCAACGCCAGAGGATGCCATTGCCCACTACAGGCTCAAAAGGACAACCATCCTCCGCATCCTGACCCACATTGCCCACAGGCTGATGGTACCAACACAGCGGAGAACCAACATCCCTCCGCAGACAAAGCTGCTGGCTGTGCTGCACCTGTTGGCCTCTGGTACCTTCTAACAAACAACTGCCACAGTCGTAGGAGTCTCACAGCCAGCCCTATCAAACTTCCACACACATGTCTTGGATGCATGTCCACAAAAGCAACGGCGGGCCCCTGTATCCGCACCACACGCTAGTTCCAATTCGTAGTGTTCCTGCGCAACCAACCCCAACGCCAGCCGTTGCTTGATGCCTCTGTGCTCCAGATCCAAGATTGTAGTTACTGAAATGGGGGTGCGCCAGGTCATGAAGTCTAGTAGTCAACAGTAGTGTAAAAACAGTTCTTTATTACAAATACATAAATCAACAATACGAAAAGCTCAGCCAACGCGTTCCATTCCCAACGGGGAACTTCATCAGGGCAACGTGTGGATTCAATTAACTGCATATGCTGCGGCAACTCCCCAATACAATTCCATATTCCGAAAGTCAGTATTCAGAAACCTGTTGGATAAATGGTGACAATGGTCAAGCGTCCGTATAGTCACAAACGTAATCTGGTACAGTGTATTGCACTTGGACAAACCGGAATGCTAACAGGTATGATAAATCCTGCATAAAAAGACCATAACAGAAGTTCTTGTGGGCGTAACCTTCGTAGGAAAGAAAAGGAAGCTTACGACCACACGAATTCCTGTTACGGTCTTATTATGCAGGATTTATCATACCTGTAAGCATCACGGTTTGTATCAGCTTGATACCCCTGCACCTTCACCTCCCCCACACTGCGCAGGAACAGCTGGAGACCAAGCAAGGGAACTACGCCATAGCTGGCTTCCCGCACGTGTTGGGGCAATTGACTGCACACATGTACTACTTGTGCTCCCTGCCGACACTGCACACAATAACCGCAACAGAAACCACACGCATTCCATCAATGTGCAGGCAAAAGTGGACCACCGGGGCCTGTCCACGAATGTCGTTGCAAACTTCCCAGGCAGTGTGCATGATTCCTACATCTTCCGCAAGTCCATCACCAACCAGCGCTTTGAGGATGGCACCTATGGAAATGCACTGCTCGTCGGTAAGTACCAACTGAACACACCACACACCTCAACTCCACAATCATACAACTCACAACTGTGGGAATGCACACGTTACAAAATCACATACAACATGCCAATCAACATGCCCAACTACAGACACGACAACACGAGTAACTGTGGTAACCGTGGCCAGCCATGTAGACAAACCATCCACTGCATGGCACCTCTGCCACACAATTGCAGAATGTGGGGAGAGGGGGGAACCAAGTATGTGCGAAGGAGGCAAGTGACCCATCAATAAGAATGTACACAATGCCAAGTGTGGCGATGATGTGCTGAACAGACTTCAGTATGCAGAGCACAGACATGTCCATGTGGACATATACTGCTGGTGTTTGTAGTGTTGTGGACAGTGGACGCAAACAGGTTACCTCAGGCAGTGTGGAAGACCTTGGACATGTAGCTTTGTCGTCCCCCCCCTGTAAGCATGAGCGGAGTGTCCTTGGCCGGCGTATGTCGTGAATAAATAGCCCGGGGCTCTGGGCGTGGTTCAGTTCCGGGATTGCCCCCAAAGTAACTACTGCGTGTGTCTGTCTCTGTGTCCGCCATATCCTGTCCATAGGCCTACACACACGTGGCCGACCACCTTCAACGGCCAGATTTACACTGGAGACGAGGTGGCTACATCCCAAGCCAACCCGCGCACACCTCGTCATCGCATGCAGGGTCGTCTCTGCCAGGGCGGCGCCCCCCAACCAGCCACGAGGTCGCCGCTGTGACCGGTGGTGCCTGCGCGATCCTGTGTGCCTGCTGCACCCCAGACTTGGTCCCCAGACCGGTCCGCCGCCCAGCGATGACTGGCCGCCCCTGCGCACCCAGGCCTCAATGCTCACCTGCCGCCACCGGCGTGTCTCCAAGAGGGCCCACCACGTGCCGGTGCAACTTCCTCAGCCGATCGCTGGATTCCGCACGACAGGCCCCCAGAGCACCCTGCGGCACCGGACCGCGGAGTCATGTGTGTGCTGACTGCTGCCTTCGGCGTACACTGCGGTCCAGCAGGGCCCTCAATTCAAATCGAATCTTGATTGGCAGGGCGGCGTATCGAGGTCTTCGCATCATCGCAGGCTGCACACCCGCTCAGCTCTTCAGGTGCCCCTGCCTCAGTGCACCGCAAGTCACCGTCCCGTGGTGGTAGGCCCGTTCCGGCCGCAGTGCATCGGGTGCCACCAACTCTGTGCACCGCAAGTCATCGTCCCGTGGCGGTAGGCCCGTGCCGGCGGCAGTGCATCGGGTGCCCCTGCCTCAGTGCACCGCAAGTCACCGTCCCGTGGCGGAAGGCCCGTGCTGGCCGCAGTGCATCGGGTGCCACCAACTCTGTGCACCGCAAGTGATCGTCCCGTGGCGGTAGGCCTGTGCCGGCCGCAGTGCATCGGGTGCCACTAACCCAGTGCGCCACAAGTCATGGCCCCTTTATGATAGTCTCGTAGTGCGGACGCCATCATGTCACCTCCGGCAGTGGGGAATGTGATGTGGTAGGCCCCTTTTATTGGCAGGGTCACATGTCCTGTGACGCCTGTGCTGAATGGGTGTGGTGTGGGTGTAAACCAGCCCTCAGGGAGTGGCTGTGGCATGCTGACAACTAGAAGACAAAAGAGGTACGGTGTTCCTGGGTGGCAAGTTGGCCACCTGGTTAGTACTCAGAGTGGTGTGTGGGTTAAAACAGGTAAGGGAATCCTCTATAATTATTTTTATTCTGGAGAGGTCACAACCTGATTAAAAAGTAAAAAGAAGAAGGAGGGCGACTATTCCTGATGCAGCGGAGCGGGTAGGTGAGCCGGACTGCTCTGAGCGGGAGCAGCGATACTACGTTGAGTGTCCATTTACTCCGCTGCGGTCTGATGAAGCAGCACTTGAATCCTTAAGAGGTTGGCTGCTTTTCTCCGGGGCAACGTCCTACCGAGAGAAGAAGTGGTATGTAGAACCACACCACACACTGTAGATAGTTTTCATTTAGTCACTAGGTCCTGAGGAATCGCCAACTGATCTATTAGAGACATTTTATAGGCGAGAAACATGTTGACCACTAAGGGGTAGAGCGTAATTTTTGTCAGATTAATACAAAATAGTCGCCCTCCTTCTTCTTTTTACTTTTTAATCAGGTTGTGACCTCTCCAGAATAAAAATAATTATAGAGGATTCCCTTACCTGTTTTAACCCACACACCACATCTACATCTTACCAGGCCCCTCACATCCACGGCACCTATACGGCAAGGAACAAAAGATCTCCGATAAAGAGCCCCTTTATGGGTGACCGTCGAGCATTGAAGTGCCGGCTCGACGAGGAGCAGACCCATATGATGAAGCATGACACCTAGCTTGCTGGGTGTGTGAGGGTCCTAGTTCCGAAAGGAGGTATTTCCCACCTCCTCACCACTCTGAGTACTAACCAGGTGGCCAACTTGCCACCCAGGAACACCGTACCTCTTTTGTCTTCTAGTTCTACCCAGGGCAAGTACGGTGGACCTTTATCAAGCCCTCATTGTCCCCCTTGTTGTTTACTAAATGCTGACAACTAGACCAGTGATCAGCAGATCACTACAGGGAAGACCTGGGACATGTAGCTTTGTCGTTTCCCCCTGTAAGCGTAAGCGGAGTGGGCTGGGCAGGCGTATGCCAGTCCAGCGTAGGGGTGTGAACAATGAGCCCGGGGCTCTGGGCGTGGTTCAGTTCTGAGCTGGACAAGAAAGTAACTAATGCGTGTGTCTCTGTTGTAGTGTTGGCGCCACCCGGACCGCAATCGTCAATGTTGCACCCTGTGACTCAAGTCCCACAACATGAGCAACATGGACGTAAGAGGGAATCACTGACCCTACATTCATCCATACTTTCATACTTGAATGATCATAGACATGACACATCTGTGTGAATTTGAATGTTTTATTCACATTCAGTGGAGTGTTGAAGCTGGAGCAGTACAGGGCCATGCAAACCCCACTTTACATTGTTGCCCCGTGGAGGGCCAGCCAGAGTCCTTTAGGGAATTACAAGTTCATCGGAAGAGGAAGAGTTCAGTCCGCAGTCTGATTGCTGTGTCATTGGTAACCAAACAGAATATGGCAGTCCATGTCGAGGTCCAAGGTGAGTGTCGCAGAGTGTATCAGGGGACAGTGGAAGGTGATGATGCAGAGGGCAGAACCAAGCAGAAACAGGCCATATGGCGGAGATGAATGCTACTGCTTCCTTCTTACCACTAAGGCAGACTCATACGCATCTTCGTCCTCTGATGTTTCATGTGCCTCACAGGTGGGTGGTGTTGTTTTGTCTGCATCACTGTGTGGCAGTGACACATCAGTGGCCGGAGGTGGATTGTCTGCAGCACTGTGTGTCACTGACACATCAGGGGGCGGAGATGTGGATGTAGGAGCAGCAGCAGCATTCATCGGCGCCAGGCCTTTTGGCAGCAATGCCATGATGTGGGTCTGCAGGGCATGGAAGATCCCAGCTACATCTCACTGGTGTGCAGCCGTGGCAGCCATTCTTTCCGCCTGCATCCCCTCCATGTTCTCCATGAGCCTCCACATGTGTCCCAACTCCCGGCTGACATCGCTGGAGCCACTTTGACTAGACAGTTGTCCTTGTCTCAGAGTCAGGACTCCAGCGATGTCAGCCATGGATCGTTGGAGAGCATGGAGCGGACTGTGGGTGTCCGTTAGACACTGTAAGTGGTCCCTGATGGGACTTAGACACCCACATATGGCATCTAGTTTGGCTGCCATGAGGTCGAACCCCACCCGCACCTGATCAGCCATCTTCTCCTGGCACCCTAACACACGGCGTTGGAAGGCCATGTGTTGTTCGTGGGGGTCCTGGGAGTCAGCCGTGGTGGTGGGTGCTTCCTGCTGTGTGGTCTGTGCAGGGGGTGAGGTCTCCTCGATGCAGCTGGACTGCCCTGCTCCTGGAGGTGAGGTGCCGATGCTGTCCATGAGCTCTTGGAGGGCGTCGGTGTCGAAGGTGTGGAGGTCCTCTTCGTCATCAGTGAAGAGATGTTCGGTCTGCTCTGCAGGAGGTGTTGATTCTCCCTCTGCAATGTGAAGGAGAGATGCAGTTTAACATTGTGTTCACATGTATGTTGACGCATTGTACAAGTTTACATACAGACTGCATGACAATGTACATTGTGACTGTTTGGGAGGAGCTGCCCATTTGATGCGGGACAGTGGACATTTCGACAACATCACGGATGTGTGTTTGTACTTGTACATTGTCATCTCACATTTCCCTGCTATGCCAAATGTGATTGGCCAGTTTCTACACACAAGCGGCACCAGTTGTGTCCTCTGTTCTGTTGTGAACGTGTTGCAGTTTGTACCACATTGTTGTCAATGTTGATGTGCTCTGAATGTTGTGTGTGTGCTGCATTTTGGGAGAGTCGCCCCTGCAGCTCTGATTTTGCTGGCCCTTATCCCTTTCAGGCGGTGTGCCTTTGACTTCTGTGCTTATACAGTGCTGAGATGTTGCATACTTGGGTAAATTGGGCTCTTGGTGGGAGTTGGGACTCTGGGGCATGGTTTGTCCGCAGATGTGTTGACGTCAGGGGTTGTTTGTGCACGTGGATGTGTCAGAGTGTGACCTGCTCCTTTACGGATGTGGTCCACACTCAGCCACCTCAGTGTCGTGGCGTGCAACATGTCATGATATATTGACTGCAGCCATGCTATTCATCATGCAGTGTCACTTGCATTGTCAGTGTGGCTCACTGACACGCTGCTTTGCTGGGTTTGGCACATGTGCATGGGTTGGTTGTGAGATTGGTGATGTGTGGGAAGGGCCCCCTCTCGGCACATAGTCGACAGGGGCCTACTTGCCGTTTCCTGTGTGCTGCAGTGTGCCAAGGGGATCAGGGACATGATCCAGAGTCATTGTGGGTGTGCACTGTGCTATACTTAATTGTGCATGTGTGCCATTGTGCCCATCTCCCCCCGTCCCCCAGTCCCTGGTCGTTACTCACCCTGTTGCTGTTGTGTCAGGTCATGTTGAGCAGTGGCCGGTCCCCCAACTCCTGCCACCGTCTCCACACTGATGACTGTGGACACCATTTTCTCCATCTCATCCAGCTCCTCCTGTGGCACTGGACTCCCACCTCCAGTCTGCATTGCTGCCTTCTGGTTGTTGCCGAGTTTCCGCTTGGTTTTGCGCTTCACGTCATTCCAGCGCCTCTTGAGCTCTTCCATTGTCCTCCTCAGCACTCCGACTGCATTCACCTTGTCCACGATGGACTGCCATATTCCATTTTTTGTTGCCAATGACACAGTGGAGGTGACGAACAGTTGTTGATGGTGTTTTATCACCTCCGTTATCAGGATCCTGTTTTCCTGCGGACTGAACCGCGTCTTCCTCTTCTTCTTCTCCTTGCCCTTCCCTGACCCCGAGGTCCCAGGCTGGTTCTCCGTGGAGCTTGTGGGGTTCTGGTTGTCCTCTGTACTTGCTCCGGCTACCTCCATTGTGCTTCGCAGTTGTTTTGGTTTTGTTTGTGTTTTTTTTTGTGGATTTTATAGTGATTTTTCCTGCCTGACGTGTGTAAATTGCAGGCCTGGCGCAGCTTATCGCTGATTTTTTTATCGCGGTTGGGCCCATCGCCACTTTTTTCACGTTCGGCTTTAGATTTTTATCGCCGTCCCGGTAATTTTATCGCGGACATTTGACGCGTTATCGGGAAACTATCGCATGTTACCGCCGCATTGAGAATAAGACGTTAACACTGCGTTATTTTCACGCAATAGACGGCGAAATGATAAATTGCATTAACCTATTTTGGCGATGATTATTGCACGTTCTTGAGAATATCCCCCCTTGTTTTCACACTTCAATATTGAGTCACAAGGCCAATTATTTAAGAGTTAAATACTTCAGTGCTTCAGTTCTTCACCTCTGTGACCCAGCCTGGCCCATAAATCTGACTGAGCACTGCTCATTATCAGGCTCTGCTATCTGCAGCCTGATGCTAATAATGTAAAGTAAACACAGCCTTTCCTTAATGTGAAAATAAAAATGTGACCCTGTGCTTATGACCCTGTGCTTATTTAAAAATAAACTCAAGGCTGCGAGCTACTTTGAAGGTGTCTGGGAGCTGGGAGCTACTGGTAACTCGCGATCGACTGGTTGTAGACACAATGTATCAATTGAACTGCTCAAATAAACTGTGAGAATGTCTGTAAACCCAATGTCTGTAAACCCAATGTATCATGAGAGAATCTTCAAATATATTCTGTAGTACAATGTTTCTTCTTGTATGTTCCCTATTGGTGCAAGCCCTGAACCATGTACTTGTGTAGAATGTATGAGGGTCTTTGTTTAAATCCTATAAAAGGACATGTGGATTTCTGTGTTAAGGAGACCCATTTCCCTACTTTATAGAAGGCAAATTTATTTCAGATGTTCCTTAAACTAAACTGTACAGAGATCTCAGTACTTATGATTTGTATGCTTTGCTGCTAAATTTACTTATGGCATGTTGTATGTAATCTGCCTATTAATTCCTTATATAAAGTGGTAAAACGCCAACCCTTGTCTGTCATTCTTACAAGAATGTTCCAGTGTCTACTATTGAGTTTAATTTAATGGACAAAGTGACAGCTCCAGTTGCGGAGCACCAAAGTCCGTATAGGGACTACACTGCCCCCGGTCCTAGCCGTTGGCGTGCTCTAAGAGTTGCATTTAGGAGAAGTTTGCACACTGACAGATCTGGTAGTAGAGGTGATGGTTCCGATTGGAGCCGACCCATAATTGACAAACTAATCGACTATAGAACCGAGTATTGCACCTTCATGGTCCAGACAGTTTCCCCAAAGATCTAAATTGACCCAGTCCCAACCTGATCCTAGTTCCGGAGAGACAAGGTGACTGAAGAAAAACAATGACATGAGGGATTGCATGCACAATTAGGAAATAATAAAAGTAATCGTGGAGCAGTGCATTTTGGGAGTTGTAGTAAGCGTATTGTGGCGTCATGCATTGGGCGGATTTCCTGAGCGACTATTAAGTGGCTTTGATCATTGGATTTGAAGGGAGCAATAGTTATTTGTATTCTTGATGATGTTCCTGGAATTTTTAAATTTTAGAGTATACAAGTACTTATATACGCTGTAAATTTAAGGAGAATTGCCTCAAGTTAGGATATTGAATCTTTAAACTTGCCTGCTCGGTGAGGTGTACTGTGAAGTGCCATCAGTTACACCAAGATAGAGAAATAATCTTTTCTTGCACAAGTGTACTAATTAAGTTTGGTAGCAGTTTGTTCCTTAGTGCATGGACGCTGAGTATAGTGACTTTCGTAGGTCGAGGGCTGACTGTGGTATGAAAGTAGGTAGCATTTTTACTGCTATAGAAACCTTTGTGTAGTCGAAGCAGGCAAATGGTGAAAAGGTTGTAAAGCGGTTCAGATGCAGTCTGGCGAGATTGGAGCATTGCGTCATTAAGGTGTGGTGCAGGGATTGGCTGGCAGATGTTGTAGTCAAGCTGCGATAGGGTGACCTATGACAGAGATGCGCTGGTATTGGTGGACACATTGTGAGTTTTTTGGTGCGGAGTAAGTGAGAGATTGAAACAGCGAGTGACTGAGACTCTGCTAGAATGGTCAATCACTTGTCAAAGAAGGCGAAGGAGGTAAATAAGGAGGAGAAGTTTCCTCCTGAAGATACACCAGCTAGGGAAATGGCGGCAAAGAAAGGGTTACATACATGGATATGGCTTAACCAATGGCACGAATATACATCCAAAGAGGGGAACTCTGATTTCCATTGAGTGGGACTTTCCACATCCCTCGTATAGAGAATTTAAGGAGAAGAATGTACAATTGAAAACCACAGCATCAGTCCACATTTGAAGGCTTAAACCTTTGGGAACAAATGGCAAGTAAAAATAAAAGAAAGAAATTTGAATTAAAAATCTGCATAAGCTAATTTATGGAGAATCGTGCAGGACGAGGAGAGGCAGAGAAAGTGGAGACAGGAAGCCATTGAGACTGTTGGAGCCTATCCCCTGATAGAAGGTAAAGAGAAGGAAAAGGAGAAAACAAACAGGGAGACAGGTACGCACCAAGAAGCATGTACATAAATTTTGTTTGGAGGAGCGCTGGAGAGAGCCCTACCATGTGATCCTGGTCTCCAACACTGCTACCAAGTGTGCTAGTCTTCCGAACTAGACACACGCCTCCCATATCAAGAGGGCAAGCCATGAAGAGGAAGAAACAGAGCCAACATCCACTAATACCTCGAGTTGCACCAGGTTTGAGGTGTATGAGACATCGGAAGAAGAGGAAGACCAGGCTGAGGGTCCACAGTCTCCATCGGACGAGCATCACTCTGAGAAAGAGGTTGATGAGAGTGCTGTTGTTCCAGCGACCACTGTGATACTGACTACTGGATTGAGAATTTACATCCACTGGGATAGTGCAGATTCATGGAAGGCCGAAACTAATGTGAAGCAGCAAATCCCGCTAGGAGTAAAGGTTGGGGCTTGGACAAGGAAGTTCCACCTCGGAGAGTGTGAGTCAGCCTCATCAGAGATCTCAAGCACCTCTAAGGATCAAGGTGAAGCTGAAGACGATTGGCTAAAAACTACAACCACCTGAAAAAGATTGTTGATGTCTAAGAAGAGACCAGAGATGATTAGGGGAGGCAGTGAGTTAGAGGAACAAGAACTAGTTGACCAGATTGACATTGTAGATCAGTACCAAATGGCCAAAAGAGAGAAAAACATTAATCAGAAGTATTCAGGTCCATAATAGACATGCCTTGCCAAAATCAAGTTTGACTCTGACGACTGCCTGACTGACATTGACGAGCCACCCTGAAGACTAAGTTAAGCTGCACTGAGAGCCTATTCTCAATAAACTACTGACATGTTGGAAGGACAATGAGAGAGTTAGGGTAACTGTCAGAGGACGATAGATCCTTTAGGCCTCCAGTTGAGGCAGAATACAAATTCTGGTAGCTTTCGAGATAGGGTAACGATGATAGTGTAGCAACTAAAGGACTAACAAGTATAACTGAAGCATCTGAGATTTTCTTGATCTGGTTTAAGTTAACATCGTGCAGCAACACTGCAAAAGCTTGCTTGTAAGCCTGACAGCTGCCATTTCTGTTTCCATGTTTGGATAGATGTTGGATGTTTATTTGCTGGGAGGAGATATCTCTCATATTTCGACTGACTCTACTCTTGAACCTGTAGCTAGGCATTCTCCACCCAAGAGGTAGGTGTCACATATTCCCCAGCATGAGAGTGTGTATAGTTACAATATATATTATCAAATGTTAGCTGAATATGTGAAGGTTATGGAAGTGGAAAATTGCTTTGTGTGCTATCATCTTCCAGCTTCTGCAGCAGAATGCTTTCCTTACCCATATCTTACTCCTTCTCCTGCTGTGTTTTCTTAAATCTTTTCTATCAGCAAGATACCATTAAATTGTTTTATTCTGACTTTGATGAAGGTGTGCCAATTGTCAGCTGTGAAAATCTGTATTTGTGGGCCACTAAACATGTTTCTCGCTCTTCCAAAAGGTTTTAGTCAAGGGATCAGCATGGGTATATGATGAAATTCTTTACCCCTGTGACTAACGTGAGCACTACTAATCGGAGCATGCGTGATGTAACCTGCAAAAGTTTCCACGATGAGAGTTTATTTTTAGATGAATTGAATGAGAGGATGAGGTTAGATGAAGAAAGAGGAGAAGGAAATACAAGTGCAGAACACATCATTGGGAAGAGACTCTAAAGGAACCACACCCTAAATTAAGCATTGATGTCACCAAGAAGAGATCTTTATGCATCATACAGCAGCCAGAGGGAAATGAGACTGTTGAAAAATTAGGAAGGAGTGAATGTGAGCACAACTTTTTAGTTAAGGGAAAAACATTTTCAAATCGAGAAGTAAGTATAAAGGGTATCTATTATGTGTGTGGTAAGTCAGCTTATTTCAAGCTACAACACAACTGGACAGGTAGTTGTTATGCAGCACTAGTTTTCCTTAGGATTTATCATACTAATGAGTTAGGTTTTCCTCTTGAGCTGTACATAAGGAGAGGGACGTAGCTTTAAACAGATCCTTAGTGATATCTTTTGAGTGCTCATACCAGCCATAGCAGTGGCATTGAACGATGTAAAGATTAGAAAGTTGTCCACCTTAGTTGATCGGCTTACCACTAACACTGCAGGTGCTTTAACAGTGATAAATAAAGAATTACTTGGAATGAGAGCTATGTTTATGCAAAATCGCCTTGCGTTGGATTTATTCCTTCTGAAGGAAGGCAGAGTTGGCAAAGTCATTCACGCTTGGGAATGTTGTGATTTCATGAACATAACACATGAATTAACTGAGCTGGGAGAGTCCAGTGCCTGGGAAGGATTAGGATTTATATTCAGATCCGCTGGAAAAGGATTAGGAGAATGGCATAGTAGTGTATGTGGAGGAATTCTGAAATTGCTTCAAACACCTCTCTTGCTTATATGAATTGGTATTGCACGTGTGCTTATTTCCTTGAAGTTTTGCAAGGGAATTTTATCACGGAATGGTATGGATTGTGGGTATAAGTAGCAGTCAGCAATGAGAATAAGGACAAGAAAGAGGCATGATGTAAAGTTTGAAGAAATGCAAAGTGAACTTTACAAAATTTTGAAGGATCTGAGAGAATCGAAGAAGAAAAACCTGAAGTTAATGAATGATGTTTTGTAATAAAGAATCATAGAAATCATAGAAGGGAGGTTGTGGGATTTGTATTTCTTCCTTCATATGAAAAGCATCATAACCTGAGCTTACAGTAACCTGGTTTGTGTTTATACCATCCTCCATCTTGTACTGACGTCACAATATATTGCCTGATGACTATTGCTGTTCTCCTTGTCCACAATAAACCACTACTAGGGTCCACTCTAATAATCAGAGAGTGTTTCCAGAGACTTTCTCTCACTGTACCTAACCAAGGACATTTCAGTTATCCCAGGCTATTGCTATACAATGTATCAATTGAATTGCTTGAATAAACTGTGAGAATGTCTGTAAACCAAATGTAATACTATCATGAGAGACTCTTTAAATATATTCTGTAGTAGAATGTTTCTTCTTGCTCGTTCCCTTTTGGTGCATGCCCTGGAAACCATGTACTCGTGTAAAATGTATGAATGTCTTTGTTTAAAGTCCTATAAAAGGACATGTGGATTTCTGTGTTTGAGGAAACCAGTTTCCCCACTTTATAGAAGGCAAATCTATGCCGGGTTTTGCTTAAACTGTACGGAGCTCTCTGTACTTATGATTTGTATGCTTTGCTTTTACTATGTAACCTGCCTATTAATTCCATATATAAAGCTTTGAAATGCTAACCCTTATCTGTAATTCTGACAAGAATGTTTCAGGGTCTGCTATTGAACTTAATTTAATAGACAAAGTGACGGCTTCAGTCGGGGAACACTAAAGTCCGAATAGGGACTTCCACTCTTGGTCCTAGCTGTTGGAGTGCTCCAAGACTTAAATTTAGGAGAAGTTAGCATGCTGACAGATCATATAGAGTATATGTTATGACTTCCTGTATCTAGTACCTACACTGGGCTGCTTTTCTGTCGATCCTTGCTCAACTATTCACAATTGATTATTGTAAAGTGTATGCTTTCCATTTCTCATTCTTTTTCCCGCCAATTGAAAATGCCTAGGTACAGGGCACAGTGACCAAAGACAGGATAACAGCACCACTTTGGTCACTCATGCACCACACCAAAAAGGTTGCAGGTCAACACTTCAAAGCAAGCACTCACCTAAGATGTAGATTGCTACCCTTCCACTAATATCTTTGGCACCTGTTCAGGGTATGAATAACTATATAAATACAATTATAACTACATTTGCAGTAGAATATTTAAAGGTTTTCTTCCCTAGCCCTGCTAACTACTGATTGGTAGTGTGGCGTGATAGGTTTCAGGATGCCTCTGACTACTTGAACGACATTGTGTATTGCCTGCAGGATGTCCCACGACACAGTGCAGGATAGACTGGGAGCCACCGATTTTTTTTAAAACATTGGGTGCGTCCTGCAGAATGAAGTGCTGTCAGGAATATGGAAAAGAGCTTCATGAAAGATGCTAAATTGACCAGGAGAGTGCAGGTCTGCAAAGTGCTGGTAACCCCATAGCATAAATGTCACAGAGCCATTGACCTGGACCATCGGGTACAAAGAGGCTGCCTGCGAAATGTGCCATTGGTGTTTTTCAGGGTAAAACATGTTCAGTGGTTGCAATGTTCCTTGCACAGCCCAGCATGTCCTACTACTGTCTGTATTCATCAAGCCACCCAGTAAACATGCAAGTCCAGGGTTGTACTGCGACAATAAATTGATCCGGGCACCAAAATAAAAGTGGCCCTCATTAGTGAACCAGATAGCTAAAAAAGTAGCCCACATTTGCAAATCAGTTTTGAACTTGTAAAGGCACGTTGTATGGGTATTTTGCAAGGCTATGGGAGACTGCATGCATTTGTGGTTGCTGCAGGCAAGGCTTGAGGTAATATCAGGAGAATCAATAGTAAACAGTCCCATTTGGCTGTAAAACTGGCCCACAAACTGCTAAAAAAAACCTGTCCTCAGAGTGGTCTGCCAGACGAGCGAATCAGGCACTGCTTTATTGCCCTATAGGCCAGTCAGACACTGTGCAGGCCCGTATTTTTCTGTGGTCATTCACACTCAGGACTTTATTTATGAGGAATTGGCGTAGGGAAGTGTCGCACGTCTTCTTGCTGCGCTGCCCTACACCAATGTGAAAGGGCAGGAATGCAACGTATTTATGAAATACTGTGCATTCCTGTCCTTTCCCCCTGTGCTGGTGCACAATTTGCTGCCTAGCGCCAACGTAGGCACCCTTAAAACATGGTGCAACAATGCCTCCGTAGCAGGCAGGATTGTTTTTGTGCGGGAAGTGGTACCTTCCTGCACAAATACAATCCCAAAAGGCATTTTCCTCTTTCCGCACATGGAAAGAGAAAACAAGCATTTGCAATGCAATAGGTCTCGCAACTGCGAGTTTTGGAGCTATTGGTATTGTAAATGGTATTGTAAATGACAATGCCTTTAATTTATGTTGTACAAACCAAAACATAAATAAAAGGCATTGTCATTTACAATGCCAATAGTTTAAACTTGCGTAAATGCGAGACCTATTGCTTTGCAAATGCTTGTTTCAGGAGGATTCCTCCTCGCAGGTCCCCAAATCCTGTTTCGTTTCTTCCCTGTGCCAGTTTGTTGTCCCGCACCCACATGCACTCCTGACGTTTTATTCGCACCCTCCCAACTGTGAAGCATTGTTCGCTTCCTGTCCAAAAAGTGCTTGCAAAGGTGCAACATTGTCACAGTGACTGCGTGGGTTTGAGAGGGGTACTAGGTATGTCCAGGAAGGGTAGCATCTTTGCAAGATTTTCTCTGTAAGTGCTGATCCCATAAATGAGATGCACTTTAACTTACTGTGTGTACATTTATCTTATGTAGCTATCCCCAAAATGTGACAGGGGTGGGCCAGTGCTCAATTTGTAAAGAAATAAGTGCCAGGGCTCTCGCCAGGAGGCCACTGCAGCTTGCACCACCCATTGCCCCTGTCAAAATTGCCATTACATTACCTGTAAGTAAAAAAAAAAAAAAGCTATTAATCATCAGACTGCTACCAGTGTGACAATTCAGACTGTTAGAGGCCTCCACAGCTATAAGAATGGTTTGGGCTGCAGGTATCTGTTGTTTTTAATGTATAATGAAATAATAAAACAATAAAACTATTGTTCTGCTTATCTCTAAATCACACAAACAGCGCCACCATGTGGCAGACTGTCATAAGTGCCGATGTTGACAATTAATTGCTGGTGTCGAGCACCGTAAACTACTGCCTCAAATTAAGCACTGGGTGGGGCCCTCCTGGGTCTATGTTAGACATCCCTCGCTGAGGAGTTTGACATTCTGAAGTTATCTGGGGGGCCAAAACTACAAAGATAATAATCCCTCTAGACCTATATTTCTTTCATTAGTGGCTTCTCAAAGCTCAAAAATAGGGCATAAGGAACATCATTCTCCACACAAGACAATTGGTCATTTGTATAAATTTTATTTCATTTTTTCTTTTTACTTATTTATCTGATATATGTTATAAAAAAATATACATGATTCTTTGCAATTAATATCACCATTTCTTACAAACATATGACTGTTTTCATAATTCAAATAATACAATACATAAAACGCAATTAATTTCAACATTTATAAGATCATACCTAACTAAAAAATATATATGGTTCAACTCACCCCCACATACAATCACACCTCTCTTTGCTCTACAACCACACCACTTGCACACTATACACTCATACTCTACATCCCAGAACAACACTGCATGCACAGATGGAAAAATCCGGGTGAAAAAATCAACCCTCGATTGCTGTGCTGATAGCTGGGATGTCTCACTCTAACTGGTCGACGTACGTTTCGATGGAATGATATAATTCATAGACCATCTTCTTCAGGACCTGTTATTTTATGATTTATAACGGGTGGAAGGAGGGGGGAACAAATCTGTAACAATAACACGGAGAATATTTAGATATTAATTATTTTCATTTACACAAAAAGCCCCAGGAGATATCTTACATTTCTCTCAATTTGTCCAAATACAACTTGAATCATGAGGAGTCAGCCATTCTTAGCAAAGGGCTGTCCTTTGTACCAAATACTCATTGCGACAAATTTAAGCTTAACCAAGACATTTTTGCTTTTTTAGGAAAATTCGACTGAAAAAATTCTTCGCACAAAGCTTTTTATATGTTGGGTTGATAAGGAATACTACAAACTTTATATAATGGGTGATTTCCTTTTTTGAAAATACTTATTAGTGGCACTGTTGTTTGTCTTATATGTAGATATTAGGAGAAATGTAAGATATCTCCTGGGGCTTTTTGTGTAAATGAAAATAATTAATATCTAAATATTCTCCGTGTTATTGTTACAGATTTGTTCCCCCCTCCTTCCACCCGTTATAAATCATAAAATAACAGGTCCTGAAGAAGATGGTCTATGAATTATATCATTCCATCGAAACGTACGTCGACCAGTTAGAGTGAGACATCCCAGCTATCAGCACAGCAATCGAGGGTTGATTTTTTTCACCCGGATTTTTCCACCTGTGCATGCAGTGTTGTTCTGGGATGTAGAGTATGAGTGTATAGTGTGCAAGTGGTGTGGTTGTAGAGCAAAGAGAGGTGTGATTGTATGTGGGGGTGAGTTGAACCATATATATTTTTTAGTTAGGTATGATCTTATAAATGTTGAAATTAATTGCGTTTTATGTATTGTATTATTTGAATTATGAAAACAGTCATATGTTTGTAAGAAATGGTGATATTAATTGCAAAGAATCATGTATATTTTTTATAACATATATCAGATAAATAAGTAAAAAAGAAAAAAATGAAATAAAATTTATACAAATGACCAATTGTCTTGTGTGGAGAATGATGTTCCTTATGCCCTATTTTTGAGCTTTGAGAAGCCACTAATGAAAGAAATATAGGTCTAGAGGGATTATTATCTTTGTAGTTTTGATTGTATTTCCCCTTGTTCCCTGGCCTACCAAATATTTCTCTTTAGGGGGGTGCCTTGCTAACTCTGGTTTTCAGTGGTTTTTTAATCACAGGCTGATTCAGCCATCTCGTCACATGGATGAGGTAAGCAAATGTGCCCTATGATATAGTGTTTTCAATTTTGGACTTTGAAGCTTTCCCCCTTTTTTCTGACACAGTGGTGTGTGCTCCTTCATCTATAGGGATTCCGTGGCTTTATCACTTTTTCTTTTGTATGTATTTATTGTCTTAATGTGTTTTTTATTATACTTAGTAAAGTGATAATATATTTTATATTAGCTGAGTGATAATTTCCGCCTGGAATCACTTTGTCCTTTGCAAATAAATCATGGAAGCCCTTCAAACCTTTGGCTTCACAGATGCAGATTTCTCAGCATTGATAGGCAATATTACCAGTACAAATCAAAGAGTACCACTGTCTAATGTTGCAAACAATGAATGGACATCACTACTGAATTTGAGGAAAAAATCTAAACGAATGGAGTCGCATGCTACATTTATGTTAGAGTATCTTCGGTCAGGGGTAATTCCATCTGGATTGCGGGTACGGAATGTGCCGGCACTCTTTGTGGAATTACGCAAATTTTGGAAAGATGGTCACATATAAGCAATAGATGTTCCAGAGATTGGATGATTCTAATTATAGAAACAGCTAGAGAATTAGTAGCTGCTTTAAACTTGGAAATCCAAGAATTAGAAGACAAACTTAGAATTGGCATGGCAGTAGAAGAGGCCAAATTGAAATTAGACAGCCTCAATGCTGAATTGCAAGACTTCGAAGAATATCTGATCAAAAAAAGACTGACAAGTTGAAGAAGGATATTAAATGGTTCACGCAAGAAAAAGCGTACCCATACCTTAGGACTAATTACTATCAAGAGTGGCAAAATGAGAGTGAGGCCCAATCATATGGATATAACAACCAAAGAAAAGTCCTCACATTTTCAGACACCAACTCATCCGATTCGGATGGAGATGCCCCCAATAACCAAGAAGGACAATTTCAAGGACAACGACCCCAGAGAGGTAGAGGTAGGGACTATCAATCGTATTATCAGGTACCACTTCCTTTTTTAGGGAGAGGTCGGGGTCAGAGCAGAACCCGTTTTCCGAAATCAGACAGGAGAGGGTACCAACAGATGGACCCACAACCTCCTCAAATGTATATGAGGACCAGGAATCAACAATACTGGAGAACCTGAACAGTGGGTCTAGGTTGGATACCATTCCCATCTTCAATTTGTCCAAATACAACTTGAATCATGAGGAGTCAGCCATTCTTAGCAAAGGGCTGTCCTTTGTACCAAATACTCATTGCGACAAATTTAAGCTTAACCAAGACATTTTTGCTTTTTTTAGGAAAATTCGACTGAAAAAATTCTTCGCACAAAGCTTTTTTATATGTTGGGTTGATAAGGAATACTACAAACTTTATATAATGGGTGATTTCCTTTTTTGAAAATACTTATTAGTGGCACTGTTGTTTGTCTTATATGTAGATATTAGGAGAAATGTAAGATATCTCCTGGGGCTTTTTGTGTAAATGAAAATAATTAATATCTAAATATTCTCCGTGTTATTGTTACAGATTTGTTCCCCCTCCTTCCACCCGTTATAAATCATAAAATAACAGGTCCTGAAGAAGATGGTCTATGAATTATATCATTCCATCGAAACGTACGTCGACCAGTTAGAGTGAGACATCCCAGCTATCAGCACAGCAATCGAGGGTTGATTTTTTTCACCCGGATTTTTCCATCTGTGCATGCAGTGTTGTTCTGGGATGTAGAGTATGAGTGTATAGTGTGCAAGTGGTGTGGTTGTAGAGCAAAGAGAGGTGTGATTGTATGTGGGGGTGAGTTGAACCATATATATTTTTTAGTTAGGTATGATCTTATAAATGTTGAAATTAATTGCGTTTTATGTATTGTATTATTTGAATTATGAAAACAGTCATATGTTTGTAAGAAATGGTGATATTAATTGCAAAGAATCATGTATATTTTTTTATAACATATATCAGATAAATAAGTAAAAAAGAAAAAAATGAAATAAAATTTATACAAATGACCAATTGTCTTGTGTGGAGAATGATGTTCCTTATGCCCTATTTTTGAGCTTTGAGAAGCCACTAATGAAAGAAATATAGGTCTAGAGGGATTATTATCTTTGTAGTTTTGATTGTATTTCCCCTTGTTCCCTGGCCTACCAAATATTTCTCTTTAGGGGGTGCCTTGCTAACTCTGGTTTTCAGTGGTTTTTTAATCACAGGCTGATTCAGCCATCTCGTCACATGGATGAGGTAAGCAAATGTGCCCTATGATATAGTGTTTTCAATTTTGGACTTTGAAGCTTTCCCCCTTTTTTCTGACACAGTGGTGTGTGCTCCTTCATCTATAGGGATTCCGTGGCTTTATCACTTTTTCTTTTGTATGTATTTATTGTCTTAATGTGTTTTTATTATACTTAGTAAAGTGATAATATATTTTATATTAGCTGAGTGATAATTTCCGCCTGGAATCACTTTGTCCTTTGCAAATAAATCATGGAAGCCCTTCAAACCTTTGGCTTCACAGATGCAGATTTCTCAGCATTGATAGGCAATATTACCAGTACAAATCAAAGAGTACCACTGTCTAATGTTGCAAACAATGAATGGACATCACTACTGAATTTGAGGAAAAAATCTAAACGAATGGAGTCGCATGCTACATTTATGTTAGAGTATCTTCGGTCAGGGGTAATTCCATCTGGATTGCGGGTACGGAATGTGCCGGCACTCTTTGTGGAATTACGCAAATTTTTGGAAAGATGGTCACATATAAGCAATAGATGTTCCAGAGATTGGATGATTCTAATTATAGAAACAGCTAGAGAATTAGTAGCTGCTTTAAACTTGGAAATCCAAGAATTAGAAGACAAACTTAGAATTGGCATGGCAGTAGAAGAGGCCAAATTGAAATTAGACAGCCTCAATGCTGAATTGCAAGACTTCGAAGAATATCTGATCAAAAAAAAGACTGACAAGTTGAAGAAGGATATTAAATGGTTCACGCAAGAAAAAGCGTACCCATACCTTAGGACTAATTACTATCAAGAGTGGCAAAATGAGAGTGAGGCCCAATCATATGGATATAACAACAAAAGAAAAGTCCTCACATTTTCAGACACCAACTCATCCGATTCGGATGGAGATGCCCCCAATAACCAAGAAGGACAATTTCAAGGACAACGACCCCAGAGAGGTAGAGGTAGGGACTATCAATCGTATTATCAGGTACCACTTCCTTTTTTAGGGAGAGGTCGGGGTCAGAGCAGAACCCGTTTTCCGAAATCAGACAGGAGAGGGTACCAACAGATGGACCCACAACCTCCTCAAATGTATATGAGGACCAGGAATCAACAATACTGGAGAACCTGAACAGTGGGTCTAGGTTGGATACCATTCCCATCTTCAATTTGTCCAAATACAACTTGAATCATGAGGAGTCAGCCATTCTTAGCAAAGGGCTGTCCTTTGTACCAAATACTCATTGCGACAAATTTAAGCTTAACCAAGACATTTTTGCTTTTTTAGGAAAATTCGACTGAAAAATTCTTCGCACAAAGCTTTTTTATATGTTGGGTTGATAAGGAATACTACAAACTTTATATAATGGGTGATTTCCTTTTTTGAAAATACTTATTAGTGGCACTGTTGTTTGTCTTATATGTAGATATTAGGAGAAATGTAAGATATCTCCTGGGGCTTTTTGTGTAAATGAAAATAATTAATATCTAAATATTCTCCGTGTTATTGTTACAGATTTGTTCCCCCTCCTTCCACCCGTTATAAATCATAAAATAACAGGTCCTGAAGAAGATGGTCTATGAATTATATCATTCCATCGAAACGTACGTCGACCAGTTAGAGTGAGACATCCCAGCTATCAGCACAGCAATCGAGGGTTGATTTTTTTCACCCGGATTTTTCCATCTGTGCATGCAGTGTTGTTCTGGGATGTAGAGTATGAGTGTATAGTGTGCAAGTGGTGTGGTTGTAGAGCAAAGAGAGGTGTGATTGTATGTGGGGGTGAGTTGAACCATATATATTTTTTAGTTAGGTATGATCTTATAAATGTTGAAATTAATTGCGTTTTATGTATTGTATTATTTGAATTATGAAAACAGTCATATGTTTGTAAGAAATGGTGATATTAATTGCAAAGAATCATGTATATTTTTTTATAACATATATCAGATAAATAAGTAAAAAAGAAAAAAATGAAATAAAATTTATACAAATGACCAATTGTCTTGTGTGGAGAATGATGTTCCTTATGCCCTATTTTTGAGCTTTGAGAAGCCACTAATGAAAGAAATATAGGTCTAGAGGGATTATTATCTTTGTAGTTTTGATTGTATTTCCCCTTGTTCCCTGGCCTACCAAATATTTCTCTTTAGGGGGGTGCCTTGCTAACTCTGGTTATCTGGGGGGCCAGCAGAGCCTGTGAGCCCCGATAAAATGCAGGGAGTATTACTGCCCCAGAGTGCACCTTGTGGGGGCAGCTACTGAGTGTTCCTGAATGGAGAGACCAGCTGATGTACCAGGAGAGGATGTGCCAGGAGGCGGGAGCTGTACCTCCAGCAATGGAAGCCACCCCCCTTCCAGATTCTTCTAGCCAGGGAGGCAGGGCAGGGAGCCTAGGAAGAGCACTCTAAGCTCGCTCCCCCACTTGGTGATGGGGTGTCAGAACACATAGTGACTTGAGAAGTCTGGATGTAGTACATCCCACTGGTAGTTTGTGTTACTGACTTATTCCTAAAGCGATACCAAAGGGGATGATGGACGGAGCGTTAGAGCAAATCAAACACTCACCCCCAGTCAACTGATCTGGGTTTAATCCATCATCATTCTTTAGCTCACTCCACCACCCCAGTTCAGACATGGCCATATGCAAATCAGTCTGACCCTGTGCCTCATGGGAACAGTCCAGCCCGAACTGCCAAGCCATGTCTTCCCTGGACCGGAAACAAGCATCCTGGGACCGGTTTCGGGTTCAAAACCCTCATCAGCCAGGCTATCTTGAATCCAGTCGCTTTGTTCGCCCTAAGTTGGCAGGGTATGCCCAGACGTGGGTCCCTTGCTCACTTTGCCACTGGATTCAAGATAGCCTGGCTGATGACGGCTGTAAGCCAGAAACCGGTCCCAGGATGCTTGTTTCCGGTCCAGGGAAGACATGGCTTGGCAGTTCGGGCTGGACTGTTCCCATGAGGCACAGGGTCAGACTGATTTGCATATGGCCATGTCTGAACTGGGGTGGTGGAGTGAGCTAAAGAATGATGATGGATTAAACCCAGATCAGTTGACTGGGGTGAGTGTTTGATTTGCTCTAACGCTCCGTCCATCATCCCCTTTGGTATCACTGACTTATTCCTAGACATTTAAACTCACATTTAACCCTGAAGTGTAAGACACCCTGCATTGGAGAGTTTCAGTGAGGAGCAGTTGGCAAAGTGGTGACACTTTATAATAAAAAGTCCCTTGTATTGTAAAGCCATAAGCAAATATAATGCACCAACTTGACACTTGTACGGTGTTCCAACAGTGCACATGTAACACCTTAAGCACATTTTATGAATGTGATATATCGCCCTTATAAATCATCTGTGCTTCAGGAGTCATTATATGTGTATAAGGATCAAAACTGCCACAGGCACACACATCACACACTCACACAGTTATCTACAAGCATCAGACATCCACAAGCATCAGGCATCAGACATCCACAAGCATCAGGCATCAGACATCCACAAGCATCAGACATCCACAAGCATCAGATATCAGACATCCACAAGCATCAGGCATCAGACATCCACAAGCATCAGACAGCAGGCATCAGACATCCACAAGCATCAGGAATCAGACATCCACAAGCATCAGGAATCAGACATCCACAAGCATCAGGAATCAGACATCCACAAGCATCAGACATCCACAAGCATCAGGCATCCACAAGCATCAGGCATCAGACATCCACAAGCATCAGGCACCAGCCATCCACAGGCATCAGACATCCACAAGCATCAGGCATCAGACATCCACAAGCATCAGGCATCAGACATCCACAAGCATCAGGCATCAGACATCCACAAGCATCAGACATCCACAAGCATCAGACATCAGGCATCAGACAGTCACAAGCATCAGACAGCAGGCATCAGACATCCACAAGCATCAGACAGCAGGCATCAGACATCCACAAGCATCAGGAATCAGACATCAGACATCCACAATCATCCGACATCCACAATCATCAGACATCCACCAGCATCAGGCATCAGACATCCACCAGCATCAGACATCCACCAGCATCAGACATCCACCAGCATCAGACATCCACCAGCATCAGGCATCCACCAGCATCAGGCATCAGACATCCACAATCAGGCATCAGACATCCACAATCATCAGACATCCACAATCATCAGACATCCACAGGCATCAGACATCCACAGGCATCAGACATCCACAGGCATCAGGCATCCACAGGCATCAGACATCCACAGGCATCAGGCATCCACAGGCATCAGGCATCCACAGGCCTCAGACATCCACAGGCATCAGACATCCACAAGCATCAGGCATCAGACATCCACAAGCATCAGGCATCAGACATCCACAAGCATCAGACATCCACAAGCATCAGGCATCAGACATCCACAAGCATCAGGCATCCACAAGCATCAGGCATCCACAAGCAGCAGACATCCACAGGCATCAGACATCCACAGGCATCAGGCATCCACAGGCATCAGGCATCATGCATCAGACATCCACAATCATCAGGCATCCACAATCATCAGGCATCCACAGGCATCAGGCATCCACAGGCATCAGGCATCCACAGGCATCAGACATCCACATGCATCAGACATCCACAGGCATCAGACATCCACAAGCATCAGGCATCAGGCATCCACAAGCATCAGACATCAGGCATCCACAAGCATCAGGCATCAGACATCCACAAGCATCAGGCATCAGACATCCACAGGCATCAGACATCATACATCCACAGGCATCAGGCATCCACAAGCATCAGGCATCAGACATCCACAAGCATCAGACATCCACAACCATCAGGCATCAGACATCCACAAGCATCAGGCATCAGACATCCACAAGCATCAGACATCAGGCATCATACATCCACATGCATCAGGCATCCACAGGCATCAGACATCATACATCCACAAGCATCAGGCATCAGACATCCACCAGCATCAGACATCCACCAGCATCAGACATCCACCAGCATCAGGCATCAGACATCCACCAGCATCAGACATCAGACATCCACAAGCATCAGACATCAGACATCCACAAGCTTCAGACATCAGGCATCCACAAGCATCAGACATCCACAAGCTTCAGACATCAGGCATCCACAAGCATCAGGCATCCACAAGCATCAGGCATCCACAGGCATCAGACATCCACAGGCATCAGACATCCACAGGCATCAGACATCCACAGGCATCAGACATCCACAAGCATCAGGCATCAGACATCCACAAGCATCAGGCATCAGACATCCACAAGCATCAGGCATCAGGCATCCACAAGCATCAGGCATCCACAAGCATCAGGCATCCACAAGCATCAGACATCCACAAGCTTCAGGCATCCACAAGCTTCAGGCATCCACAAGCTTCAGGCATCCACAAGCATTCAGGCATCAGGCATCAGACATCCACAGGCATCCACAAGCATCAGGCATCAGACATCCACAAGCATCAGGCATCCACAAGCATCAGGCATCAGACATCCACAAGCATCAGGCATCAGACATCCACAAGCATCAGGCATCCACAAGCATCAGGCATCCACAAGCTTCAGGCATCCACAAGCATCAGGTATCAGACATCCACAATCATCAGACACCAGGCATCAGACATCCACAATCATCAGACACCAGGCATCAGACATCCACAGGCATCAGACACCAGGCATCAGACATCCACAGGCATCAGACATCCACAGGCATCAGACATCCACAGGCATCCGACATCCACAGGCATCAGACATCCACAGGCATCAGACATCCACAGGCATCAGACATCCACATGCATCAGACATTCACAGGCATCAGACATCCACAGGCATCAGACAATCACAGGCATCAGACATTCACAGGCATCAGACATTCACAGGCATCAGACATTCACAGGCATCAGACATTCACAGGCATCAGACATCCACAAGCATCAGGCATCAGACATCCACAAGCATCAGGCATCCACAAGCATCAGACATCCACAGGCATCAGACATCCACAATCATCAGACACCAGGCATCAGACATCCACAGGCATCAGACATCCACAGGCATCAGACATCCACAGGCATCAGACATCCACAAGCATCAGGCATCCACAAGCATCAGGCATCAGACATCCACAAGCATCAGGCATCAGACATCCACAAGCATCAGACATCCACAATCATCAGACATCAGACATCCACAAGCATCAGACATCAGACATCCACAAGCATCAGACATCCACAATCATCAGACATCAGACATCCACAAGCATCAGACATCCACAATCATCAGACACCAGGCATCAGACATCCACAAGCATCAGGCATCAGACATCCACAAGCATCAGGCATCAGACATCCACAAGCATCAGGCATCCACAAGCATCAGGCATCAGACATCCACAAGCATCAGGCATCCACAAGCATCAGGCATCCACAAGCATCAGGCATCCAGAAGCATCAGACATTCACAAGCATCAGACATCCACAAGCATCAGACATCCACAAGCATCAGACATCAGACATCCACAATCATCAGACATCAGACATCCACAATCATCAGACACCAGGCATCAGACATCCACAAGCATCAGGCATCAGACATCCACATGCATCAGACATCCACATGCATCAGACATCCACATGCATCAGACATCCACAGGCATCAGACATCCACAGGCATCAGACATCCACAGGCATCAGACATCCACAGGCATCAGACATTCACAGGTATCAGACATCCACAAGCATCAGGCATCAGACATCCACAAGCATCAGGCATCCACAAGCATCAGGCATCCACAAGCATCAGGCATCCACAAGCATCAGGCATCCACAAGCTTCAGACATCCACAAGCTTCAGACATCCACAAGCTTCAGACATCCACAAGCTTCAGACATCCACAAGCTTCAGACATCAGGCATCCACAAGCATCAGGCATCAGACATCCACAATCATCAGACACCAGGCATCAGACATCCACAAGCATCAGACATCCACATGCATCAGACATCCACATGCATCAGACATCAACATGCATCAGACATCCACATGCATCAGCCATCCACAGGCATCAGACATCCACAGGCATCAGACACCAGGCATCAGACATCCACAAGCATCAGGCATCATGCATCCACAAGCATCATGCATCCACAAGCATCAGGCATCCACAAGCATCAGGCATCCACAGGCATCAGGCATCCACAGGCATCAGGCATCCACAGGCATCCACAGGCATCAGACATCCACAAGCATCAGACATCCACAATCATCAGACATCAGACATCCACAAGCATCAGACATCAGACATCCACAAGCATCAGACATCCACAATCATCAGACACCAGGCATCAGACATCCACAAGCATCAGGCATCAGACATCCACAAGCATCAGGCATCAGACATCCACAAGCATCAGGCATCAGACATCCACAAGCAGCAGGCATCAGGCATCCACACGCATCAGACATCCACAAGCATCAGACATCCACAAGCATCAGACATCCACAAGCATCAGGCATCCGGCATCCACAAGCATCAGGCATCCACAAGCATCAGGCATCCACAAGCATCAGACATCAGACATCCACAAGCATCAGACATCAGACATCCACAATCATCAGACATCAGACATCCACAATCATCAGACACCAGGCATCAGACATCCACAAGCATCAGACATCCACATGCATCAGACATCCACAGGCATCAGACATCCACAGGCATCAGACATCCACAGGCATCAGACATCCACAGGCATCAGACATCCACAGGCATCAGACATTCACAGGTATCAGACATCCACAAGCATCAGGCATCAGACATCCACAAGCATCAGGCATCAGACATCCACAAGCATCAGGCATAAGACATCCACAAGCATCAGGCATCCACAAGCATCAGGCATCCACAAGCATCAGGCATCCACAAGCATCAGACATCCACAAGCTTCAGACATCCACAAGCTTCAGACATCCACAAGCTTCAGACATCCACAAGCTTCAGACATCCACAAGCTTCAGACATCAGGCATCCACAAGCATCAGGCATCAGACATCCACAATCATCAGACACCAGGCATCAGACATCCACAATCATCAGACACCAGGCATCAGACATCCACAATCATCAGACACCAGGCATCAGACATCCACAAGCATCAGACATCCACATGCATCAGACATCCACATGCATCAGACATCCACATGCATCAGCCATCCACAGGCATCAGACATCCACAGGCATCAGACACCAGGCATCAGACATCCACAAGCATCATGCATCCACAAGCATCAGGCATCCACAAGCATCAGGCATCCACAAGCATCAGGCATCCACAAGCATCAGGCATCCACAGGCATCAGGCATCCACAGGCTTCAGGCATCCACAGGCATCAGGCATCCACAGGCATCCACAGGCATCAGACATCCAAAGGCATCAGGCATCCACAGGCATCAGGCATCCACAGGCATCAGACATCCACAGGCATCGAAATCCATGGGTGTTGTGTGGGAAAACCCACCACAACGCCCATGGAACGCCTTCTTGATGCAGAGTAAGGCAAGGCAGCGACTTGCGCTGTTTTGTCTTACTCGATATCTATGAGGCCATGCAAAGCCACGCAGAGTGGCTTTGCATCGCCTCATAGATATGATTGAGAGGCTTGCGCCGCCAGAGCATCAAAAAAAGTGACGCTCGAGCAGTGAACGCCTCTCATAAATAAGCACCTCAATGTCCTCACCTCCAGATCTGGTTGAAGCCACTTTACCTAGGGACTCAAGCTGCACCTTACCGATAAGGCTGATTTGCATTTGGAGTTACAGGATTTCTTGTGCAAAGATGTGGCCTATCAATTTGGGCTGCACTGCACCTTTTTATTCTGTCCAAACACTAATTATACATCTTGTTTACTTTTTGAGCAACAGGTCCCATCGACCATTGAGAGATGGATTCATACTACTCATGCCCACCAACATCACCTTTGTTTTGGCCTTGTAACTAAGCCAGTTGCTTGGCGTCCTTACCCTGTGTGGTATTGTAACAGGACTATTCACCTGCCTGGTAAATAGGTGTGGTCTCCTGCAGTGAATGATCCGACTAGTCTAGATGTGAAACTATTGTCCTGATGTTTTGATGCCCCTGCTGTCAGTCTAATCTAACATGTGCACTGAGGCCTAGGTCAGTCTATGGTGAATCCGAAATCCAGAACCTTTCTTGTAACCTCAAGGGGCGCACCAGGCATCCCTGCTTTTGCTGAATTTGGACTACTGTCCATATTCTGGAATGTTGACGTAAAGTGATGTAAGCAGCTTACCGGTTCTTGTGGATTAACAGTCTTGAGCAGACCTCTTTTTTTGGTTCGGGGGTGGAGAAGGCAGTGTGACCTACTGGCCCCTCTTATGTAAAAGTTCTGCTTATATGAAACACCCGTGAGCAGACATGCTGTTTGCTTATCAACTGCTTGTATGTATGGTGTGGATGCCAGCATGACTCCTTTTGATGGTAAGAATCTGATGGCTCGGACCAGTGGGATCCGTTTTCGATTACCACTGGTTGAGCATGGTACAAAGTGGAGGATGGGAAACAGTTCCACAGACAGTGGAAGTATATAATCTTTATTCCTGAAGCTGAAGGTGGAGAACCCAGATACTGACGTGACAGAGAATGGAAACAGGATTACTCTTAAAGTTGTTTTGAGGACCTTTTAGCAGGGGATTGCTGATTAGTCCTTCCTGAGCACCAGCATTTAGTGGATGGTGGAGGAAAGGGGCGAGTCAGCAGATTCTGCTGTTAAGGGTAAGGCGGTTTCTAGGAAGGGTCTGCTCTTTTTTGTCTTTCGTTGATTGCTACTTCACGAAGGCTGATGACAGACATCTGCAGTCTTCATTGTGGCCATGTTTCCCCTGTCTAAAACTTTTGAGTAAAAGTGAGACCCAATCCATCCCACTTTTTTTTTCCATTTCTTGTCCAAGGAAGTAATTGCTCCGCTCTGCAGAGTATGTAAAGAGTAGCTGTGATCCATGGGTGGTGTATGCATGACAGCCAGTCTCTCAGAGGTGAGGAGACATCACCTGAACTCTGCACAATTTGCTGGAGAAGCTGCAGGTCTGTCTAGAGCCTAGAAGCCTGTCTGCCTGCTCTAAGACGGAATGAGAGTACTTGGCCCTGCAAGAGAAGAGACTGACAAGTGGGAGAAGCTCAGTGGTAATATTGGAGTGTGAGGCCCCAAGAAGAGGAGACTGACATTAGGAGGGGAACCAGCACCTATCCAAGTTGTGAGGGGTAACCCATCCTCCCTGCGTAATTCATGTAACAAACTGCATAGAATACCTATCAGATCGAACACCAGTATAGAGTCTGCCACCTCTGAAGCGCAACCAGAGGGCCTTGTATTGCTGTTGCCTCGATGTGTGATGCCCCAATGCCGGGATCAATGTTGCTGCTGTGGCAGAAGACTTGCTCTATGGCCCAGAGGAAGTCATACTGCTGCAGCTTCTATGTGTGGCACCCATTTAGCAGAGGACCTGGCTGGTGGCTGCAAACACTCCAGACAAGTACCCGTCGACCAGGCCTAGCACACTGTTTGATTCCAGCTGCCTGGGTGAGGAGCAAGGCTGCCATCTGCTAAGGCGCCACCGGAACTCGGGCACACTGCACCTATAGCGGGTGTGCCAGTCCCCGACGCCATGGAGAGGCGGGGTGGGTGACGGCGCCTGGTGACGCGGCCGGCACCCGCCCTGACCTTCGCCATTGATTGGCGGAACAGGAATGTGTGCTTCCGGGGCATGGAGAGGCGGGTCCAATCTGGATCATGCCGGTTGTGGAGGGGGCAATAAAAGGGGCTGTGGAGCAGCGGGATGGTTTTTCCCTCGCCGCTCCATAGCACATCAACAAAGGCCGTCTACGAGACGGAGATCACCGGTTTTTTGGATATTTTTAATTTTGTATCTCTCTACAGGTCGTCAAGGTAAAGAGCCAGGAAGCGACCCAACAATCAGCTGTGGTCGGCGGTTTGGCAGCTCGCTGGGAGTCGCACGGGCTGAGTGAATACTCGCCTGCCCCGCAATATTGAATTTGCGGTGGCGGCTCCAGCTACTTGCTGAAACACGTGCTGACTTCTGAGCAGACTCCCCCTTTTGTGCAGCTGAGGTGCAGGGGAGTCTTTTGGTGCGTTGCTTGGCCTAGTAAGGCGAGGGGGAAATTGGGGGCCCCTTGTTTATGCTGCTTCATGGTTTTATGCCGGTTGTTAAAAGGAAGTGTTTGTGGTGGACTAGCTGTGGCTGAGTCGGTGTTTGTTGTGGTTCTAATTGTGTATTGGAGTTGTTGAGTCCCAATTGACTATCTCCTGGGAGGGAAGGACAGGGCCTGTCTATTTTGTAGTGTTTTCCTGATGTGGTACCAGGTGATACATTGCACTTAGGACTGTGTGCTGGTCATAATTTGGCTTTTGGTTGGTTTTACAGTGGTCCTGTAGTACTGGTTGATTATGTGGTGTGTTTAGCAAGGCGCACAGGTGGGTAGTCCATTTGTGGGGGGCTGTTGAGGCTCGGTTTTTGTATTATGGCACCACGAATGGAGAAATTGATGGAGGCTATGATGCGGAGGATGGACGATATGGGGCAATCCTTGGTGGAGTTGCGGACCCGAGTGGAAGGGCAAGAGGGGGCTGAGGAGAGGCCCAGACCATCTGGGGTGGCCCCCAGAGCTGCATTCCCTCTGGTATCAAAGAGGGCGAGAGCCAAACGAGGTGGGGGTGATGGCCCCTCCCCCCCCCCCCAGGTCTCTGGATGTTGAGGCCCCAGGGCCTTCGGCTCCGATATGGGTGGTCCGAAGGGGGGAGTAGGGCAGTGCCAGCAGGGGATCCGCAGTGGTGCCTGGGTGAGGAGCAAGGCTGCCATCTACAGTCCTGCTCCGCTAAGACACCAGTTTTTTTAACTTTACAAGTGCACCATCCTGCAGCACACCAAGGTGTCTCCACTGCTCGTTTAACATGGGCCTGAGATTGAAAAACTGAGAAACTGTGTCTTGATCGCACTAAGATAAGACTGTCTGAGGAAGTTAATGTTTGCCAGCACAAACTCTTTTTTCTGAAGAACTTATTGAATTAAACTACGGGTTACCAGACATGGTGATCACTTAGAGAACTTGCACCAGTGCCTAATCATTACATATGATTGTTTATTCCTGCTAATCACTGAAGATATTGTCACTATACTCAAAACTGAGATAGGTCATGGTATAAGGTGTGGAGCATAACTAACCTCTGCATGTGCGATCCCAGAACGCTGTAGCAGAGCCACCATTAAAGCATGGTATTTTTTTGGGGGGGGGCTGTGACATTAAAGTTCTTGCGTTTACTAAGACAAACTCTGGGCAGAACTGTGAATTATTATGTCTCTTTTTTAACTGGTTGAGTTCTTATTCTCTGCCCTGGACTACCTCCCTGAGAAGCCTTTGAGTACTTGCCCTCCCTACCATCAGAATGCAGTTCGGAAAGGGTGTACTTGGAGCCATGGAAGGAAGAACCCAGGGACACCAGAGACCAACGACCCAACAACCACAGTTCTGCCCCAGTAGATAGCGCCTGTCCTGCAATAATGGGGTCTGACAGTTAAGCTGCTGCACTGCATACTGGATTTTACTACTGGCGCATCTTTGTTAAAGCATTGCAGAAATTCCTTTGAGGAATCTGTCTGACACACAAGGGTAAGAAAGGCCTTCCTAGGATTTACCGAATGCAAGCACAACCAATCATCCTGGCGCGACTCACGCCAGGTCAGTTCTTCCACTATAGAAATCTTTCTTCATACTAAAGCCCTTCCTTGTCTGAAACCTGCTCGAGAACTCCCGCTCACCCTCTGTTTTCAAGAGTTGACACTTGTTCTTTCATGGCTTCTGTTATAGCAAGTGCCCAGCTGCAGACAGAACTACCTAGCGCAGTTTACAGGTTTTTGGAAGCGTGTTAGCAAGCCCTGTTGTGCCCCTATAAGAATTATTTAACGTTACACAGCCAGGTATTCCTAGACCTAGTGCAGCTCATGGTGATTAGAGCTGGCTCGGACCCCAGGTTGCTTGGCCTGGACAGCCTCCTGCGCGAGGATAAATCAACAACTAGAGAGTCACTAGGGAGAAATGTAACTTCTGTTTTCTCTGGATTGCCCAAGGAAAGTTATTGTAAAATGCACAGATGATTCAACTGGAGACGAATGATTTTATTTAGCTCCTATTAGCATGAATCGATAATCGCTGCAAGCATTTATGCACATTTTCTTATTATTAAAACACATTGTAGACAGCTCATAAGCGCATTTCATTTTTAGCCTCTAGTATCTACAAACACTCAGTTTGTCAGTAGCCTCTAGCATGTATAGAACGATTTTGTTCTTGATTTTAATAAAATAGACTGCCAATTGTGGTGGCGCAGTGCATTAGTGAAAATTCTGAAAATGTATCTGAATTTAACTGTACTTAATGCATTGGCAACTGCTGAACTGCCTGTGGCTTGTTGTCAGACCCATTCCGCGCATCCTGTAAGTGCGGAAATCGCCTAGCTGTCCCAAAAGTGGATATTAAGTATAATGAACGGAGCTGTCATATGGTCTGTGAGGCATGGTGAAGACGACTGCTACTGAATCTCCATATTTGGTGCTACTCCCATTACAAGAACCATGAGCCCCATGTATCATGCATTTTACCGGTCGCAAACGGCCCGATACACAGAATCAGGCTGTTTGTGACCGGTAAAATGCATTTGGTATGTGTGAATTCCAATTTGTGATTCAGTAACATGTTACTGAATCGCAATTTGGAATTGTGAATACATACCGATTCGGTATTAGGAAGGGCCGTGTTTAGGGCGTCCCGTCCTAATACCGAATCGCAGCGGTATGTAGGCATGTTTTGCAACCGAAATGCGGTCGCAAATAATTCGCATTTTATCACCTACTTAAAGTACCCCTTCCCCTTTGTGAATGTTCGTAAAATGTTTTTTTTAAGAGCAGGCAGTGGTCTCACGGGCCATGCCTGCTCTTGAAAAATGAAAAGAAAACTTTTCATTTTTCTTTTTTCAATGCAACCCATTTTTGTTAAAGGAAAACGGGCTGAATTTAAAAAAAAATGATTGCTTTAATTAAAAGCAATCACAGACATGGTGGCCTGCTGACCCCAGCAGGACACCATCCTTGTGATTTTAGCGATTCCTAATGGGTCAGAAATTGCGACCTGCCTCATTAATGTTAATGAAGTAGGTCGATTTGCGACCCATTAGGAAACGCTAACTGAAACTCACGGAGTGTCATACATTCAAATAGCGATTGCCTAATTGCGATTCGCAGAGAATCACAATTGGGTCATTGCTTTTTGAAATAATGGTACGTGACCCCATATGCGGAAAATCCCATATTTGAACAATAATAACAATAATGAAGTGCAGTTTGCTTTCGTTAAGTAGCTAGATTGCATTCACTCAGATTTTTTTGTAAACTAGATTAGGTGAGTGCGTGGAGAGTGAGCCATGTCAAATAGCAGAGTGTTCTGATTGGATGCAGTGAATACAATGCAGAGCGAAGAATGGTTGCCTCTCAGCTGCTGAGGAGAGACTAACTGGAAGAACAGCTGCTGACAAGCAGTTGAAAATGACCAGACCAGTTCCTTCTTCTTCCTCTTAGAATTTGATGTGATATTTACCAATTGATTTTAGCACTTAACTGCCAGGGCTATATCACCGGCTCAGTTTCGAGGCCTTTCTTGGATGTTTGGGTGTTTCGCGCTTAAACCATCAGATGTTTTTCCACAAAAGGTATTCATCCCGAATTTGTGTCCTTATTTCCTAACATTCTGGGGATTCTAAAGCTACCCCGGGCTGTGGATACTTCTAGAGAGAACATGAAAAATAACCAAAATGTAGCTAACCTGTGCAAACAGCGTATGTTGTTTTTGATAGCATCAACGAAAGGTTTGTTGTGATCCCGTAAAGCTTTATATTTCTGAAAAGTAGACAAAGTTCCGAATTCAACAAGGGGTCATTTGTGTAGGCCTTTTTTGTCACAATGCCCAATTTTCAAAAGCAAGCTACCGTTACATCCGATAGACCCTTCTGGTGGCAAGGTGACCACCATACAGCTTCTTTATTGGAGATGATGGCCAGTGCCTCGCTGCAACAGTTGGTCAAGCACCCAACTCACGATGCAGGTCACACACTAGATGGAATCTTCACATCTAATTCCCAGCTGAAATTTCAAGAGGTTTTGCCAATCCCATGGTCAGACCACAAGGCCATTCTGTTTGTAGTAACTACTACTCATCATATCTCTCGTCCTCATATTACCCGCAGGACAATTAAAGGGCGCAACTGGAGGAACATCGGCCCTCAGCAGATGCAATCCGCACTAGCATCCTCAAAACCGAACCTATTGTCCGAAGTAAATACGGCAACTGATAGTTTCACCAACTGGGTTGAAACTGCAATAAATACACTAGCTCCGGAATAAATCCTCACTAGTAAGCGCACGAAGAAATCGGAACCCTGGTTCTGTGACACACTGCGTACTCAAAAGCAACTCTGCAGAAAATCTGAGAGACGCTGGAGAAAAAACTACACTGAAACTGAAATTTTTCTATATGCACAGTCATTGAGCACTTATAAAAAAATGATTTTGGACAAGAAAAGTAGTTATTTTTCAGATAAAATCAGGCAGTCAGGCAACTCCAGCAAAGTACTCTTTGCTACTTTAAAAGAACTGGTAAAATTACCAGTACCATTAATAGAGGACGGCAGTGTGGCATTCTGTAACCAACTTGCAGGGTTTTTTAAGGACAAAGTGCAGTCCATTTTTGATTCCCTCACAGACAAGGGCACTGACCACCCAGCAGACTCCCCCACCACATCTCCTTCGCGTTCTGCCAATGTTATGGATTCCTTCGCTCCACCAAATGCAGAACTGATCTCGCATGTAGTTAGATCAATAAAATACGGAGCACCATCAGACCCATGCCCTCCGAAAATATTTCATCTGGCACCCGATAGTATTAGCGAGCAACTTAGTTTACTCTTTAAAGAGATTATTAGTTCTGGCATTTTTCCAGATGCGTGAAAAACGGTCTCAATCCTACCTCTACTAAAAAAAATCCAATCTGGATCCCAGCGATCACAGCAACTATAGACCTATCGCGAGGATTCATTTTCGGGCTAAGGTCTTGGAAATTTTTTTAAACTCACCACCTTTGTGTCCGCGGAAGACCTGCTGGATTCCTCACAATATGGCTTCTGACAATGGCACAGCACGGTGACTGCCTTGGTCATGGCAGCAGAGGAGCTTCGGACTGTACTGGACACGGGTGCCAGGGCCGCCTTGATCCTTTTGAATCTATCGCCGGCCTTTGACACCGTGAATCATGTTATTCTCATCAGAAGGCTCCAAGAGGTGGGCATTAAGAATTCTGCCCTAAATCTGATCAAATCTTATCTGAACAATAGGGTGCAATATGTTCAGATTGGCGACTCCTGTTCAGAACAGTTTATACTTCCATGTGGGGTGCCGCAGGGCTCCTCACTGAGTCCTACTTTGTTCAACTTATATGTGACCCCTTTAGCTGATATCAGGCAGTTTGGCTTCTCGTTGGTTTCCTACGTGGACGACGCCCAAATAGTGGTATCCATCTCAAGCAACTCGGAGGAAACCGCTGTTCGTTTCAACCAATGTATGTCCCAAGTAGACCAATGGATGAGTGCAAACTGCCTAAAGCTAAATGGAAGCAAAACAGAGGTTCTCCTGTTGGGATCTGACACCTCCTTTTGGTCACAGAAATGGTGGCCTCTGGAAATGGGAACTCTTCCAGCTCCAGTTCACAAGGTAAAGAATCTGGGCATCATTTTTGATGACAGACTAACCTTCCAACATCAGATCAACAAGGTTGCCTCTCAGGTCTTTCTAACACTGAAGTCAATCCGGAAGGTGCGCGCCTTTATCCCCCCCGACGCAGTAAAAACACTGGTGACGATTCTAGCTATGGCCAGACTGGACTACGGAAACGCCCTATATTTAGGCTTTCAAAAACAGCACATGCTCAAACTTCAGCGGGTGCAAAACGCAACCGCCAGAATGTTGCTGGATATCCCCAAATTCCAGTCCGTTTCCCAAGGCCTAAAAAAACTCCACTGGCTTCCGGTAAAAAAGAGGACAGAATTTAAGTCTCTATGTCTAGCGTACAAAGCTATGCATGGAACAGGACCTGCGTTCTTGAAACAACACTTCTCCTGGTATCCATGCAGAAACCTACGCTCAGCTCAGAGCAAACTCCTCCAGACACCCAAATTCAAGAAAGTTCGCTGGGGAGGTAGCAGTGAATGAAAAATGGGTATAAAGGAAACATATGTATTTCTGAAAAGGTGCACGAGATACTGAGTTTAGGAACAGTGGTTATTTGTGCATCTCTGAATTTGGGGTTACCATTCTATCATGTGATTCAGTGGACATTTTTCAAAATGTCTTCTTTTGTGCACACTGGCTTACATTTGGAATGCAGACAAAGCCAATGGGCAATAACAAATGTTCCCACACATCTCCTGATTAAAAATGATATCCTACTTGCGTGGCTGGGCCTGGTGCCTACGGCACAAAACGCCTGAAAATACGATCTAGAAATATCTCATTTCACCCAACAAAATCAATGTTGTTTTGTTTTTAAATGTGTGTTGCTGGGGAATTTGGGCCCTAGCTCAGTCACCACCCAGGGAAACCTACCAGACCCAGACATTTTTTAAAACTAGTCACCCACTATGGTCGTATTGTTTGGATCCCATGAAGTTTTATTTACCCAGAAGGCCCGGCAAACTCAAACTTTGGCTAAAAACACCTATTTTCCTCACATTTCTGTGAGAGAAAGTTCTGGAATCTGCGGGGATCCCTAAAATCCCTACCACCCAGAGTTCCCATACTTCTCCCAATAAAAATGGTACTACACTTAAGTGGCTGGGCCTAGCACCTCTGACATAAAACGCTCCAAATGACGACATGGAGACATAAAAAAACCTGAGTGGAAAATTACCCTGTTTAATAATGTGGGTAACTAGGAATTTTGGGCCCTAGCTCGCCCACTACCCAGGCAAACCTACCAAACCCAGGCATTTCTGATAACTAGACAACCCCAGGTAGTACAGGGAGCTGCTCCTTGGGGAGTTCAGGGATGTGTAACTTGTGTGGATTTCACAATGTTTTTCTTATCCAGAAGCCCCTGCAAACCTCAAACTTTGGCTAAAACACACATTTTCTTCACATTTCTGGTGAGGGAAAGTTCTGAAATCTTTGGGGATCACCACATTTCCTAACTCTGAGCATTCCGACATTTGTCCCGATAAAAATGGTACCCCGCTTGTGCGACTGGGCCCAGCACAAGCCTCAGGAAAAGCCCAAAACACAACATGGACAAATCAAATGTGGATAGCTGTAGATTTTGGGCTTGGGCTCGGTGGTTACTCAGGGATGCTTACTAAACCCAGACTTTTATAAATACTTGCTTGAAATTAAGAGGAACGAGCGAGAAGAGATTCCGTGTGTTCACCCTATTTCCCTGCTTATCAATATGTCAATTAGAGGAAGAAAACCCAAAGATTTTAAGGGCCTCATTTATGAAGTTTTGACGTAGTGCAGCGCCGCAAGGATTCTTGCTGCGCTGCCCTACGTCAAAATAAATGGGCAGGAATGGGCTGTATCTATGAGATACGATGCATTCCTGTCCTTTTCCCCTGTGCTGGCGAACAATGGACTGCCATGCGCCAACGCAGGCATCCATGCACCATGGTGCAAGGGTGCATGCGTTGTGGGGCTGATTGATTTTGTGCAGGACGGGGTGGACACCTTCCTGCACAAAATCAATAAATTCAGGCGATTTCCTCTTTCTATGTGTGCTGCAGAATGCAGCACATAGAAAAAGGAAAAAACAAGGAGAAATGAAAACACATCTCATTGTGCCTCCCTAACGGCACCCCTGGGGTGGCGTTAGATTTTGACACATTCCCAGGTTTACGATCTCTCGTAATTCTGGGAATGCTTCAGATTCTATGGGTGTTGCGTGGGAATGGAACGCCCCTTTCAGGCAATGTTCTGCTCAAAAGGGGCACATATTTACAAGGCCATGAAAAGCGTGGCTTTACGTGGCCTTCTAAATATGCTGGGCACATTGCACCACCGGAACGTAAAAAAAGTGACGTTCCAGTGGCTCAAAAGTGCTCATAAATGAGGCCCTAAGTGTCTTCCTAAACCTATCGGAGAATTCTTCACAGGTCTGTAAGTGCTCGCACCCACTAGGACACCTAGTGGCATGCTTCATCATTGAGTTCACACCCAGCTACCTAGTGTAACTGGGCCGGCTGAAATGTGGACTCCATGGGAGAGATTTCTGTTTTTCAGAAGGAATCCAAGAATAATATTAAAATTACCTAATGATACTCTTTGTAAAGAATTTCAAATTTTATTCACAAGGGTTTCCTAATCATTTTAAAAACAGTTTGCGATGCATTTGGAGAAATGTATTATTTCCAGCATCTCTGGGTCTACATGTTTCAGCCAAGTTGTTCCCTATATGGTTAGTTAGCTTTCTTCAGGACCAAAAAATATTCGATGACTCTTTTTTCTTTTTTGTTTCAAGGGATTTCTCTTATTTGAAGTTTGATTTATTTAGTCTGCACTCATTCTGTTACAGACCCTCCACATTTACAAACCATGCTGGGGATAACCCTTTGGTCAGTATCAAGTGTTAAGAAGAGACTGCATTATTATATTCACACACAGCTTAGGCATTACGCTGTGAGACATATTGGGGCAGATTTACAAGCCCCTTGCGCCACTTTTGCGTCATTTTTAACATGGGAAAAATGACGCAAAAGTGGCGCAAGGGGCTTGTAAATCTGCCCCGTTGTGATTACTGCACAACAACCACAAAAATGGCCTCATTCACAATTGTGGCCAAAATGTGATTCAAACTCATGCATATTCAACAGTCCATTTCCTAAATCCTTTTAGGGCGTGTCCAGGTCCTTTGTGAAGCTTGTAGCGTACACTTAAACTCCATGTATGCAGAAGCCTGTTATGTGGCGACTCAAGTGTAAGTATATCAGAGACTTTTGCGAATCTCCTATAGGGCGCGTGTAAAGCCCTCAGTGAAAGGTTAACCAAAAATCTGGTATGTGTGATATATAACATGCAGCTTGTGACAAAAAAAAAATTCACTTACTTGTTAAGGGATTTGGTTTAGCTTCATAGGTGGTTAGAGGTGGGCGGCCCTTATTGTCACGCTCTGAAAGGGGAAATAAAAATGTAAGCCAAGATAACTCATCTAGAATCTGAAGTGAATCTCCTTGTGTGCCCCCCGCCCCCTTGCTTTGCTTATTTCAACGGAGGTCTCCGCCCAACGTTTGTCCTAAATTCCTAATTTTGATCCTTCAGCTCATGCATGCTGCCCTTCTCACGAGCAGGGCAACATGCAGGAGTTGGAGGATCAAAGTTAGGAGAAACGCTGGGCATGGCCTGATGCAGAGTCTGGTCCACCCCCTTCCTTTTCCTTTTGGTGCCATTTTGAAATTCCTGGTGCCTAATGAGCTTTCTACCCACTGGGAGGCAAACCTCCAATCTGCCTCTCAGGAGTAGGGTCAGAAAGATTGTAGTGTCCCTTCAGGGGTGGGGGGCATAGCGTGATGGGTAGATGAATGGAAAACAACATTTCAAACAAAGTATGGTCTGTATGAACACTTGGTTCTGCAATTTAGAATTTGTAATGCCCGTGAGGGTGTATAATATTTCTTTATTGAAGTCCTACGAGAATACAGTGATGTGTTTGTTGTGGTGTATCTAGACAATATTCTGATACAAGCAGACACTTTTGAATATCACATTAAACATGTAACCAATGTGTTAGCTTTTCTACGACAACATAAACTCTATGCTAAACTAGAGAAGTATATTTTTTATGCAAGGACCGTAGAGTATTTGTGTTACATTGTTACTTTAAATGAAGTGCAGACGGATCAACAAAAAGTAGCAGCACACAGTATCTGGCCCACACCATCTTCTTTTGGGCTTTGACAATGTGTATTTTGTTTCGTAAAACACTTCTCTTTCATTGTTCAACCTCTGACAGTTAACAAGTAAAGGGTTTCCTTGTATATGGTCGGAGAATGCTCAAGCTGCATTTTGCAAATTAAAAACTAACTTTACCCAGGCTCCGGATCTGTGTCACCTGCTTCCTCAGAAAGACTATATAGTGGAAATAGACTCCTCAGACACACATTTTGGGGCTATTGTGTCCCCAAAAGATGACAGATACAATGGTTTAATTTCTACTTATGATTTCTGTATCAAATATAGATCACGCACCCTGAATGTCAAACTATAATGATACCATTTCAGTAGAGGCTACTCCTGAACTGGTCACTTCATTTTGTGTTTTGCAGTCACTCAACTAAAAGCACCTACTTTGGTCAAGCAAATCTTTGCTGCTACCACTAACTCAGTCTTTAGAAATGTGGAGCACACACTGATGACAAAAATATGATATGTGAAGGTTTGATGTTTAAAAAAAGAAATGCGTAATAACATCTGAGAAGTTATAGTAAGAATGTCCTTTGTCATGAAAATCGTCTGCCAGATCATTACGGATTCATGAAAGATTTCACACTTGTACAAGGTTTTTTCTGGTGGCCCTGCATGACAACATAGGTAAAGCCATATGTAGAATCATGATTAACCTATTGTTGGGCCAAATGACTGAAAAAAGCTGCAACTGGCCTGTTGAAGCCATTGCCCACTTCCCCACGGCCTTGGTATACTATTTCTCTTGGGTCTGTGGTGCAGTTTCCAAAAGATCATGGATTTTCATGTCTTCTAATTGTGATAAATATACAATAAAATGACACATTTTGTTTGTATCAAAGGTCTACCAAATGCATCGTTATTGACACAGTTATTTCCTGAACACTTCGTTTTTTGCACGGTTTTCCTTCAGTGCTCATATCTGACAGAGATACACTGTTTTCCTCTCAGCTCTGGCAGAATCTTAGTACTATTTTAGGAATGGGTGTTTATTTATCACTCACTTTCCATCCACAGACAGACGGCCAGATGGAACGTACCAAACAGAGTTTAGAACAATATTGCTTGAAAAGTGTTGGGTCTCTTCATTATGGTCAGCTGAATTACTCTATAATAATGCTCAACACACATCTACTGGATACTCTCCATTTTTTTCACTGTCGGGTTTTCCTCCACATGCAGTTGCCATCAAGTTGGAAGTCTTGATTCCTCTCTTACCAGCGGAGGAAGAACTCAGCTTAATTCATGATATTTATTTATATGTACAGAAAAATCTTGATTGTTCTAAAATAGACATATACAAAATACGCTGATAAACGTAGAACTTCAGGTCCAGTTTATATGGTTGATGATCAGGTTTGGTTATCCATCAAACATTTACAAATAAAGGGACATCAGTTGTTTGCTTCTCGATACATAATTCCCTAATCCATCATTAAGATGGTTAATCCTGTATCACTTTGACGGCGATTACCAGCGAATTAGAAGACGTAGCCCATGTTTAATTTTTCTTTTTAAAACTGTGGAGCTTTCCATATAAAACTCTATTTTGTTCATTAATACTTTATATTTTATACATTTAATGCACATGTGTACTGATATAGAGCTATTTAATTCGAAATGAAATCATAAAGTATTTTAGTGTATATTTATGGCTTAGGCTAATGAGGCCTCAGCTAGGCCTGGTCTCCATCTTTGTTAAAAGGGCTGCATATCATGATGTTCATTGTGTCTATATTTTCTAGCTCGAATCCACATGCAGCAAGATGCGCACAGTTTAAATTTTATCAAACAACTCGCTGGCGGATGCATTTTTGATACCTTCAAGGGTGTTCCTACTAGCACACTGTATGGTATTCATTAATGATTGTTTTCTGTTTATGTAATTAGTTTGTTTTGATACCTACGGATGGCATTAGGTCAGAAGGTGTGAATCAATATTCATGTAGTAGGTTAGTGCTTAGATGGTAGGGTTATGTGACCGTTTTAAAATATGAATTGTGATTCATTGTAATAAGGCATTACCATGCTGACTTTGCAATTTAAATAATTTCCTATGCGAAAAATGTCTATATAAACCCTTGTATTTGGGGGTGAGCCAGATCTTTTGGGATACTAGGGATGCTGCCAATTGTTTATTGATTTGCTGCATATTTAAGACTTGGTCTATTGCCTGATTTTTGCTCATTATTGCATTATTTATGAGCACTCATGGCAGTTCACTTTTATGTATTTACTCTGAGTCAATGAAATTGCCGCTGCATTTTTTCTGTTTTGCACTTTAAATCTTAACTCTTCCTGGTTTTTCCTACATTTATGCTCTTGAGCTCCCTTTTTGAGTCAGTCCTCTATTATTGGCTGTATTTTGAAATGCTGTTTTGAATCTTACCTGTAGGACACATTACCTCATAGACTTTGGAGTTAACACCGTTGCGGACTCCTGTAAGCTGAGCGCGCCACTGTCATGTAGATTATCTAAGCAATAGTGTGTCCACAATCCTGGTATCAGAAGTGGGATAAGAGATAAGATAAGAGGTTTCTTTTGAGATTTTGAGTGAATTTCTGTCCCTGATCTGCATTTTTCCATATTCCCTATAGCATGTAATATGGGTTATTTGTGGTGTTCCAGTGCTGTTCCCGAGCAAAAGGACTACATCAAGAGGGTGGAATGATTGCTAACTGAAATTGGTTTTGGTACATGGCTGATGCAGTGTGGAAATTGTAGTTCGAGAGTGTGGATTTGTGTTGAATCATCAACTATACTCCATTTGAGATTTTTGATTATGCATCGTTAATTTGTGGCTCAGGTGGTTTAATTACTGTGATTTTGATGTTTTTGCCATATCTCTGAGTTGGGAAATTGGTATTTGCTATTGTGTTTATTTTGGTGTTTTGCTGAATTGAATTATATATTCATCAAATTGTTGAATAATTTACTCTTTGTGGATTAAGGTAATCGGATTTGTCGTAGTCCACGATCTCGAGACATATTGTGGAACTTGCCTGCAGGATAGTGTGTTTTGTGAAGAGCATACACACATAAAATTCTTTGTCTTGATGTCGTCATTAATAAGAATTTAAACCTTTAAATTGAATGTGTTTAACTTGGATTAGAAATTGTTTATTCTTTGGTGCACAGGAGTAAATGTGCTAAACAGGAATGGAGTACCACAGGACAGGAATCTGCCTTGGTGTGAATTGTGTGATTGCCAGGTGCCACTGGAACACTGATTCTCTTTATGTTGACTGCAGAATTATTTTTCATCTATTTCTAGTTTCTTGTTTCTATTCAGATTAAGCAGACAATGTTTTACTTGTTTATTAGTGTATGTGTGCTGGCAAAAGGCATTGCGCTCATTGCCATTCATGTAAGAGTCGCACTGCAATTGGCTAGCTGACACCAAGTCACGCTAGGATTGATGAGATGTCATCTTGAGTTGTGCTGTCATTGGTTGGTTGCCATTGTCAGTCGTGCTGGGATTGGTTGACCATTGCCATAGCTGCCCTGGGATTGGTTGGTTGATTGTTTGGTTGTTTATTGTGTGTTTTATTATTCATGATTTCTGAGTTATTTTGAGTGAGATTAATGGGTGCTGTAATGAAAAAGTCCAAAGCTCCTTGCGTTTCTGTTATGGAGAGTGAAAAGATTTCTTCTTAAGGTTCTACTGCGTTCCAAATTATGAAAAATGCCAGACTCTATACATGTGTGTGATTATAAGACTGCCATGAGTTCACTTCTGGCTATAAGGATGTGTAAATACCTTTAGAGCGTACTTTTAATTCTAGAAAGCTGCAACATAGACCTACACAATTTGAAGCATTAAATGAATGGCCATGGAAAAGGAGACAAAGAAAATGAAGCAGTACTTTAGAAATTCTGAGAGACAGTAGTTGGAGTCCAAGTGTGGAGTTCAGAAAAAGATGTGGAAAGATGACACAATGCAAGGTGTGGGAGTTTTTACTATGATGGTTAATGAATCGGACAAAAGGATGAGTGATGATAAAAAAAAGAAAATTGAAGAAGAGATTAATAAATTGATTCATATGAGGAAGATAATTTCCTAAAGGATCTGCTGAATTCTACACCTCCTAATTATACAGATAATGCACAGACATAGAGACCGCCATTGCCTAATATGGATGCAGGAGAACCAGGCATGGGTACCAAGGAAATAGTGCCTGGTGCTGCAGGTGCACCGTCTGAGAGTGCATTGCCGGTTTTACCTGGTCCTAGTGGGACTGCACCTACTGTGGATACAATCGTCTCTGTTGTTGAAGCTGTAGCTGCTACACCACCTGATAAGAGGGAAATTAATATTTCTAATTTGAAAATTGAATTTGGGGACATTTTGCAAGGTACAACGGACAAAAAAATACTGACATATAATGACGATGAATTGAGACATTTAATTAAAGAAGCAGCGAAATGTGCAAATGAGGCTCACAATAAGCTTGAAGATTTAGCAGAAGATTTTGGTATTGATTTACACAAAACAAGGAACTTGCGTAAAAACTACAAAATGGAATTGAGTGAGAGAGAAATAGAAAATATGGATTAAATGAATCTGCAAGCTCATATTGGGGAATTAATCAATTACATAAAAGATCTTTACAGTTAGCATTTGGGAATCCAGAATGAGACATCTATAAGAAGAGAACTTGGATGGAATTTATTTTCACATTGCACAAAAAAAATTTTTTTACTGTCTGTACTCAATATTTCTTGATCCCGCCCTATTTTGTTAAGTACTGTGGGGCATATTTACGTTCCCTGGCGCATCCCTGCATATCAGCAGGGATGCGCCAGGGAAAATGCGTCACGCAAGTTTACCCTTGCGCCACGTCCGATGCGGCGCATCGTGGCGCAAGGATAAGCAGATGCGTGACGCATCTGCCGGCGGAAGGTTGGCGCAGTGCTGAAGTTGTGTCGCAAGCGCGACGCAACTCCAGCACTGTTCCAACCTTCCCTATCCCTAACATGGTGCGTCAATCCTTACGCCTGCTTGAAGCAAGCGTAAGGATTTGATGCACCAGCGTCGGAAAAGTGACTGCGTGAAATCTTGTAGATTTCACTACGTCACTTTTCCGAGGCGTTCCTGCGCCGGAACGCCCCCCCCCTGCGCCGGTACGCCCACATGAAACCTGACGCAGGTTTCATGTGGCGCAGGGGTTTACTACGTGACGCATCTCCCTAGATGCGTCACGTTGTAAATATAGCGCAACGCGGCGCATGGTTTGCGTCGCCGCTGCGTCACATGCGTGACGCAACGGCGGCGCACAAGTGGCGCAAGGGGCTTGTAAATATGCCCCTGTGTAATGTTGGATGTGTGATAGTAGGGATGTGTTATGACAGGTATGATTGAAGGTATGACCGATGAATGTGGGGTTGTTTTAACAATTGCTTTCTTTTTGTGAATTTTGTTTCTGTTTCCATTCATTTTTCAAATCAATTCATTGTTTGTTCGCTGTTTTGACCAATTGTAATGTCAAGTCACATATGAAATTGTATTCATGTAAAGTATTAGAGCACTTTGAACACTGGTCTGTTATCTCTGATATATGTTTGTGTTTATATCAAAAAATATTCTATAAAAAATGAGTTTTGAAAAAGAAAAATAACAAAATTTAAATGAATAATAAAAGTAATTTTACTAAACTTATCTTGGTCTCAATAGATACCTTGGGGAAATGTTGAATGTATGAGCCGTACAGGTCATTTTCAAAAATAATATAGGTCAGATTAGAGGTTTTCCTTGGTGTTCTTTTTGTTTCCCCCTCCTCTGGGACCTACAAGTATATAAGGGGGTGCCTTCTTTCTATTCAGCTGTAGCTGCTACACCACCTGATAAGAGGGAAATTAATATTTCTAATTTGAAAATTGAATTTGGGGACATTTTGCAAGGTACAACTGACAAAAAAATACTGACATATAATGACGATGAATTGAGACATTTAATTAAAGAAGCAGCGAAATGTGCAAATGAGGCTCACAATAAGCTTGAAGATTTAGCAGAAGATTTTGGTATTGATTTACACAAAACAAGGAACGTGCGTAAAAACTACAAATCGGAATTGAGTGAGAGAGAAATAGAAAATATGGATTAAATGATCAATTACATAAAAGACTGTAGAGATTTGAGAAAATGCAAGGAAAAGTGGAAAAAGAAAGCTAGTTCTAAAAAAAATTAAGATTCGTACAGGAAAGAAAGTGGATACGGTCATGAGTGAGCCTGAGATGGGATCAGTTTTGACAGAGTTTCGTTTGGGAGAAGTGCACGGAGGAAATTATGTGCATGTTCCTTGGTCCGGAGTTGATTATTTTACCTTTATGACAAATTTTCCGAAATTAAGAGAGGAACTGAACAGATGGTACATGGAAGTCAATAGATTAGTGACTATTTTGAAAGTGCTTTGGATATACGGTTTGAGATTGTTGTTCCTAAGAATTTGTGGACAAAATGCAAAGTAGCTGTTGCATGGCCGACAGCAACCGGCAAAAGTTAAGCCAATAATGCCCTGGCAGCTCTTGTTATGGAGAAATAGCAAGCAGTTACAAAACATTCAAAAATGAAAATGCCAGAAAAAGAGGTGAATTGGCAAAAATAATGAAAGTCTTAAAAGGACCAAACGAGTCGGTGCAAGCATATTATGAGAGGCTTATGTGGATTTATAGCAAATACACGAGTCGAAGCGCCAGTAAAAGAGGGTGTTAGCGGATTCATATCTGCTTTTGTTTTGGGTTTGTATTCAGAACTTAGCTCACATATTCAGCAGAGTGTGATGTGTTGGCAGACCTACAGTATTGATTAGATACTCAAGTATGCCAAATACTGTAGTGACTGTTTCGACACAAAGCAGAAAAAGGTCTAAACAGAAGTTGATAATTGCACAGACGAAACAGATTCAAAGAGGTGGTAGAAATCAGATGATCAATTCCGATACAGGCTTCATGTCATCTATGAATTCTGGTGTGAGTGGCAATTTGAATTTTGGGATGCCTGGAGTGCAGGAAGCTGGAAAGAGGAGGGATATGAAATCGGTACAAGCCCAAGGTAGGGGTAGAGTGTTTGAGAACAGTTCTGGAATTAATGTGAATGTCAATTTTCTAAAGAAAAGCACAGCTTGTCATTTCAGTGGGTAAATTGGGCACTGGAAGCGAGAATGTAGACCGAACCCAGATCGAATCCAAAATTATTTTGTACCCAGAATGCAGCAGCCCAATAGACTGTGCAGAATCAGGAGCACTTCCTTACTGATATGACTGTAGCTCCAAGTTTGCAGCAAAAAGTGAGAAACAAAATGCTATACAGCACAGAGTTGCAACATAATCCATTGATTTTGAGCAATGATTTTCCTCAATTTTCACCAGATGCGACAAAGTCGCAATGACGGTGCCGGAGGGGTGAGGAGCATTGCATGCTTGGTGCAGTCCTAGAAGTAGACCAGAGTCTCCCATACATAGATGGTGAGATTAATGGCTATCCCATGTAATTTTTAATCTATCATAGTGCTACTCACTCCACGGTTCTTTCCAAGGAGGTTCCAAACCTACCCCATAGGGAAAAGAAGTCGAAGTTAAAAAAATAAGCAACAAACTGAAACCTGTAGCAGCTGTCTGCCTAGCATTTGAACAAAGTGAAGGAATTGTCATGGGCCATACACTCATTGTGTTAGTCCCTCATTTAGGTGAGATTTTCCTGACTAATAGTCTAACTCAGCATCTAACAAACAACCGCCCTATAATGTAAGAAGAAACAATACGGGCAACTGAGAATATTCCAAACAGAAAATGTAATGTCTTAAATCCTGCAACGCTGCTACTGATTCCAAACAATGATGAAAACGATGATGAAGATCCCAATCATGACTTTATCAATTTGACAGAGTTATGTACCAAACCAAAATCAGACATTAAAGACGTTCCCCTTGAGATGGCAGATCTGACTGTTTGTAGAAGGTTCTTGTCTGAGAGACCATTAAGGAATGTGGAGAGCAGCTTATGCAGTCTTTTCTATTTCTGAAATAGTGAAGCATTGTACTTGTTTGACGTAATTTCAGCACAAGTAGCCGAACTGATTGCCCTGACAAGTGCATGTTGTCTAGCCAGTGAATTGAGAATGACAATTTACACAGACGGCCAATATGGATTGAGGGTGGTACATGATTTTGGATAATTATGGTCACAAATGGGCTTCATAACATCCTCTGGTACTCCCACATGCAACTGAAAATACATTGTAAACCTGTTAAAAGCCATACAGCAACCTAGAGAGCTTTCGGTTGTAAAGTGCATTGCTCATAAGTCTGGTGATGACATGGGCATTCGGAAATGCCAATCAGGTTCCAAAGTACTGTGCTCTTGAAAATGTAACTATCAAAGCAAATGAGCAAAAACTAGAACAAGAACAATGTGAAGCTGAAATGAAAATTGATGATTCAGATAATGTGAATTGTTGAACCTAATATATGCAATGTTTATGAACTCAGAGAATTAAAAGAGTAGGTACCAGAGGATGAAAAGAAAAGGTGGGAAACAGTAGAAAGTAAGAGGGATTATAATGACCTATGGATAACTCCTGATCATCAATAGGTTCTTCCAGGTTCAATGTTGGGAGTTTACGGCCAGATTCCTCCACAGACACTCACATAGGGAGAGACAATATGATTAGGATTTTTAAAAGGTACTGGTACAACACAAAGTTCAGAAGTGTAGCAGAAGATTTATGTCAAAAGTGTATTACTTGCAACACAAAAAGAAGATGGATGGAATGCTGAACACTGTCAAACATTCACCCCCAGTCACAGATCTGGGCCTAAATCCATGTTTTTTTGCTTGCCACACCGTTCCAGTCTTGACCTTGCTCCCTGTGGGTAAAGTCCAGCCTGAACTGCCAAGCCAGATCCTTCCTGTCCTGGAAAACGAGCATCCTGGGACCAGTTTCGGGGTATCACCCTTCATCAGGCAGGCTAGCTTGAATCTGGTGGCGAAGCAAGTACGGGACCCAAGTCTAGGCATACCCATCCCACTTAGGGCAAAAATTGCAACACAAAAAGATGATGGACGGAATGGTGAACGATGTCAAACATTCACCACCAGTCACTGATCTGGACCTAAATCCAGCAGTTTCGGGGTATCACCCCATATCAACCAGGCTAGCTTGAATTCAGTGGCGTACTGAGCACGGGACCCATGTTTGGTCATACCCATCCCATTTAGGGGGGAAATTGCAACACAAAAAGATGACTGACGGAATGCTGAACATTGTCAAACATTCACCCCCAGTCACGGATCTGGGACTAAATCCAGCGTTTTTTTGCTCGTCATACCAGTTTGGACACAGCCATATGTAAATGACAGCCCCCCCCCTCCCAAAAAAAAAATTTGAAGAGCATATCTTGCATGGTGTGCTTTTTTTATCAAACTAATTTGTGATGAACAATTAAAGTCTTTAACTTCCTTGGTAAATGGTAGCATGCATCATTTTGGTTCCACAGACAGGCTAAAGGTGAGGTTCCTTCACACTGTGATGGATCCAGTTCTGGGGTCAATCAGAATCATCAAGCAGAGGAGTGATCAAGACCAGACTGGCCGTAAGTCACAGTTTTGACAGAGTTCTCCTTCTTGCAGTCGGGGCACTTTTTACTAATCTTGTTGAGGACAGTTTGTGAAACCATCAGAAGTGCCATCTCTTCATCAATGTTTTAAAGCTGTGAATGCTCTGGTTTGCTTTGATTGCATTCTTCTCTTTGGTGCAAGGTTGGGATCTGCAGATAATCTCACCAATAACCTATCGATGCAATATGTGAATGAGATGGACTGGGTAGGACCTAAATCGCCTTGCAACAAAGTGATGGTTCTGTGGTTTTTGGGGCACCAGAAAAAGGGGTGGCGATTTTTCTACCTCATCTTACAGGGACAGAGAATACTAAAACAGAACTGAGTAGACTCTTTCCAGCTTTCACACCTACTTTTCTGAAATTGAAGTTCTAAGGAGCTCTTCATGGCGGTTCAGGAAATTCGATCTCTTCTGTTTCTCTGAGGGAGTTTGCTGGGGGACTTTTTCTGTCTCAATTAGGGCTTTAGACGACACCCTTCATAATGCCTTACCTCCTGCCTCTCTATTTCGAAAGATCATTCTGAAGGTAAAAATACCTATGACTCATGTTATTTTCATAGTCCTGGTAAGCATGGCGGAGCTAGTACACCCAAGCTCCTCAATCACTGCATGTGCCACCAAGGTAAGGTTCATGCCTCAAACCCTGGAGGCCGAGAGGCAGCCCTTAGGCAATGTACCTGTCCACCAAGTCAATGCCAGCAGGTGGAAGCTGGTCGTACTTTAGGGGCAAGAGCGGTTCTGGTGCCCTAGTGTGATATAAAAATGCACTTTCTCATTTACTTAACAGATGTGCTGCTTGTTTTTGTTTGGTACCTGCATACACTATAGTGTTTGGATTTTGCTACTGCAAGATGGTTGCAGGACATTGATTTATTGTGAAAAAGAGTGAAGGCCAACTTTGGTGGGTGAGGCTGAGGGGTGTGGAAAGACGATTAGCAGGGGTAATTTGTTGGGAGTGGGCTGAGTCTTAATCCACATTAAATGTTTTTAAAAAGATTATCTCTACAGCGGCTACAATCAAAATTAGCAGTAATCTGACTGATTTGTTTTGTGAGGGTTGGTAGTATTATCAACATTAGGTTAAGTGGCAAAGTTTTCAATGCACGATTAAATTGATTGGTGGTTTTAATTTCACTTAACCCTCAAACTCCTTCGATTCCATTTGATATTTGATTTTCATTAGTTTGAATTTAATTATCTGCTTTGAAAAACAATCTAAAAAATATTCTTTACTTGGTTAACATTAACTATAAAAGATACAAAGTATTAAAACATGGTCATTCACATCTCATAAAAACATGAAAGATGATACCGCAAATATAAAACGGATGTTACTAGATCATTACTCTTGAAAGCATATTACAAAGATTACAATTCACACTATACAGTATAATAGGTCCTGTGCAGGAACATGTGCAAACGGTGCAACTGTTAATTGTGAAAAGATGCTGTCCAAAACAGCACCGTTATTGGCAGTTCATAATGTGCCACTTAAGCTCTAGTCTAAAGTTTCTCTCTATTTAATTGACTGCTGAATAAATGTAACCACAGCCAGACAAATTAGGATAGAATGGAGCGACTGTATAAAAAACATTGCAAAATATAACTTAATAGCGAAGGGATTTTCTGTGAGTAATTATTTAGATGAGCGGCATCTCACTCCCATAAAATATGAAAATAATTGAGAGAAAATTAAATCGATCATCAGACAGTAGTGCATCCTTTGCGATTGAGGGTTAGAATTGATGCCAAACTCATGTGCTTTCGCATTTAGAGAGCTATTTGCTGAAGAGCTGTTGCTGTATACGATGTCCAATCCACATTTGATAACAATTTAAACAAATTACTGCTGTTGAATTATTTACTGGTGACTAGTTTTACAATTTATTTCAAGCAAACGTATATGTATATAGAAAAGATGTTCTTTGGATCTGATCAGAGAAGCCCAAAGGTGGTGAATGACCGGAAGTGCAGCTGCTGTTTTCAGCTTGGCGTGTAGATCCTGACTGGGATATAAAGAGCATTCGAAGATTGTGCAGCCACTGGAACCAAACCATGAACCGGTTGGTATGGCCATCTGCCCCTCGTGCGTTGCTATTTTAAAACACTGTCTCTGAGCCATTGGCCAATAGATGGAAACAATATAACCTTAAACTCAGTGCACCCAAAACTTGGAGTACTATCAACGATATTGACAAATGTAACAGACATGGGAGTGATCACTGATTCTAGTCTTTCCATGGCTCGGCAAGTAAACCAAGTTACAAACCGTGCCCGTCACAAACTGACCCCAAGACAAATCTTCCCTCATCCGGAATTCCTACAGAAGCTGCATGTGGCTACCTTCCTTGTCATACATCTCTGGATTATTCAAGCGGACTCTACTGTGGGGTCTCACTTTGTGTACTCCGACAGCAAAAAGGGATCCTACCATAAGGTCTTTCTGTCTGCTCTGACAGCTACAAAAAATCATGTTTATCTACATGGCCACATTCTACCAGCCATAGAAGCTGTTCACTGGCTTACTGATGACAGATGATCAACTTTAAAAATCCTATGCATAGCACAAAGGGCCATCAATGTCTAAGGCACTGCTTTTCTACCCCAACACGCAAAAGATATTGCATACTAGCACCACAACTGATCATTCCCCTTTAAAAAAAGGAACTGCTAGGGAGTTTTTGCTTTTCACTTTAAGCGGCAAAACTCTGGAACTCTCTTCTGACAATGATGAGAACCATTGAGAACTGTATGGAATTCAGGAGAACTGTCAAGACCTGGCAGTCCGAAGATGAGGCTAGGAGACCTGACTAGATCTAGCCAATCTCCTCAATAATAATGGAGAAAGATAGTGCCCCTCATTCCATTGGCTATACTCTACAGTAGCTATGCTATGGCTGCATTAAAATCAAATGCCTCTGCAACATCAACAAGGGAGAAAGATACCCTGCACGGTATGGTTGCCATTACATGTATACAGAAAAGTTTCTCAACAGGGATGCAGTTCAAGTTAGGGCTCAAGCACAAGTCTTCCAGCCTCGTCCGGTTGAGAAAAAACAGGCAGCATGCAACTCCAACTTCATAGAATCACTCTTCTGGTCCAGGCAGGTTCAGGGTATAGTTATTCAACTTATTCACCAAAGACTTCCAGTATGTATTCTCTTCCGAGGAACTAGAAAAATCTAATTGACACACAAGCTTGGTTTCAAGTTTTGGCAGCTAGCCAACAATGGAAATAGGCTTTTTCATGGACAAAGTTTGAGGGTATAGGATGTGTATTGCACCTCCCAAGACATTCATTGCAGAGAACGTTGCTTATTTGGAGATCCAGTTACCCGCCTTGGCTCCATGAATGTGGGAATTTTCATGCAGACAGGTTGGCTTTCATGCACAGAAAACAAAACATCCCAAGCATTGAGTCCTCAAATAGTAGTTCCAGGTTCACCACATGCATCCCGGGGAAAGAAATTGTATTTTTATGGGGACTCCATAGCTTTTAAAAGGATCTCAGTAGACCATTTCCACAGAGGTACTGTAAATGGACTGCACCTCATATAGTGGAGAATCCAACCAAACAGACTGCCACCACTTAGCTCTGTGGGAGAAAGAGGGAGCACTGTTTCTAGTCAGTCAAGCTCTCACACTCTGCCTGGACCTACCTCGAGAGGTGTCACCTAAGTGGTCCTTTGGAGTCGTGATCACCAGGTGAAAAAGAACAGGAGAGATTTCACAGAGAAAAGCAAAACATTGCATGGTACAGCAGCTGCAACACATAGGACTAGCGATCTAATACATTATCTCCAGTTTATATGAAGCGTGTTACCATATTTAAATGTTGCATAGATGTAAAAACTGAAGTGTACAACTCAATGAGCACTGTAACGGGCTGAATAATGGTAGTAATAAGACTGCTGCTAAGGACAACCCATGTGAAAACCATAAGACAAATAATAAGCACAGGATGCAGTATGTATCCGTTACACAGCTTGGCAATGCTCATTATCAGTTCAAAGCTGCGCCATGAAAGCTCGTTTCACAAACCCAGGTGAGCAAGATGCCATGATCGACCGAGTCAAGCAATGCAGGCCAATCCAACAAAACGAAGACACAGCCACTAGTAGAGTCCTGTTCTGTATATAAATCATTGTGTCCACAAAACAAACAACGTCTATTCTGTGACTGTCTTAGTCAAACCCACCCTGGAATGGGGGTCCTATAACTCAGGTTCTCAATGAACTTTTAAAACTAGAGACAGAACACTCTAACCTATAGCTTCCCTGAAGATCTGAGCTTGGGCTAAGGTTAGAAGGGTTATTCGTATCCAGTATGGGTTTTTTTAAGGGTCCAGAGGAGATCTAGAGTATTTCACAGGGATGTGGAATGGTGGAGAAGCTTTATAGGATCTATTGAGGAAGAACCAGAGAAAAAGGTCCTCCTCAATGCCATATCTCTTCCTTGCGGCTGAAAAATCACACATCAACCACAAGAGCAACTATGGTGACATGTGGCAAGAAAAATGAATAGCTCTTTGATGCGATCAATAAAAAAATATTGAAGGAAGCACAAGATGAAATGTCCTGAATGCAAAGTCATGTCGGGATCTGTTTTGTGTGACAGGTGTAGAAATTCCTTCCCTAAGTCCACAGTACTTAAATTGTCAGTCATCTATTTGGGTGCGTGAGTTATTCCACCCAGGGGATTAAAATCACCAGCCACAGCTACTGGTTATAAGAAATGACCAAATAAGGCATGAAGCCTGATAACTTATCAACATACACTGCATTCTGCCCAGATAGTCTAGGCACATTGTATTACTGCTATGAGTTGCTTGTCTATGACAGGTAGAGCAGGAAACAGCAGAAGTTTCAAAATATAAATAACTGGGCAAACATGGAGCAGTGACGATAATCTCCTAACAATCACCTTCTCTTCAGCTCAATTCTTGCAGCTGATTCTATAGATAATCGGGAACTGCTAATGAAACTGTCGGGCCTGCATGAATCCTCTGCCTGGCCTCTGTCACCGTCACCCCAGGAGGCAGATATTCACATTCGCTGAATATTTTCGGTGTATTCTTCAACACGACAATTTAAAGGAGTAGTTGGGAGGGACCTGACAGATGCACGGAGCGGTGCCAGGTACCATGATTTCTTAGCAGAGATATTCGTTTAAAAACATGAACAGCAAAACGAGCAACTTGATCTCCAAAACTTTGCAATTCGGTAGCAGATTAGGGGTGAGGGTCCAACTGTACTCAAATGAAGCTCTCCTTTACTACGCAGCCGTGCAGAAAGGCGGCCAACTCCTGGTTCGCATCAGGGCCCAGAGCGCGGTTGCTGATGCCGCCATGAGGCCCTGTTCCCTAAGGCGCGGACTACTAGTACAGCAAGACCAAGCGTGTAGTCAATGCTGTCCACAAACACTGCCATATTTCACATCTTTATCGTGTTGAGTCAATGTCTGACGCACATCACCCTCCCTCCACAACCCATGATCCCTTGCTCCCTTAAGGATCGGAAAAGAGATCCACTGGGCGTTTTTTTTTTTACAGAAACTGCGGCGTCAAAACATTACCCACGCTCCACTTCTTGCAGTAAGTGGATAAGACATGGTGACGATCGGCGGCAGGAAGAGATGCGTAGCAAATGCAGATGACGAGTTTGTATCTACGTAGACACTGACGGCAGATGAGCAATGACAAAAAGAACTCAGAAGCTACAGACCCGAGGGCCATTGTCCCCACATACTAGAAACTATGAGGCTGCCCACGCAGGGGGCCCCCATAGGAGGGCATGAGGGCACAACCCGACAGGCTAGTGTTTGGACCCAACCGACCCACTGGGGGTCCGGCGCTACCTAGGACGTCATTTCCGGCGCGCTAGTGGGCGGGGAGGTAGGTATATAGACCTCCCCCGCCCATCTGGTAATCCTTTTGTTCGCCGGGTCTTCACGCTGCTTTGGAGTTGTTGCAGGCACGCGTCAAGAGATGGGTTTCTCAATACCATGCAACTCCATAAACGTAACCTGGTTTAGTAATCAGGCATAGGAGGGCTGCGTGACTCTCAGGGCTGGAGTTGGTTAGTGTGTGGGCATGCCTGTCTAGAGGTTTGTGGCAAACGCGCACATTTGGTTTCCGCTCTCCTAGGGCGACTTCGTTAATAAAACAACTAGCCTGACTGGTTCCTTAATGGGGATAACAGAGCATCATCACTGTGGCCAAGGGGCCCAGCGTGAAGGGTTGAATTCTGTCTCTCAGTTTGGGTTAGGAGTGTGACCAGGAGATGTGGAATGACTGGTTTCAGACCTTTGATTTTAATTCAAGTAACATCATTATTGAGTGATTAAAGAAAGCCGAAGTTAACAACTCCTTTTCTCGTACAGGCAAAAGGACTGCAGAGTTTGATAGAAGTTTATATTAAAGTTACCAGGTATTTCAAGGTGCCATCTTGTTAAGGGAGGTACAAGAAATATACATGTTTTCTGCAATAGAGCAGCAGCTCCGAGGCAAAAATTTTATCAGCTGGTGTCAGGGGACACATTGAAGGGTACCTCTTCTAATTGATTTCGCAATGTCGCTTGACAGGGCAAACATCCAAATGGTTTGTCATGCCAGGTTAGGGCAAGATAACTCTGGTGAATTAGGTTCTCCCTAGAGAGACCGGAGGTTTGTCGATGGGAAGCATGATCAGGATTTGTGGTAGGACTGGTTGCAGACCCTTATTTAATTTCAAGTTACAGCATCGCCGAGCGATATTAAACAGCGCTATTAAATTAATATGACTTCATGGTTTACATCTGGAGGTTTCTTTAGGCAAATGCCACATAAGTTTATGCTTCAATTGGCTAGAATCAGCTAGCGGAAGGGGTTTTCCTGCAGCCTATGTCCCAAAAATTGGTTAGATCAATAAGTCTGTTTTCAACGGCAGGTATTAGTTCCCCCCCTCCCACCTTAAACTCATCCAGGCTCTGAATAATGGAAAAAAAGTTGCTTTCAACAAGCCTGGGCAAACAATTGGAATGCAATTTAGTCGTAGCTTCAGCCAGCTGATCTCATTGTGAGTTTTTTCAGAGGCATGAGGGGTTGTTACCTCCATGCGGAATGTTCCCAGTTGGGGAGCAGGGGAGGCAGATTTTGGGGCAGGTGGGCATACCTCAAAGGTGTCTCTGTGGGTGTGATGTGTCTGTGGGTCTTACTGGCCGAGTAGAGCCATTCTCATTTTGCACACTGCCTGTGTCTTGTGCTCTCCGGCGTACAAATTTCAAGCTGCAATCATTAATGTCAGCATCTGCTCACGTTGTTAGCAGTTTAGCAGCCTGGGAAGATTTGAGGCAAAACACCACAGATTAAACGGAACAGGCATAAATTCCAGTACGAAAGGAGGGACACATGGCAATTACAAGAGGACACCCTTGCTTAATGTCACATATTTTAAGCTCATCTGATAGTGGAGCTGTCACACGTCACAGTGGGATAATCACCAGTGTAGAACGGGCCATTGGGCCTGCCTTGGCATGACATTGACACACTTTATACAAACTGGATCCTCTAGTGCCACGTTCGACACTGTGTCCCACCAGATCCTGCTGAAACGGCTGGAGGAGGCGGGCATCACAGACTCGGCCTTGGATTGGTTCGCCTCTTTTGTTACGGAGAGGACCTTCCAGGTAGCCGCCCCCCCTTTTGCCTCTAAGATCTACACTATTGAACAGGGGGTGCCGCAGGGCTCAGCCTTGAGCCCAACCCTCTTTAATCTTTATGTCCAACCGCTAGCTACGGTGGCAAAGAGCAGAGGGCTGACGGCAGTGTCCTATGCGGATGACACTCAGTTGGTAGTCACACTCTCGGACGATTTAACCAAGGACGCATCTAAGTTCAGGAGTGACCTTGAGGCCATCGCGGAATGGATGACTGCCAACTGCCTCCAGCTCAATGCCAGCAAGTCCGAGGTTCTGCTGGTAGGAAAAGACACTGAGCTGTGGAGTGAGCACTGGTGGCCTGCCACTTTGGGGCATGCACTCGCCACCAAACAGGTGGTAAAAAACCTGGGTGTCTGGGTAGACGCTGCCCTCAGCTTCCAGACACAAACCAAGAAGGTGGCAGGGACCTGTTTCGGTATATTGCTAGGGCTCAAACCTCTGCTGGGGTTTTTTGACCCCTCCATTAGGCAGGTTATTGTCCAGGCTTCTATATTGTCGAGACTGGACTATGCCAGCTCACTTTATCTTGGATCTAATAAAACTGAAATCTTGCGACTGCAAAGGGTTCAGAATGTTGCGGCAAGAACTCTTCTTCGCCTGCCCAAGACTTGCACTGCGTTTAGTGCCATTCGTCGGCTTCATTGGCTGCCTGTGGCCAAACGTATAGAGTTTAAGTCTCTTTGTATCTCCTTCAAAATCATGAACTCTTCCTCCCCAGCTATCCTGGCCAACCTGCTTGTACCATACACTCCTCTCCGTCAACTTCGTTTGATGGGACAACATTTGGCAGTTGTCCCTCGGGTGAGGAGGGTACGCGCCGTGGGGCGTTCTTTTCGCACTTTAGCTGCCAAACTTTGGAACGCGCTTCCCATCTCCATCCGCAATTTGAAGAGTTACCTGGCATTTCGGAAAGCAATTAAAACATACCGCTTTCCTCCGTTGTAGGCCTCTTCCGTTGGTAGAGGCGTCACAGTTTTCTGCGGTCAGCGCTGGGACGCCCCTCTGCTGGGGCAGCTGTGCGCTTAATAAACCGTATAACATAACCGTCCAGCATAACATAGAAAGTACAATGCTAAAACACAGACTTTGCTACGTGTGACCGCGTAAATCCCCTTCTCCAAGCTGCAGTGCATCAGGTTGTTGCTAGGTGTTTTTGAGTGACAGGCAAGAGCATTAAGGGAGCTGTATTAAGTAACGAGGTATTGGCAGTGAGGCAGAAGGGTTACAGCGGACCCACAAAAGGTGGGCTGCGTCAAAACTTGAAACTGGGAATCTTAGATCCCGATATTGTGTGGAATAATAATAAGCAAGACTGTCCGGCTAGGCTGAGTAAAAATGTTGGAACATTAATTACAAAAGTTACTAGAAGGTAAGCCGAATCTCGGCTTTGATTCCGGTGGAGGGTATCCAATCCGGGATAAACCAAGTGAACTAGGCCTGTGCTGGTTAGCAACAAGGGTCACAGCTGGTTAGCAAGTAGTGTGATCTGTGAACGGACAGGGCACACTCGGCAGTGAAGAAAGCATAAGAGCAAGCACAGGGGAAGAGTTATATGTTGGTACCAATTGCTATTGGGTATGACTCACCAGGACATATAGACACGCTTCTGATCCAGCGCTAACAATAAAAATAATTCTCCTATTATGCTTTGGTCATCCAGGTGCAATTATTTCTCTAACACACACACTATATCCATATGACGGTGGGGCCCATAACACCGCATATACATTCACTTACTCATTTGTTCCCTGGATTTCCTCCGTCATGAACCTAGGAGAAAAACGATTCGCTGGAAGGAGACGGGATACCTCTTTTATAATGACATAATATTTCTCATTTGCTTTTAAGGTAGTCCGCTCATTGGTCGATGGACCAACTAGTAGGAATCAGTTGATGGTGATTAAGACCAGCTCAATCACAATGAACTCTTTTACCATTTCATTATTAATCATTAAGCTAAAGAAAATCACTGAATCATTTGTTTAAAGAATAATAAAGTTTATATAAAGTTTTGAATGCAGGAAAATTTAGATTAAGCTTATTATTCAGATCATTGCATTTATCATCAATATAAGAATAACTTGAAATTGCAAGGCACTTTTATTAGACGGAAAAATGAGGTTATCATAATAAGAACTCTATAGATCAATCTATCTATCTCTCTGGGGAAAGCCTAATAATTCTAATAAAAATCTATCAAATAAAAGTTCTCCTAAAGCAGCATCTTTATACTCAACTGGAAAAGGAAAATAACAGCAGCAGCATCAGCTCGTCAGCAACCGCAACTTCTCCCATCTACAGCATCTAACTTCTCCAGCATCTCCCGCAGCATCCCGCAGCATTCTAACCCCTCCCACCAAGAGTAGGTCTTCTTATACCCTAATTCTAGCTTACAGCATAAAATGTTTCTTCTTACATGGCGCGATTCATTCTCATTGGTCAAAAACTCAGGTCCATATACATTTTAATCAAACTTCCTGGTCTTAACCAGTTCCGTGTGGAATGTCCATGCAAGCATCGTTTCCCACAGTTCATGCACTTGCTCATCCGTTTCGATCAGTCCAAATTGTATCTTTTTCTGTTACATTTTGTGTAATACAGTTCCGTCTATTGATTCAACCAGGCTTCTCACGCTTCTTGCTGATCATCTTGGCACACATCTGCTCAGAAGGGTCACAACAGCCTTGACCATACTTTCATCTTAGCCTGTCGGCATCAGCACGTGATCATCCCTTTTCCACAGCCTCTCTCCTCTATCACATGTTCTCATCCGCTCATGCGCACTCTAATAACTCGCGGCCATTTTATATTGCTGCTCGGCAGGCCTAAGCGCACTATTTTCAAAGATAAACAAAATGTTATTAAAACAGAGAAATATAAACCCTTTCGTTTCCCTCCCGTCTTTCTACGTACTCCAATTAGGTATTACCTAGCAGAAGCAACATATAAAGCTGTCCCTTACTTACCATCGCTTTATTTTGCAACCACACGTTTTATTTAAAAGCACAAATCATGCATTTATTATTTAATTAGTACGCAAATATTATGTTATGTTAGATACGTAAACAATTATAAGTCAATTAATTTGCACACTGAATTGCGTGTTACCATTAACCCTTAACATACTTTGTTGGTTATTTACTTAAACGAACATGTTTATTAATATTGTACGAAAATATTAGGAGGTTAACATTTTTACATTTACCCTGCTCCATCAACTCCCCCTTTGGTGATTTTTAATATCACCACAAAAACCCAAGTTATACAGTTTTCTCAGACAGCATATATCTTTTATCCGTTTGCTTTTGTTAGTTTACACAACATTGTCTCTTTCAACTTGTTTCTTCGTTTTCTTGTACATGTTCTCTTTTATTTCTTCTAACTCTATTTCACCCATTTCTCTCTCTCTTTCCTTGTTCATCATGTTTTCTTTTTCTAGCTTATTCTGCCTTCTTCTCTTTATACAAGTTATTGCAAGCTTCAGTACTAATATTATTATTATTATCACGGTTGCTATTATTATAACTTTCCCTATTATTAATCCACTCATTCTTGTTAACCAATTTGTTACAGAAGAAAACCCTTTACCAAGTTTTCCCCACACACTTTCAACCTCCAGTGGAACAAGTTCTTTGTGCAAATTTGTAATATTTGTTATATACTTCTGTATATTTTCGCTCTTATCTGGAATGTAAGTGCAACAATGTTGGACTTTCAGCATTCCACAGACTCCGCCCTCTTTTGCCAAAAGAATGTCAAGGGCAAGACGATTTTGCATCACCATAGCTCTCATGGCAACCATCTCGGTATTTACCATTAAGAACCCTCCAGCAGTATCTGTAGATAAACGATCTACCACTGTGGATAATTTCCGAATTCTAAATGCATTCAAAGATATTTCCACTGCTGGTATCAATGCACCAAAAATATCACCTACTATTTCTGAAAAACTTTCCCTTTTTCTACGTGTAAAGGTATTTATCATTTTGTGTGTTCCTTTTTCTTTTCTATCCACATGAAAAATCTTCGGAAAGACCAGGCCTAAGTAGCATGACCCATACCAATGGTCCGGCAACCTATAATAAGCCCTATTCCCGCAAACGTAATAAATCCCTGGAAATATTGGATCTTTTCCCCCTTTGAATCCCCATCCACCTAAAATTTGTTAATTGTCATGGCAATTGCTGGAACCCACAAAATAATGGTCATATCTTGTCTTATTTCTTCTAATGCACAACCTTCCCTGTTGGGGCCAATCCAGAGTCATAGCTGCATTTGTCTTTTTCTTGTCATGATTGTCTTCCTCAAACGCCCAAAGAGGTGTTTTTGTCTCTTCTATCACTTTTCTTTGAAATTTCACTCTTCTCTCTTCAACCATCTCTAAAAATACCTTTTCTTCCTTCTTTAACTCACAGGTAAGGTTGTACCTAATTATACTATCTAATGTTAAAATCTTATCTTCTAAGAAATATTCTCCAAACATCTTTCCCTCTTTTATTTTGTTAAGCTCGGGAACTACAGAAACTTTTGCAAAAATCTTATTTATGTCAGTGTAATAATATTCTAATCTACCTGTTTTATAAAATAAGCTTGCTAAAACACTACATGTTATTCCATATGTCAAAGGGAGGTGATGATAAGTCACACCCTCTGCTACAGATGCAGGCAACTGCATACAAACATAGCAATCTCTTACATCCATTGTTTCTACATACTCATACAGTAATTTAGTAAAAACATTCTTTGAAAAATCTGTTATTGATTTGTCCTTATGTAATTCTGCACTACTCTTTAAAATAACTGGCTCTTGAGTGTTAGCTCCTTTTTCTTTCTCAGTGTTATTAGACTTTTCCACTACAGCTAAACTAATTGGAATAGTTATTGCTAAAACCACCCATACTGTTATTAATAAACCTGTACAAAAACAGCACATCTTGCACCATCTACTTAAAAACTCACATCTACACTTTCTATCTCTAGTATTCTCCATTTTGTCTTCTAACCTTTTTTATTTGTTTTCTAGAAAATTGTGTCACTACACCTCAGAAATGACTTGCTTGCCACTCTGTACTTCCAATATTTTGTCTTTGCTTGGTACTTTCTTTTAATTCTTTCTCAGAATTCTTTCTCTGTCACATCCGGTAAATTCGTCAGTTCAGTGTTTTGTCAAATCCGGTAAACTATCTAAACTTCTTCAGGTTTGTTGCTTCAGGTTTGTTGCACTTCACTTTCTCCCATCAGGTTTCTTTGTTCTGGGTTTTCGTGAGTGTTCAATTTTTCTTTGTGACTAGTCAAAGCATGATACAACCATTCAGGCGATCTATACTTTTGATTTACTTTCTTTATTCTTTTCGTTTTCTGCAAGTGTTTTCCACCTTGTTTTTCTTGCTCTTTTTGACTTGTTATTTCATTCACTTGTTCAGCACTTTTCCCATCCAACTTTATGATTCTGTATCTTAATTTTCTTACTCCGTTGGGCCAATTGTCTCCTTTTCTTGGCCTTTTTGCTTCACTTCCTTTTTCCTCTCTTTCTGTTTTCCAATTTCTTTTTCTTGTCTCTAGTTTTTCATTTCTTTCTTCTCCACTTTCTTCAGACTCTGTTTCAATTCTTTCGTTATTTCCTCTTATTTTGAAGCTTATAATTTCACTTTCATCTACTTGTGGTTCTTTTCTTATCTTCCTTCGTTCACCTATTTCTGTCCCTCCTCGAGGTTCTTCCGAATTTGTGTCAGTCTCTCTATCTGCTTCTAAAATTCCCTGTTCTTGTGTTTGACTATCTGTTCCTACTGCTCCTCGGGGTTTTTCCGATTTTTCTAACTTTTGGTTTGAAACTCTCCCTTCTTCATCTATTAATATTATCTGCGAAGGAATTTTACCACAACTTGTACTTGGTTGCTCACTGTCACTATTTTCTGGCTCAGTTTCTTCTCTTATGCTTTCAAAATTCCACTTTCTTTTTAGAATTTCATCACAATCCGAATGTTCTGTATCAGATTCTGAACTGGTGTCAGATATTTCCAGATGTCGACTTACAGGTCGATCTTCAAATTCTGGAACTTCAGCTATTTCTTCTATTTCCTCTTCTTCTATCGTTGCACTTGTAGTTGGGTCTTCCAGATGTCGACTTACAGGTCGATCTTCAGGTTCTGGCACCCTGTTTGTCTCCTCTTCTCTTTCTGATGCTGAACTGTTATCTGATATTTCCAGATGCCGACTCACATGTCGATCTTTAGGTTCTGGAACTCTGATGGTGTGGCTGGCATGTACCCAATGTTTCACTCCTGCACACTTGACTGCGGTGGTCGTCACTAGGATCACTTGTCGTGGTTCGTCCCAGCGAGGAACCAAACAGTTTCTTCTCCGGTGGACTTTTATTCGAACCCAATCTCCTGGATTCAAGTCGTGAGCTGGTTTTCTTTCAAGAGTGGTCGTATCCGGTCCAACCTGATGAAACACAGAACGCACCACATCAGCCAATCCTTTGCAATAATCCAGCACTAGATCATCAGTTATAGTCAGTAGCTTGTTGACAGGTACTTGTGCTTGTCTCATTGCTCGTCCCATGATTATTTCATGTGGACTGAGTCCAGTTTTCCTTTCCGGAATACTTCTGATTGTCATCAGAACTAATGGCAAAGCATCTGGCCATTTCAGTCCTGTAGCTTGACACATTTTTCCTAACCTGATCTTGATCGTTCCATTCACTTGCTCTACTATTCCAGAAGCCTCTGGTCTGTATGCACAATGCAGTTTCTGTTTAATACTAAGTGCTTCACAAATCAGTTTAACTAATTCATTTTGGAAATGTGTTCCTCTATCTGTTTGAATCGTGACTGGAAAACCATACCTAGGAATGAATTCTCGCAGCAAAAGTTTTGCTACCGTGATACTATCATTCCTTCTTGTTGGATATGCCTCCACCCAACGGGAAAACAAACAGACGACCACTAGGACATACCTCAATCTGCTGCAAGGTGGCATTTCAATAAAATCCATTTGCATTCTAGTGAAAGGACCCCCTTCTCGTCCTATTCTTCCTAGACTCACTACTGTCTTTCTTCCTGGATTTAACTGTTGACAAATAAGACATCTCTGACAAAGACTCTCAGCTATGGCTCTGAATTTTGGATTGTACCATGTTTGTCTAAAAAGTCTGATCATTGAATCTCTCCCAATATGAGCTTGCCCATGGTACATCCGTGCCATGTCAGAAATCATGCTATCAGGCATAACTGGTCTCTCATCCCTGTAAACCCATACATCAGTTTCTTCATGTTTTCTACATCCTGCTTTTAGCCAAGTATCTTTTTCTTCATCCTCTGCAGCTTCTTGTAACTGTCTCACCTCATCCCATGTTTCAATAGAGTTAGTAAAAAGCAAAGGACAAGAAATATGCTCTCTTTCGCGACATTTATTCAAAGAAACCACATTCTTTGCACAGTACTGTGCCATTTCATCAGCATATTTATTGCCAACAGTAATGTAGTCTTCCCCATTTTTATGTGCATTGCACTTCACAACAGCGATTTGTTTAGGCAGCTGTATCGCCTCAAGCAACTTTTTCACAAAATCTCCATTTCTGAGGGGCGTTCCTGCAGACGTCAAGAAACCCCTTTGTGACCAAATCTGACCAAAATCATGCACGACCCCAGAGCCGTACTGGCTATCTGTCACAATCGTAACCCGTACATTTCTTCCCAACTTACATGCTTGAATCAGAGCTACTAATTCTGCAACTTGGGCAGACCGTACACCTTTCAGACAAGATGCTTCCAATACAGTTGCTACTGTGCAAACTGCATATGCTGCACTTAGAATTCCATCACTCGTTCTCAAACATGAGCCATCCACAAACAGAATATAATCTGATTCTTTCAAAGGCTCATCTCGGATGTCAGCTCTTGGTTTTGTACAGTATTCGAGCACATTCAGACAATCGTGATCTACTTCATCCATTTCAATCACATTCTCTTCATCTGGCAATGATGTTGAAGGATTCACATTCATACATCTGTCAATGGTCACATTATCTGCACTCAAAATTACCTTTTCATACCTAGTCAGCCGACTATGTGTCATGTATTGGGTTTTCGTTCTTGTCAAAAGAATTTCCACAGAATGGGGAACATACACTCTCAATGGATACCCCATCACTATGCCTTCACTCTGTTCCAGACTCACACAAGTAGCAGCAACTGCTTTCAAACATCCAGGCAACGCTTTCGCTACAGGGTCTAAAACAGCTGAAAAATATGCAATTGGTCTTTTCATAGTTCCATGTCTCTGCACCAAAACTGAAAATGCACATCCATCTCTTTCACTGCAATACAGCTCAAAATCTTTCTCATAGTCAGGCATTCCCAATGCTGGAGCCTCACACAATTTCTTTTTCAATTCTCTGAATGCTTTCATTTCTTCATCATTCATTTCAAAAGGATCTTTAACATCCTTCTTTGTCAGTTTCTGCAATGGTTTTGCAATCAATGAAAAACCGCTTATCCATTGTCGACAATATCCAACCATTCCCAAAAACATTCTTACTTCTCTTTGTGTCATTGGAGCTCTCATTCCTTGAATCATTTTTATTCTTTCTGTTGTTATCTTTCGCACTCCTTTCTTAATTTTATGCCCTAAATACTGGACTTCTTGTTGACAAAACTGCAATTTTGAAGGGGACACTTTATGTCCTCTTTTTGCTAAATGATTCAGCAAAGCAATTGTATCATTGACACATGCTTCTTTCGTTTTTGATGCCACCAGTAGGTCATCAATATACTGAACCATTACTGACTTTTCTGGCATTCTTAGATCTTCCAATGATTTCTTTAGGATCTGATTAAAGATTGAGGGACTTTCTGTGTACCCTTGAGGATTTCGGCACCATGCCAAAATACGCTCTCCAAACCTAAACGCAAATATTGGCTGGCTATCTGGATGCAATGGAATAGAGAAAAATGCATGACATAAATCAATTACTGTGTACCATTCTGCTTCACGTGGAATCTGGTATAGAATCACAGCAGGGTTCGGTACTATTGGGCAACAAGGTACAACAATTTTGTTTACCTTCCTCAAATCCTGTACAATTCTATTTGTTCCGTTTGGCTTTTTCAGTCCCATTATTGGCGAATTACATGGACTGCTCATGATTTCTTTTAAAATCCCTTGTTCAATCATTTTATTTATTACTGGCGTTATTCCTTCAATTATTTCTGGAGTCAATTTATACTGGGGCGTATTTGGGTAACTCGTTCCTTCTTTTACCGTTATTTTAACGGGATCTACTCCTTTCATTAATCCTACATCTTCTCCTGTCAAGTCCCACACTTCTTCTTTCACTGTCCTTTTCAACTCAATTGGGATTTTCTCTGCATCAAATACAGGAAACAAACCATTTACTTCTGGTTCTAAATTCACCATTGTCATTTTATACAGCACATCCTCATCTGGAGTCTGAAATGCAATTCCGTCTGGAGTACAATAAATTGTGCAGTTCATTTTGCACAATAAATCGCGTCCTAAAAGGTTCACGGGACTACAATCACACACCACAAATCGGTGCATTTCACTAAATGGACCAATTCTTACCTTTACTAATCTAGTAAGAGGCGTTTTAATTTGCTGATTGGAAACTCCAACCACTTGGATATGTTCACCTGAGAGAGGAAGATTTGGAATTTCCACTGACCTAACAGTAGAACGGGTAGCTCCAGTGTCAACAAGGAATGTTACATTTGCACCATTCACTTCTCCATCCACAAATGGACCAGACTGATCTACCTCTAGAGTTGCGCCAAGCACGCACTCTTCCCTCTCTCTTAGGCACCGTCATGAACTTTCATCCGTCTCATCCTCATCCTGTCGTAACAAATATTGAGAAATTGCAGCTGCACGCGACAACTGTTTTACCTGTTCTCCTCCGTAGAATCCTGTTTCTGCACTGTATTTCTGTTGGTTAACACTCTTGGGAAGTGGTGGTTGTGGCACCTGACCTTGTTGAGTAACTACCTCACTCTGCACCTGTGAATTTAATGATTGATTTTCCACATTAGGTTTTGGAGGAAATTTACACTCGTTTCTCCAATGTCCTAGCTTTCCGCAGTTGTGGCATGGCCACTTTTTCTTTGCCTCATCTATGCTCATTTGTCCTTTTCCTTTACCTATATTAGGTCGGGATTTAAACTGTCCTGTTTCACTACTAGTATTACTCAATTGAGCTTCTTGCTTCTCTGCAACTTTCACCTGTGCCCACATGGCTTTCTCTTTCAATTTACGCTGTTTACTCTCAATTTCATCACTGCAATACTTAGCATATCTCAAAACTTCATCCACTGTGCTATTCTGCCATCCTATCAAGTGCTGCTTAATCCTTTCACTTATCTCTGGTGTTAATCCATACACAAACCTATATACAAAATGACTCATGTCCTTCTCACTTAGTGTCTCATAACCACTATACTGTTTGAAAACCAACAACAATCTCTCATAGTAGGCGTGCACTGATTCTTTGCTTTCCTGCGTTGTTCTGTCTATTTTTACCCAATCTGTTTCTTTTGGTGGAATTTTATTCTTCAAAAAGGTAACTACTTGATCATACTTCCTCATCACTTCTGGACCTGGCGCTCCTGTTTTAGCATCCCTTGGATATTCTACAGTTGGCCAATCAATGGTAATCTTACATTCTGTCCACAAATCAGCAGGCACTACTATATCAAACAATCCATCCAGATCTATCCACAGCACTTTTGACACCTTAACAAATCTCTCCACTTGTCTGTACCATTCTACTGGTTTCTCTCTCAATTTTGGGAAGTCATTTGTAAATGACAGTTTATCCTGTCTGGTCCATGGAACATGCACATAACTACCACCTGGTGTTTCTCTCATCGGGTATTCCCTAGCAACTGGTTCCCTATCTGTCACTGCAAAAGCTAAAGATGCTTTATCTGTTGTTTTCTCATTCCTCTTTGTCCATCTATTTCTCCATCTATCCACATCACCCCATTTTCTCAATAAAACAATCAGCTCTTTTATTTGGGTCAGTCTTCCTGATGTGTTCAAATTCTCTATGTCTTTCTCACAAAAATCTACTCTGTACGGTTTCTGCAACGTCCTCACTTTCACAAATTCTACTCCTAGTTCACTTGCAATCTCTTCCAATTTGTCATGTACATTTCTAGCTCTCCAAGTAAGACTCTTGCACAAAAACATAATCTCATCATCCTGATAATTTTTTAGTTTTTCTGTTCCAATTGTTCCCAAAATCAACTCTTCCATGTCTATTTTCAACCTAATTACATCTAATGGTTTTTCTTCTGGTTCTTTTGCTTTTAGCGCTTTCATCCATTCATTTAACTCTTCTGGAGTCGGACCTACAGGCGTACTATTTAATTCTATCCAATCACTGCTTCTTTCTGGTGTTCCGGATGCGGACTCTGTCACCATAGGCATTCTCCTAATCTCATTCTCATTTATCGTCAAATTTGTAGGTGGACTTGGTCTACACGTACTAGCCAAATTGTGTACACCTTCATTATTCAATTCCATCCCTTCTCTTTTTCTTTGAAAATGTGAATTCATGGGAATCACTAAAGAATGTTCATTAATTTTCTGATTCTCAAAAATTGGCATTACTGGACCTATAGTTACTGGTACAGTTACAGCTTCCATATTCTTTGTCAATTCTCTTATTTTCTCAGTCAATTCTTTTGTCGTTTTTGCTAATTCAATTGCATTGTCACTTTCTGTCTCTTCATTTTGTGAAGTTTTAAATGTTTCTTGTGACCTATTTATTTCATTTCTTCGTTCGGGTTTTTATTCCTCCCAGTTTCCATTGGCGGTGCATTAGGTGTCACCACCGCAGAAGTCTGTTGGTATGGAGGTGGGTTTCTGTTTAAAATATCTTCCAGCAATTCGTCATCTGTTTCACTACCACCATACACATACTTTTCTACCACTACATGTTTCTTTTTCTCGGTACACTTTCTCTTTGCTTCTTCCTCAACCGCAAAAGCCGGAAACAAACCTCCCGCCATGTTAGCGTATCTCCAACGCTTTACTCTGTCCTCATGATTTATTCCCCACAACCTTCCAGGCAAAAACTCATGATTCTTTAATCCTCTGGATCTCTCTCGCTCATACATCTCATCTTCCCATTCCGTTAAAGCTTCAAACTGTGTCGGTCTAGGTCTAGGTTCTAACATTACCATCTTTTCTCTCAAGTTCCGTAGTACAGCTACATTAAATGAACCATTCTCAGGGAAAGCCAATGCTCCATCATTCTTGGTATATTTTGTCCAATTTTCTAACCATATGCATGTATGATATCCATATTTCAGCATCATATGTGAAGCTGGTGTTTTCGGCGGAGGAATTATTTGTCCCTCTCTAGTCACTACCTTTTTGTCCTTCTTAAAGAAGTTCTTAACTTTCGACATCCATGACGTTTTCTCTTTTCCATACTCATAGTACGACATGATTCACAATCTTTTTCTCCTTAAACAATCCGCAATTCAACACTGTTCCCTATGCGTTATTTCAACCAATACTAGCGCGACTCACACCAACACTCCAATCACAGCGATTTCTGTCTATGGCGCACTGTCCAATCCCAGCGCGGCTTTTGTCTACGTCAGTCCTGCTCCTGTTCTCATGTGACTATCGCACTGTCCAATCCCAGCGCGGCTCTTGTCTACGTCACTTTTACTCTTGACCCCTCCTTTACAAAATTTATCGGCAATTTCTTTTTCAACAATTCTTTGTTAATTTACAACATTTAAAACATTTCCATTGTCTGATTCGCTAAACCGAAAAGATAGCTTTGACCATTCACACAAGAATTCTGTATTTTCCAGTAGGCAGCGTTTTACCTCTACCCTACCACAGAATTTTCAGTTTCGCCGATAAAGTAGCACTTCCCTCTACCTTACCCTTCTTTCAAGCAATCAGTAAACCCGTTTCTCTGGGGATAAAACACATGTGGAGACTATACTGCTCCTGAGAATTAAGGCCAGAGTTTCACAAGAAAACCGATCACTATTTCACTTACACACCTTTCATACGCAAAATGTCCCTAATATAACACAACCTGCGTTATTACCAAAATGAACTCAGACAGCGTAAAATTCCATGTGACTTCTCTTGCCACACGTGTTCCACTTCCTACTTCCCGGAAGCGTGAAAACTTACATATAACATAACGCGACTCAACAAAAAGTGTTAGACATAAACTTATCAATAATCTATAATCAAAAATCAATAATCACCAAACTAATCTATAGTAACCATAACTCTGCTACCAAGAAATCTGATCCAGCGCTAACAATAAAAATAATTCTCCTATTATGCTTTGGTCATCCAGGTGCAATTATTTCTCTAACACACACACTATATCCATATGACGGTGGGGCCCATAACACCGCATATACATTCACTTACTCATTTGTTCCCTGGATTTCCTCCGTCATGAACCTAGGAGAAAAACGATTCGCTGGAAGGAGACGGGATACCTCTTTTATAATGACATAATATTTCTCATTTGCTTTTAAGGTATTCCGCTCATTGGTCGATGGACCAACTAGTAGGAATCAGTTGATGGTGATTAAGACCAGCTCAATCACAATGAACTCTTTTACCATTTCATTATTAATCATTAAGCTAAAGAAAATCACTGAGTCATTTGTTTAAAGAATAATAAAGTTTATATAAAGTTTTGAATGCAGGAAAATTTAGATTAAGCTTATTATTCAGATCATTGCATTTATCATCAATATAAGAATAACTTGAAATTGCAAGGCACTTTTATTAGACGGAAAAATGAGGTTATCATAATAAGAACTCTATAGATCAATCTATCTATCTCTCTGGGGAAAGCCTAATAATTCTAATAAAAATCTATCAAATAAAAGTTCTCCTAAAGCAGCATCTTTATACTCAACTGGAAAAGGAAAATAACAGCAGCAGCATCAGCTCGTCAGCATCAGCAACCGCAACTTCTCCCATCTACGGCATCTAACTTCTCCAGCATCTCCCGCAGCATCCCGCAGCATTCTAACCCCTCCCACCAAGAGTAGGTCTTCTTATACCCTAATTCTAGCTTACAGCATAAAATGTTTCTTCTTCACATTCATTCTCATTGGTCAAAAACTCAGGTCCATATACATTTTAATCAAACTTCCTGGTCTTAACCAGTTCCGTGTGGAATGTCCATGCAAGCATCGTTTCCCACAGTTCATGCACTTGCTCATCCGTTTCGATCAGTCCAAATTGTATCTTTTTCTGTTACATTTTGTGTAATACAGTTCCGTCTATTGATTCAACCAGGCTTCTCACGCTTCTTGCTGATCATATTGGCACACATCTGCTCAGAAGGGTCACAACAGCCTTGACCATACTTTCATCTTAGCCTCTCGGCATCAGCACGTGATCATCCCTTTTCCACAGCCTCTCTCCTCTATCACATGGTCTCATCCGCTCATGCGCACTCTAATAACTCGCGGCCATTTTATATTGCTGCTCGGCAGGCCTAAGCGCACTATTTTCAAAGATAAACAAAATGTTATTAAAACAGAGAAATATAAACCCTTTCGTTTCCCTCCCGTCTTTCTACGTACCCCAATTAGGTATTACCTAGCAGAAGCAACATATAAAGCTGTCCCTTACTTACCATCGCTTTATTTTGCAACCACACGTTTTATTTAAAAGCACAAATCATGCATTTATTATTTAATTAGTACGCAAATATTATGTTATGTTAGATACGTAAACAATTATAAGTCAATTAATTTGCACACTGAATTGCGTGTTACCATTAACCCTTAACATACTTTGTTGGTTATTTACTTAAACGAACATGTTTATTAATATTGTACGAAAATATTAGGAGGTTAAAATTTTTACATTTACCCTGCTCCATCACTTCTTACAAATTATAGCCTCTATAAAGGATAAATGCTGAAAACACGGACTGGGGTACGCTTGGCTATAAAACCCTCTTCACCAAGCTGCAGCGCGTCAAATTACTCACCTGCACCTAGGCGGTGTTGGAAGTTGTCATCTAACCAGTGTGCTGGTGTTCCAAAAATTGGGGAAACGCTGGTGGGAGCACAAAAAGGCTACAGGGTAGTAAAGATTGGCTCCATTTATTCGAGAAAGGGCAGGGACCTGGACATACGGTTCTACTCCTGTCCCACCCATTTGCTGGCTTCTAGTATACTTTAGCAGAAGTTTGGAATTGGACGACTTATGCCAGGGTGGGGCATCATCATGGCGTCACAGCACCCAGTTCGCAGTCAAACGGTGAGGGTCCCGCATCCAATATGGCATGGAATAAGCAGAATACTGGGGGTGCAGGGCTCCTCCCCCTCTCCATAGTGCATGAGAGGGTAAGGCGGTGGGCCTGCAATGCTATAGGCGTTTACAGGTACACACATATGGGCAGATGGGTACAGTGGCAGGAAACGGCAATAGAGTGGGTTTCAATAGGTCTTCCTTGGGTCCATAAAAGATGTGCACCCTGGAAAGTGGGGGGATGGCTAACGGGAGTCCGCAGCTAATCAAGCCTGGCGGGCTGCGTAAGTGGTCACCCCTAAAAGGGTGCGGTGACTGCAACAGGTGCATAAATAATTTACCTGCCTTGGTAGCTAGGCAGGTTGTGGAAGCTGTCATCTAGCTTAGTGTGCTGCTGTCCCAAAAGTTGGGGGAACAATGGGTGAAGACACTAAAGACTGCAATTTATTAAGAACATTGGTCAGTTCCAGGACTCATGGAAAGGCAGATGCTATAGGCATTACATTGGCTATACACTGGGAGCAGGGTACAGTGCCAGGAACCCGCAGATTGAGTGGGTTTTTAGTAAGGGGCTGCGTAAGTTTGAAGTTCCAAAGAAGTGTGTGCTGCAACTCCAATAAGGTGGAGCAAGAAGGGGTCAGGTTAATTTCCTCTGCTGGTGCTTTACACGGTTATCAGTTCTAACCCCCTTTGGGATAGTTGAAGCACAGAGGTAAACTAAGGCTGAGTAAAGCAGATTGCACGCAGTGCTCAGTAGATCATATCAGACATTCCAGGGTACGATGAGCAGTAGTTTTAGATTCCCGTTTGGGTAAGAAGTCTGGTCGGCATGTTACTCCTAGACAGGAGGAGGCCAGCTGGCAAAGATAAGGATATGGTGTTGGCACAATCAATAACTCGTTAATTAAACTATGTTGACCTGGGAGGCGAACTCCAATTTGTTTTCCAGCGTAGTCTGAAATCAATTACTGGGCAGTGCAGGGTAATGCACGACCTGGCAACACCTAACGTGGAGCAGCTACCTCAGTCAGAAAGGGGCAGGGTGCGCACTTGAGCTTCAGGTCGCTGCCAGTTGGGTTCTATGTGTCTGCAGTGGGGTTTTGGAGCATATCATTTTCAGTTAGGCTTAGTAATTGTTGCCGTACCTAGCTAGGGTGACGCAATGGGCGGAAAGCAGGAGTTGGAAGCAGGGGTTTTCCCTCTCTAAGATAGTCTGGTTGGGGTTCCCAGGCATGCGATGACAGCTTTCTGAAGAAGCTGCGGCACAGTCCAGCGGGAGGAGGACCCCCTCCCAACATTTTGGTCATCCACCTGGGAGGCAATGACTTGTCTTTCATGGGTAAAAAAGGTTCTGCTACAAACAATGAAATCCACTATGAGAAGTCAAGCAACCAATTAGGCGCATGTGAATTATGGTGGTCCGTGATCACTCCACGTTAGTTTGGCATGGGGCCAGGTCTGGAGAGGCCGTGGAAATTTCTCGCAGGAGGGTAAACGGCGCCAGGCGCAAATGCACGGAACAGAGGGGTTTTGGCTTTGAGACACGGACTCTTGCATGCCAAGACCGCGGGATGTGTCAATGTGGATGGGGTCCATTTGTCTAGAGTGGGCATGGACCTGTTTCTGTCGGACCTGGGTGATGCCCTAGAATCAGTAAGGTCTAAGTAAGAATGCCTGCCTTGGTGGGGGGCCCTGGGTGTGACGGGGCCACACCCAGAGCTGTGGCGGAGTTACAGGGCGATCCAGAGGCTGAATGGTACATAGGAGTACCCTCTTCAGGAGCACAACAAGGGTGCAAATGCCAAATAGCCCCAGGAAGTCCTTACGGCAGGACCCTGGAGGAACGATGGCGCCCCGTTAGTCCTGCGGGAGGATGTAAACCTGAGCAACCGGGGGCTTGCCTGGATACGCTCCGCCACCTCAAGGGGCATGAGTAAATGGGTGGACTGGTGGTCCACAGGATGTAAGGGGTAATCCCCCAAAATGGTTAGCACCGATTGGTTAGGCCACGGTGCAATTTGGCTCTTCAGGTGGGCAGGGCAGCAAAGGGGCTGCCTGCCCTTGGATCGCCCGTAAGTTGACCCACCATGTTGGCATATTTCTTATGCAAAATAAACCTGCAGCAATATTTTCTCCAACAACCAATGTGTCTTGTGTGTTCTTTATTATGGTATTGCTGTATTTGCGGGTAGGGTGTGTTGCCAATATTGGCACTATGAGGATGCCCGCGGCCCACGCAGGGGGAGGAGGACGGCCACCTCAGTGCCACATGAGGGCGCAGCTCGACAGGCTAGTGTTTGGACCCACTGGGGGTCCGGCGCTACCTAGGACGTCATTTCCGGCGTGCTAGTGGGCGGGGAGGCAGGTATGTAGACCTCCCCCGCCCATCTGGCGATCCTTTTGCGCGCCGGGACTTCACGCCGTTTCCCTCCCTACCGCTTACCCGGCGTGTCGGCTGGAAGGGTGGCTAGGGTAGGAAGGCTGTTAACTTGTTAATTTGTGTTGCAGGCGGAGTTACAGGGCGATCCAGAGGCTGAATGGTACATAGGGGTACCCTCTTCAGGAGCACAACAAGTGTGCAAATGCCAAATAGCCCCAGGAAGTCCTTATGGCAGGACCCTGGAGGAACGACGGCGCCCCGTTAGTCCTGCGGGCGGTTGTAAACCTGAGCAACCGGGGGCTTGCCTGGATACGCCCCGCCCCCTCAAGGGGCGTGAGTAAATGGGTGGACTGGTGGTCCACAGGATGTAAGGGGTAATCCCCCAAAATGGTTACCACGGATTGGTTAGGCCACGGTGCAATTTGGCTCTTCGGGTGGGCAGGGCAGCATAGGGGCTGCCTGCCCTTGGATCGCCCGTAAGTTGACCCACCATGTTGGCTTATTTCTTATGCAAAATAAACCTGCAGCAATGTTTTCTCCAACAACCAATGTGTCTTGTGTGTTCTTTATTATGGTATTGCTGTATTTGCGGGTAGGGTGTGTTGCCGATATTGGCACTAAACCGTCAGGCAGGTCACCAGGGGCGCAACTAGAGCCAAATTTGGTGCGTGGGGACGGGGGGGATGCTAATACTTCCAGAAATGTCGAGCCAAATTTCGGGGGGGGGGGCCTAATACTTCCAGCAATGTGTCCTTTTATAATGTAACTGGTGCTCATGCAAAAGTGCCTCAATACATTCGGGTGGAGTTCGAGCTGTATAAAACTGTAAAAAAACAAAGCCTAAGGTTACTTTTCAGGAAATGCATTCTCACACTGTGGCAGAAAAAGTAATTTGCAACTTTAAGGAATAGGCAGAGTGGAGATGCAAGGGCTCTAGGAACGGGTGAAAAAACAACAAAGCCTCGTTATCAAGTAAATGGTCTTTTAAAGATCTGTGAAATACTCAGGTGCGGCTGCGATAAGATGCCAAACCAGCCAGCCCATAGCAGCTCAAGAACTGTTTGTGTGCGTGTGGGGAAGCTGTCTCAGCCCGGGCTGACACACACGACGGGGGGGGCTGAAGCCCTTTGAGCCCTACGGGGTCAGCCCACGGAGAGTCAACAGGCTTACCTTGGCACATACCGACCAGCAGGTCCATCTCGAACGACAAGGCAAAAGGAAAAGGACATGGATATTCAATCTTAACTCATTCTTAACTTAGACTCGGACACTGGGGCAGAGAACCATAGAGGTGGGCGAGCCAACAAATTAACAGGGAGAGCCGAGCCAATGATCTGGCTGGGCTCTAAGAGCCCGTGCACAAGTGGAGCCCTGAAAATATTTGACATCTAAATCATGCAAAAAACATTGTGTGTGAATATGCTAGTCTCTGAAAAAATTAAAAAAAGGTATTTCTTTAGCATGCAGAAGCGTTTCACCTTAATACATCAGATTATTTTTGTACAGAGCACACCCTGAACTCACATATCGAATGCTGCTGTTATATGTGATAACAAAAAAGAAACTTTGTAGAAGAAAATATTTGCCTAGGATCACACAATTTTGTCAAGCAGGAAGCCAGGACTAGTCCTAGGTTTTCTGGTTTCACATTATACAATTTACCCACTAGATGACTACCTGTTCCTCTCTTTTATAACTCAAAGGGTTGTGCTTTGATTTAAATTCTTGGTGCATGATGATAGAGCACGGGTGGGAGGCAGACGCCATATATTAAGCTTGGCTTATTTTGGGCTCGAGGGTCCAAGAGGACCTTGAGCTGAACCGGAGCCAGGCCTCTGGCTCAAGCCAGACTCCATCCTTAATGTGGCTTGCCCACCTCTAGAGAGTCACAGACATGGACAGTGGGGTTTGGATATGCAGTGCAGACAGGGCTGTGAGGCAAAGACTTAGACCCTATTGCATTGAAGGCACAACTCAGGAGCAGGGAGACAAACTCTGAAACGGGACACCAAATCCATAACTTTACAGGTGATGTTTACTGTTGAATGACAATACCTCACCACGGAGACTGCTCTGCAGGAAAACTCACAACTAGCTGACAATACTGTGCTAACTAGGACAGCTATCAGCACCAAGACTGTTGTAGTTTATGAAACTACATAAGATTACAGAATCCTTTTAGGTCATGGGCAAAGTGGCCAATTGCCCAAGACCCCCACATTCCAAGGGCCCCGATGACAAAGTGAACTTTCTCTCTATTTGACCACTTTCTATTCTGTTTTGTTATCTAAACCTCTCTGGCTATCTTTACTTACATCTCTCTCTCTCTCTCCCCAGTACCATCTTAAGGGGTTTTGGGTCTCAGGCAAGACATATTTGAACAAAGTTTAACATATAATTTAATATTAATTTGAGTTGATGGTTGCCGGTGGGGGGACAACTGCACTTATTTTTTAGGGCAGGCACTGATCGGATATTTACCAAGGTCAAGAGAGGGAAAACACATAGATCGGAAATATGGAGGAAAAGAAAGATTACAAAACTGTCACAAAGCGTGAAAACAGGGCACTGCAAGAGTGAGATAATGGGGTGAGGAGAATCTGATAGTGGAATAAAGAACTCTTGTTATGATTGGTGGTAAGAGATGATTTCCAGTGGTATTACAAAATATTAAAGTTAGCACGGGGTGCAGAGTCATAATAAACTATTAGCATCCTTTGAATTTTTAGTCAACTGCCTTAATGCACTGACACATAACACTGAACTCAGTGTCTTGATGCAAGTGGTATGTACAAATGTAGTTAGCATTCTCAAAACATCCCTGCTTCTTAAGAACAATTTCTTTGAGCTAACGATAGGCATTTCCTTATTATAGCTAAAGACCTCGGGTCGCTGACACATAGCTGGTATGCCGTCCAATAAAAGCTACGCTTCAATAACGAGGTCTTAGAAGGGGTGCTTAGGGGAACCGCACGCCACCCTGCAAACTCCTGGGCTGAGCGGTAATGAGCGCTGGGTGACCTGGTATTACAGGCCCACGCGAGCATGTCATCCAGATGCTGTCTGTGAAATCAGCCTGATGCACTGCCGAGACTTTCCCCAAAGACATAGTAGGGCATGAGGGAGGGGGACGCAATGCGCAAGGCCTGTCTGGATCAAGCCCTCGGATGGCTCCAAGTGCCAGGCAATTTGTTGTCTATTCTGAGACATGAATGTAGATTCTCCAAGTGTTGTGATGAGAGAATCTGGATTTCATTAAAGACACAGAGACTAGCATTATGCATAAGTCTTTTATTGCTACTACATGTGCAGCCTTTTAAAGCAACGTGTAACCATACTCAAAACTCTAGAATCAGAATGAACACACAAATCCTTAAAACCCCAGCACAGTAGCCATCTTCCTCTTTACATCAGCCTCAAAGCCCAATTCACCATCATAGAGAACTTGCAAACACACCAGCATTAGACCAATCTGCAGCCTTCAAATCACCTCCAGGCGCCCCTCAGAAGAAAAAACTTAACTCGCTATGGCACCCCTCACCCAATGTGCCCCAAATCTTTTCAGATCAACACCCGCTTCAAGCGTATGCATTCAGATCCACTGTGCAATGGTTGCAGAACTTACAGGATTAGAAGAACTCTTCACCATCATCAAGGAATTCGGCAAACCCAACAGTGAAACCACAGATGTCCCACCATCCCAAGACCTTTGCAACAGACTCAGCATCGTCTTCCACCACAACTTAAAGATGATCTATGACAACTTCTACAACCAGGACCTCTCCATTACACCAGCAACCTCCTCAACGACGCCCTTCGACAGACCCTGCTCAGTTGGACCCCACTCACCACGGACGAGACCCTAAAGACCATGAAAAGCATCCACTCCGGAGCACCATCGGACCCCTGCCTGCACCGCATCTTCCACAGAGCCACCCCCGCCATTGCACCGGAGCTACGCCGAACCATCAACTGGTCCTTCGAGACCGCCTCCTTTCCCGACGTCTGGAAACATGCCCAAATCAACCCACTCCTGAAGAAACCCTCCGCAGACCCGACAGACTTCAAGAACTTCAGCCCCATCTCCCTGCTCCCCTTGCCAACCAAAGTCATCGAAAAAGCCGTCAACAACCAACTAGCCGACTTCATTGAAACAAACGACATACTGGACATCTCCCAATACGGTTTGTGAAGCAATCACAGCACCGAGACCGCCCTCCTCACCGCCACCGACGAAATCTGCTCCCTCCTTGACCAGGGCGAAACCGCAGCCCTCATCCTCCTGGACCTCTTGGCAGCATTCAATAACGTCTCCCACCACACCCTAACCACTAGACTCCATAACGCCGGCATCCGTGACAAGGCCCTCGACTGATTCTGATCCTTCCTCCCAGACAGAACACAACGGGTCAGACGTCCGCCATACCTCTCGGAACCGACAGAGACCAACTGCGGAGTGCCCCAGGGCTCCTCTCTCAGCCCTACCCTCTTCAACGTCTACATGGCACCCCTCGCAACCATCGTCAGGAACCATGGACTCAACATCGTCTCCTACGCTGACGACACACAGCTGATCGTCTCCCTCACCAACTAACCCAAAGTCACCAGGCACAACTTTCTAGAAGGGAAGAAAGCCGTCACCACCTGGATAAAGAACAGCTGCCTTAAGCTCAACTCAGACAAGACAGAAGTCCTCATCCTGCGATCCACCCCTCCACATGGAACGATACCTTGTGGCCCTCTGTGCTAGAAACTGCCCTCACTCCGACGGACCACGCACGAAACATCGGCATCATACTAGACGCATCGATCACTATGGACCGCCAGATCAACTTAGTATCCTCGTCCTGTTTTAATACCCTTCGCCTGCTGCGAAAGACCCTCAGATGGATCCCCACTGAATCTACAAAGACCGTCACTCACACGCTCATCAGCAGTAGACTCGACTACAGCAATGCACTCTATGCCGGCGTTACCTAGAAAAACCTCTGCAAGTTCCAGAATGTCCAGAAATCCGCAGCCAGACAGGTCCTCGACCTTCTCCGGCACAGCCACATCACTCAACACCTCCGCAAACTCCACTGGCTCCCGGCAGACAGAAGAATTACCTTCAAACTCCTCACCCACACTTACAAGGCCCTCCACAACGCTGGATCAGCATATCTGAACAGCCGCCTCTTCTTCCACACACCCAAAAGATACCTCCACTCCACCCAGCTCGCCCTGGCCACTGTCCCACGGATCCGCAAGACCAGAACCGGAGGAAAGTCCTTCTCCTTCCTCGCTGCCAAGACCTGGAACACCCTACCCCTCCACCTCAGACTATCTCCCACGCTACCCCAGTTCAGGAAGGACCTCAAGACCTGGCTCTTCAAATTACCCCAGCACTTAGACGGATCTGCTCCCCACCTCCCTAGCACCTTGAGACCCTCACAGGTGAGTAGTTGCGCTTTACACCTGCTTCAAGCGTATGCATTCGGATCCAGAGTGCAATGGTTGCAGAATTTACAGGATTAGAAGGATTTACATAAGACAATAACAACGGAGTCAATCCATCCCTCGGGTATTCATTCATCCTAAGTTCATACTCTTTCAGACATCTCACCACATTCAACTTTGGATGTTATCAAACCGAGGATACAAAATAGAAGATGACATAGTCTTAGTCCTTTGAGAAATCTGGAATAAAATCCCATCTGGGTTATAAAATCAATTACTCACCTCCAAAGCTTTACCATCAGGATCTCTTCTAAAATAAATCAAACACAATAAAGTTGCCAACTAACAGGATAACTGACACAATGTCATATATCTATTAGAAGGCCAACTCTCTAATTTTAGAAAAATCAAATTCACATTCCACAAATGACTGTACTTCGGCCTACATAGTCTATGCAACTTAATACCTTTAATCAGTCTACAAACTAAGACACCCCTACCTATTGAAAAAACATTAACAGGAATATGGCCTGCTGCCACCTCTGACCTACATTAAATTAATTGTCCTATAACTCAAACCTTTTTAAAACAAAGATGACAAGAAATTCGATACATCTATGGCAGTTGCTTCCATGGGATCCAAGTCCCTTTCCAGGCACCAACAAATGCAACTCTTTCATGCTCCAACATACCACTTTCTAATTCCTGGGGCCCAAGACTCTTAGAGCAACTCCTAAGTCTTGTCCAAAAGGCATGCAAAGTGCTCTCCTCCCCTGAAATCTTCCAAACAAGAAGGTTCAATACCCCTTCGATGACTAAAGAATAAACCTCTCCTTCCAGATCCAACAACATACCATCTGATACTGGGATTTATAAAGGTTCTTCCACCACTAACTCCAACAACACTGGAAACCAAGGTTGAACCACCCAAAAAGGAGTTATCCGAACTATCTAACACGCCTGACTCATCATCGATAACACTATGTGAATCATCGCAAAAGGTGGAAATGCATAGGCCCGAATATTCTTCCAATCTTGCTGAAAGGCGTCCACTGCCTCCACTAGTGGATCCAGCTTCCAACTGAAATACCGATGTAACTGGAACGTCACCCTTGAGGCAAACAAACCAATTTTTAAAGGACCCCACATCTCCTGTATTTTCAGCAAAATCTGAACATCCAGCTTCCAATGACTGTAATCCCTTAGATACCTTGAATTCCAATCTACATTTATGTTGTTTAACCCTGGAAAATACTTTGTCTGCAAACCTCTCTTGTGCTCTAAACAATAACTCCAAATTTCCTTCGCCAACATTGTCAGATTCTTGGACTTGCTGCCACCCAATCGATTTATATAACGTACTGCTGAAACATGGTCCATCTTCAATATAACATTGCAGTTCTTTAAAACATTTCCAAAATTCTTCAATGCAAATAGACTTGCCCTCATCTCCAAACCGTTTATGTGTTCCGAACTATCCTCCAAAGACCATCTGCCACCTGTCTCCTGATGATTTAAACATGCTCCCCAATCATAAAGACTTGCATCCGTCTCTAGAACATAATCTGGACATATACTGAAAATAGCTCAGCCATTCCAGGCATCCAAATTGGCCAGTCACCAATACAACTCCTCTTGTACCCCTAAAGAAACAGTATCTGATCTCCATACCATCTGATCTCCATGGTATCTGATCTCCATACCACAAACCCCTTCTTAAACTGTTTGCCTTCAACCTCTGTAAAGCTCTGTAATGAAGGGGTCTAGGGAACACTGCCTGAGTGGATGACGAAAGCAAACATATAATCCTTGCTAAAGTCCTCAGTGAAATAAACCTCCTCAAAACCTGTCTCACCTCTGTCTTTATTTTCACAACCTTCTTTCCTGGTAAACTCAAAGTTGCAAGCACAGTATTCACCTCAAATCCAAGGAATTCCAAAACCTGACAAGGAACTAACACTGACTTCTCCATGTTGACAGTGAACCCAAGAGATACTAACAGAGTACTCACCAGCTGTAGCGGTATCCACAATTCCTCTTGATCCTGAGACATAATCCAAAAAATGTCCAAGTACATTATCAAATGAATTCTCTTTTCTCTTAGAAATGTGTCCAGTGCCCTCAAAACCTTTGTAAAGCACCAGGTAGCTGAAGCTAGACCAAAGGGAATACACGTAAATTGATAAAGGGTATTTAACCACCTGAACTGGATATACCAGCGACTGACTTCTGACACAGGAATCATAATGTAAGCATCCTTTAGATTCAGCTTGATCAGCCAATTGTCCACATCCAAAACATCCCTAAGAAGATGGATGCCCTTCATCTTGAAGTGTCTGTATACAAGAAACCAATTCAAATTTCTTAAATTTATTACAGGGCGCCAACCTTTGTCCTTTTTCTTCACCAAAAAGATTGTACTCACAAAGGTTAACTCTTCCTCTGGCACTCTTACTATGACACCTTTTTTTAAAAACATATCTCAAATCTCCAAATCCACCAACTTCCGTTGATCTGCTGCAAAACCCATTTTCAAAGATTCTGCAGTCTGAAAAGGAATCTCTCTGAACTCTATCACATATCCTTTTACCACATCCAACACCCATTAGTCCCTTGTCAAAAAACTCCAATTTGCCACAAAACCTTTTAAGTGGCCCTCAACCTTTCCTTGGAAAGAACCAAAAGACATCTTCATACTTACCTTGGTTTGATTGCAATTGCTGAGCTCTCCCTCTAGATTATCATCCTCTACCGAAACTTCCCCTTTGAGGGTAGAAACCAGTGGCAGACTGTAATCCTTTGAAAGACCCACGTCTTTGGGCCTGATAATGGGACTTGCTGAAACCTCAGACCAAGAAACGTCCCCTTGCTCTGGCCCGCTCAAAAATTCATCCTCCAAACACTCTCCTGAGAGACGACTAAGCCTTATCTAAACTTTTAAAAGGCACAACATATTTACTAACTCCTTTAACCAATGTATCTCCCAAGAGAAGTCCTTTTGGAGCCTCACTAGGCTCCTTCTCAGCACAATCCCCTAATTTGGGGCTAATGCACATAAGAATTGCCCTTCTTCTCTCAGCTACTAAAGCAGCATTTGCTTTTCCCAGGAAACACACCACTCTCTGGCTACAGTCCATCAATAAGTCTGTATCAACAGACACTCCCTTAGACTTAGCTTTCTCCGCCATGTCTAAAATCCGTGCTAAAGGGACAATGACATCCAGCAGCCTATCTTGACAGTGCTTAAAAGCTCTCTCTAGAAACTTTTGAGGATCTCTCCTCAATTTAAATAAAAAACTTATAAGATCAGGATCTAGGTCAGGCTTAGAACAAGCTTTATTATCAATTACCAGTTGAGAGCATTCAGCCCTCATCACAGACCTGGCCTCTTTTTCTAAATATCTGCGAATCCATAGCTTTATAAACTCAGAAACATGAGCCAAAGGCCACCAATCTGCACTTGTGGTCTATACATCTCCTCACCCTGAGGATCTTTCATTATTCCTTTATTCCTCTGTATTTTTTCCATTTTATCACTGTCCAAATCCCAGCAATCATTGCCATATGCATCAAAGACAAACTCAAAGCATGTCTTGCCAAAGCTAACACCGTCTTGAATATAAGAATCTACATCAATAAGTCTAGCCTGAGTCTCCTTTGTGCTGCACGGGACACCATAAAATGTGCCACGTAGGACACCTACAGCTTCCGTGTTGCTTAGATCACCTCTCTGCCAAGAGGAAACATCCTCATTCGCCCCCTTATCAATGTGCCTCTTCTTCATTTTTTTCTTACCACACTCCTTCTTTCTACAAGAAACCTCATCCTGATCGAGAGACCAAAACTCCTCATCCAAATGTGAAAGATCTTTTCCTTTCCTCTTTCTACTTAAAATAGACTCCAATGCTTCCTTAGCTGAAGCCCTCACCTCCTTCTGAACCATTTTCTTAAAGAGTCCTCCTTTGAGAACAGGGCGTTCAAACTGACTAATACAGCTTGCTCAAAGGCTTATTTGGCTAGCAAAAATGAACATTATGCAAATGAGTGACACGGTTGATGAGTGACACAGCTTTCCAAAGAACCAAATAAGATCCTTTTTATATCTAATATGTGACTATCGCTCATGAAGAGCGACACTTAGTAGCTCTTGTGAACGGTTCTGGATGTAGTGTGGGCCTAATGGGGCATAGGCTGCATGGTGCGGGTGAATCAAAGATTGCGTAAACTCTTTATTTAGCTATGGGCCAAAGACCCTGAGCGGTCTTGCGCCCTTTTATTTATACCCTCAGGCCACACCAGGCTTCAAGGTTTGCGTGCGCACTCTGGTCGGGGTCAGGAGTCAAGTGTAGGTGCCGGGTGGCTCACTACATCCCAGCAAACTATATTCCACTTTACCAGTTCAGTCATTGTGGTGGCCAACCACGGCCGTGCACACAAAGTCCTTCAGCCGCTGGCTGGGTGTAGGGTTGGGTCTCAGATTATATTGCTGGCTCCTGAAAGGATTACCACGAACATGCCTGCTGGGCCACTGTTGTCTGCTGAGCCACTCTCCCATATGTATGTCTCCCACGTAAGTTGTCATGGTTGGACACTCCAAGTTCTTTTGTCGTTGTTGTGTCTCAGGCTCCGGTTCATTGTCCTCTTCACTGGGCTCTGACACGGTGTTGTGGGTGATTGCTTAAACCAAGAAATACTCCTCATTACTGTCTCTTACCCTCGACAAGCTGTTATCATGGTCAAGTGGACTTCCACCACTACCCACACACCCAGCTCATTAGCCGTGCGGAACTTCCATCTTGGCCGACGATAGCGTATGAGTATCTGGTCCCTGGCTGCATGCGGCGCTCCTGGGCCCTCCACCTGTGTCTTGCTTTGTCGTTGTTTTGCTTTCGCTGCATTTGGGCAATGTCCAGAACATACTCTGGGTAAGTGAGGATCAGGTCTTTTCATTGTCCTCTTAGCATCAATGCCCATGGTGAGCTCCTTGTAGTGCAGTGCAGAGTGCTGTGCTATTCTATTAGAAATCTGTCTAAGCTGACGTCTAGGTCTGAGTTCTCATGTACTGCTATCCGTAGCACTATGTTCAAGGTATGCATGAATCGTTCTACATCTTCATTCACTTGCCGCCACTGAGAGGTTATCAGCCCCATTTGATGGTGAGGGCTTCCCGCTCAATTTGAGCATATCTTGCCTCGGCTGGGGTGAGAGCCCAGCTGGAGAATGCGAGGGGTGCCCATTTCCCTGCTTTGGTCTCCTGGGTCAATACTGCTTTTAGCCCCACGGGGCTGACATCTACAATTAGCTCTGTCGGTTTTTCCAGGTCAAAGAAGGCCATCATGGTGTTATCTAGCAGCGTTGTCTTGACTCTTTCAAAACATTCTGCTTCTCTGGGGCCCCAGGTCCACCTCGTGTCCGCCTTCGTCAGGGAGCGGAAGGGCTCTGTGATTGTCGCTAAGTTCAGAACGAAGAGGCAACAATAGGTTGCCATTCCTAGGAAGCTGAGCACCTCTGTGGCAATTGTTGGAGCAGGAGCTTGGCGAATCGCATGAAACTTGTGAGAATCAACTTGGATGTCGTCCGTTGTGAACACGTATCCAAGGAATTCAATTCTCATTTTGAAGAATGAACACTTGTCACAGTGACGTGTCAGCCCGTAGCCGCTGACACGTCAGTGTCACCCTGAGTCGGCGATGGTGTTCTTCTATGGTCGTGGAGTAGATGAGCATGTCATCGCTTATGTTCATTACTCCTTGTAGACCGGACAAGGTTTCCCGTATGGTGTTCTGGAATACTTCGACCAAAATCTCAAAGTTCAAACGCTTATACCTCCTCGGGCCCAAGTCTGTAGAAAACGTGATGATGTACCTGCTGTCTTCGGCTATCTGTAGTTGGTAGGATCTGGCATTGAGGTCGAGTTTGGAGAAACATCATGCTCCATTGATTTCCACAATTATATCATCCATTGTGGACGTGATGTGTTTCTCCCTTCTGATGGCCCTATTGGGCAAGCGCATGGGCATGCACAGTCTGATCAGCCTGGGCATTCTTAATGAAAAATAAAGAACAAAAGAACACCCTACAAAGTCTTGTGATTACAGGAATCTGTGTTTTGAAATATTGAACTATTTTATGAAGGTGGCAGAATTACGCCATAACTTATAACGAAAATTAGCGTGTGCACAGGATTGTATTTCTAGTTACAGTGGACCTCGTCTTGGGTCCCCAATTGAGGGTTTAGGGTGTTAGTCTCCCTCACCTCTGCACCGCAATAATAAGTCCAGTATACACTGGCGTATATTTGGTAGGCACCAATTCCTCAGAAAACACCCGAGGATCATTGTACACGGGTTTTATTCTCTTCCCCAGTTCTGGCAGCCGGCGTTGGGTGTCTGGTGAGCTGGTCGTGCTCTCTCACTTTTTAATCATGCCGTGATGGCATCCACTGTCTCCGTTTTTATTGTGCACAGCTAGTGGGGTTGACTGCCACTGTGGGTGCGGGAAAGCGCCACGTCCATTTCGGGTGCCTATGCGGCAAAGAGATCGTGAGATAGGGCAAGGATGAGGATGTCCTCCAAGTTGATGCCTGGTTGTTGTAAGATCAGACTCCTTAGTGTCTTCAACCGGCACCCCTGGATGAGCTGCGCATGCACTTTCTTCACCTGAACGTCATCGGTAAAGGTGCTGGCCAGTTCACGGAGGCACGCATAGAAGGTATTGATGGACTCTCCCTCACATTGTCATGCTTGCCGTAGCTTGAAGCTTTCAAAATTGGGATTGAGCTAGGGGTCAAAGTGGGCACTGTGAGCTCTCACCACTGTTTCGTAGCCATCGCGTGCACTGGCCGCTGGAAGGTGTTCAATCATTTTTATAAATTTCTTTCCCCACGTAGTGGAGCAGCAGGGATCTTTTCACAACCCCATCTGTTTCCTGAGCGGCCCTGAAATAGTTGTTCAGGCGATCCACCCTTGTTATCCATCGGGGCGCAGCAGTGGCAGGGTCAGCAAGTTCACTAAATAGTTGCAGGGCTTTGACTGTGGCGTGAGGGTGGGCCAATGGTAAGGTCAATGCAGTGCGCTGGGCCTGGTTGGCATCATCAGTGATGATGGACGTGCAACGAAGTCCTCAAAGATGGGTCTGAAATGGTGCAGGGTTCAGTGCCCTGAGGGGATGCAAAGAGAGGCATGACAGGGTCTCTTGGAGGGCAATGCAGGAGGTGCCGGAATGTCCCACACAACAGCAAGAATGGTAGGCAGTCCACTCTCACCTGAGGTGCTGGAGGTGCGGATGTAAGGCTCACTCAAAATACGGAGGGGCCGTGATTCCGCAGGCCCATCTGAGCAAAGTGCTGGAGACCAATGCCAGGAGAAACACAGCCTGCAGTCCTGGTGTGAAGGAATGGGCCATCCAGCAGAGGGTGACGCATGGCGCGAGTGAATAAAAAGACACGTACATTCTATTTTTAGCTATAGGGCAAAGACCCCGAGCGGTCTCACGCCCTTTTATTTATACCCTCGGGCTGCGCCCAGCTCCAAGGGTTGCGTGCGCTCTCTGGTCAGGGTCGGGAGTCAAGTGTAAGTGCTGGGTGCCGCACTACACCGGATATGTTTTTGATGTTCCTAACACTGGCAGCTCTCAACATTCTAAACAGTTGCAGTACCGAGGCTTGGATCACACAGAGCCTGATGCACGTGCATTCAAAAGCTTTTTGAAGTGGTTGGCACCTGTTTGCTTGTCTAGAGCATAGCCACTTAGGTTGTAGTGAGACTGATCTAAATAACAATGACCGATTAGGTTACTGAAATTTCTTAATACATGGAAAGCTAAAGAATCAACACAGGAGATCATGTGGAATATCACTTAAGTGAGAATGGTTTCAGAACTTGCTTAGTCACTAACTTATCCTTCTATACATTCCTCTCTGTGAGGTATGTCCACACTCTAGAGACCCGTCTTTAACTTTCATGTCACTCACGTCTTAAGTGTGCATACTCTGTGAGCGATGAAAGTATGTTCAACTCTGCCATGCTGGATGTGCTCTGTGGGAAATGGATGATTGCACTTTTGCCTGTATCGAGTGAGGGGAAACTAGCTTTGCTCCTGCCATGCTCTCTCTATTCTGAGAGGCAGCGAAGCTTGCACTGCTGCTGCTCGATTTGTACCTTACTTGTGATAGAAAAAGCTAAGACTTATGCTATCCTAGCTGTACCTATGCTCTGAAGTAAGGTAGCTCACACTGTTTCTACCCAGGGTTTAGCTGGTGTGTGAAGAGGGTTATTTCCTACTCTGTCACTCCATTCTATAAAAAACGAAGTGAATTTTGAAAGCACTTGCATAACATCCCCAGGCCAGCCAGGATCTGTTATTGGATCCAAAAATAAAAAACTAGTTGTGGGGTTCTCTCCTAGAGACCCTGGTTTAAATCCCAGCTTGAACAAATTGTGTGATCCTGGGCAATTATTTTTATTCCCTCTGTCTCTTTTACAGTGATGGTCACATTTGAGAACACCTTCAAAAAATTCAGTTCAAGATGTGCACTGTACTAAAACCTCTCTTCTATAGAGTTTAATAGCATATAATGTTGCTCCATCTATAACAACAATAATAGCCTTTCATAAGAGGCACAAGACAACCAACTGGCCTTTTGGGTCACTAATAAAACTGTCATCAGGGCAGAATAGGGAAAGAATGTGTTATCCATCCAGCATCTGAATTGCCTAATGTTTCATCGGGAAACCTGGCTTCAAAACAAGCGTCCAGGATTGACCAAACAGTGTAACCATAGTGCTTACTTTTTTCACTATGCCTCCTTTTCCATGTTTACCACATTTGAAAGCACCTTGAAATAGTTCAAGAGGCACTCTGTACAACAACCTCTCTTGTGTATGGTTTAATAGACCATAATGTTATTCCATCTATTAAACAAATAAAGGCGTATATAGAAGAAACAAGACAACTTTCTTGCCTCCTGAATCATTATCACACCTGGCACAGCAGAGAGGGTGTAGTTCACTAATTTTAACAAAGGCTGCTCAATGGAGTAATATAATCAAAGGTGCTAAAGTGAAACAACCCAAAATTCACATTTTTGTATGTAAAAGTTATGAATGGCAGTCAATGACACTTGCAGCAGGGCAGGCGGTACAGGCTGATCTAAAAGCTGTTCTCGTCAGCTTTCATGCCACTGCTTTTTCAGACAGGCTACAACATAGATTAAGTTGTGGAGAATTATTGAGCCTGGCCGACACTGCCTCACTTCCACAGCCCTATAGGTGCTGGTAGCGATGTAGGAGATGCTTTCGCGTTGGACGCGTAGAACGCAGTCTCAAAGCCTATACTCTCCTACTGTCCATACCCAGTCAGTTGCAGGTGTGGCTTGGTCTGGCCTAGTTATTAGGGCAGGCTACTATAGGGAAGGGCGAATGGCTGGAATCCCCACATACAGGTATGCTTTCATCGTGCAAAACAATACAAATAACTAAAGGAAAAGCGGTGCCTGTTTTCTTTTTTCTTTTTCATGTCTCCCTCTTCTATGCTGAAACTCACTACTGGCATATGCAATATCACAAACAGAGTTGACTAGAGGGCTACCCCTCTTTGCTGCGATTCCCAGTGATGCCTTACCTCTCCCAAAGTGGGGTAAGGAAGAGACGAATGTGTAAATAGTATGAATGGGCACAAAGAAATGGCGAGTGACTGGTGTGCTGTGTGGTTTGATGTGAGTGTCACTATAGTGGTTTATTGAACGGACTACACATGCACTGGAATTTGACTAGAGTCAGAATGCGATGTATATCGCCACTTCACGATATACAACACAAGACAAATAGTGGTTAAAGATAACCCTGAGTAAGACGTACCAGAGTGGTATGATGAGAGATGGCTTCTACACACTCACAGTGTTTGATGAACTTGGGTGTAGATAAAATGCACATCACTATTGGGAAGCAAACGGCGCTACGATAACATTGTTGCATTATGTATTTCTTCTTTCTTCTTTTTTTCATCTACAGATGGAGGAAAAGAGATCTGTAAACAACAAGATAAATTTATCCTTTTAAGAAAAGGAGCAGCTACCTGCCCTTATAAAAATAGGAGTAGATTGGAAACGTCCCCTCTGCTGTAACCAGGGAGGATACCCCCAATTGTTGCCCTGAAGAAAGTCCAGGACCTTTTTTGGCCACGCTTTGGACTGAAACATGTCGGCACTAGGGTCATAGGACCATAAAAACCCAATTGACCCCTTAATATTTTGTATTTTAATATCCCCGACAGTTCCATGAATAAAGGGACACTGGGATCTGTCTGAGGATTTTTAATCTTTAAAACCCCCATGCCACATTTTTCAAGAGCTCCCTGGAATACGGTCGAGCCCACCCTGACCTTTAGGAGTCAGGGTGACCCGATGATGAAGCATGACACCACTAGGGTGTGTGAGGGTAATATAAACAAAAGGAATTGTTTCCTTCCCCACTGCCTAGTGGGTAACAATTAGGATGCTTCTGACAAAACCTTCCCACATCTAACCAGGGTTAGCAAATGTTAGTTGTATTATTGTGTGGTACTTTTTGTGATATAGTGTTTAACACGGGAGGGCGTACTCCTACTAGAGATTTCCTCTCTGCCCTTATGACACAGGAGGAGTTCATCTCCTCCGAGTGCATAGTTACTTATACTATAACAGTGTCTCACCCTGTGAAACATGCTGAATGTGCCAATAGAGTCACCAATAGCATGTTGCAAGACCTTTCCAAGGAGTGGGACCTGAGGAAATTTGCCCGTTCACACCCACCCACTTCTGAGGCTGGTGAACATGACATATGAAGCAGGGATTATTTCACAACATTTGATGTGAGATACCTGCATTCCTGAAGAAGATGCCTCAGCCCAAACCGGCAATATTGAAGCACTGAAATGTTGATGGAAAAGATAAGTAGGGGTTATTGCTTGCCCTCTTGTTTTTAATGTTGTAGTAGGGAGTACCAATAAAAAAGAATTTTGGATCACACACATAAACGTTTAATATAAGTCTAACAGTTTAAGAAAGCCAGAACATTAATGTTCACATAAGTGACACGACCTCATCCAAACAAGAAAACCCATAACTGGGAAAGTGTACAAACACTGAAGAGTAGTACTCTTGAATGCTTCCTAGTGCAAGATATGGAACCCATTGATGAAGCATACCATACTCGGTAAATGAGCATTCAATATCCTATATATATACGGTAATTCCATTTCCTCTTATATGTTTATGTCTGCTTATCGAAATCATACAACAGTCCTTTAACGCCTCGCACTCACTCTTTAGCGTGTTAGCTACCTGTATTTCACCTGTCCTGTATGTGTAAGGGAATGGTGTGATCGCCCTTCTGCTACTGGCACCCGTCCTTTAATTATACTGTGTGTTAAGATAGGTTGTGCTGAAGCTATCCATGTTGTCCCTTTGTATGTGAGGCTCCATATAAAACTTTCCACTACACACAAGAAAAATCAATCCACATTACAAATGATTGTGAGTGAAAGAGTGAACCCTCACAAAATATGTGAGCAGAGTTTACTTTAGATTTTTGAGCTAAGCAAGCATATTTTGAAATGGAATACATAACTTTGAAAATTTTTAAATCATAGCTGACAAGTGGTTCCACGTCATGTTTAACACATCTAGCCAGTTTTGGCATTTTAGCCAGCAGCACTTTGCAAGCTGGGGTTTTGAGTCCATAATCAAACTACAAGCCCCACATTGAAACATGCTGATGGCTGAAAAAGCATACACGTTGATATCAAATGTCGTGGTGCCAAAGCGCAGAACTGTGACATGAACGATAACATTTTGTTCCTGGTACTCTGTCTTTTTTCCTTATGGGAAGTCACTGGGTAAACAGCCCAGTATGTAAGAGCTTTCAGATGCAAATGCAAGCATCTCTTGTTAATGGGCTAACATTAACAACTCTTGGAAAACCTGCATTTAAAAGGACCTCATTTACCAGACAGAGAGAGCACTATCAGTTAATACTGTCAAGAGACACATGGGAGGGAAAAATAATGACCTGATACCCGTCTTCATGACCCTATTCTCATGCTTTGTGTGATTTAGGTGGCGTGCTTACACCGCCACTGTAATGCACCTTGCATTAAAGAAGTGCAGCACATGCTGCGCATGGTGCCCCGCGAGGGCTGCCAGTGGTTCCTAATTTGGGTCTATAGGCTGCCGTCTGTTTCCCCAATCCCCTTCAACAGACAATTTTGGAGATTTTCCAGCAGACCAGTTTCTCTAAAGACAGGTTGAGCTGGAGCAGAGTCTGTTAGGGTATTTATTCATTTGTAAGGCTCACTTGTAAGTCGCACCACAAAGAGATCATCGTTACTGAAAAGACAGACATCAAGTAAGCAGGAGGCTGTGCTGAAAGCTGTAGACGTACCATAAGACCCAGTTGTGAAGGCCCATTTATCAGGAGCCTCACCCAAGCTAGACCAAGACCAGTTTGTGCTTCATGCCCAAGTTAACGTTGGGGATGAGTGTTAAATTGTTTCTCAGGGTTTCTATTTTGCGCACCAATATTATTTTCTTTCATACATGACTACATTTATGGGCTGAATTGATATAATTGCAATTGATACACATTTCATATGATGTGCAGAAGTGTGTTCATTAATGTGTTTTAGTTATGCCACATTTTCATGTAAAACTCCATTTTAGACAAGATAGAATCCATCATTGTCACTCACTCCTGCTCCCTCCCTGTGCATATTTTTGTCCCCACAGAGCTCCGCAGAGCACAGTCAAGCTGACGTCTAGTAGTTTATTTCCATTGTTGTGATTACATTGCTTTCAATGAATTTTCCCTGTTCTCTATGACTTGTAACGTTATCAAAGTCCCTTTCTCTGCCTTCCACTGTGATCACTAATCTATTTGCTGAAACTCCCATTGTTTGAAGATCAAGGCCCTATACGATAACTTCAGCGAGCCAGCAGAAAACAGCACCACACCACCCACCACCGCCGAGAAGCCGACCATCACCTCCTGGGCCCCCGCGTCCGTCGAGCTCATCTCCTCAACCATGACGAAGACGCACTCAGGAGCCCCAACGGACCCCTGCCCCCCTCACATCTTCCACAGGGCCGCCGCTGTCATCGCACCCGAACTAGGACGTACAATCAACTCCTCCCTCATATCCGGCATCTGCCCAGATGACTGGAAACACGCAGAGGTGAAACCCCTCCTCAAGAAACCAACAGCCGACCCAACTGACCTTAAGAACTACCGGCCCATCTCTCTCCTCCCCTTCTCAGCCAAAGTCACCGAAAGACTCGTGAACGCCCAGCTGACCGCCTTCATAGAAGAAAACGGCATCCTAGACGCTTCCCAGTCTGGCTTCCGCAGCAACCACAGCACCGAGACCGCCCTCCTCGCAGCCACCGACGACATCCGCATGCTGCTAGACCAGGGACACACCGCAGCCCTCATCCTCCTAGACCTCTCCGCAGCCTTCAACACCGTCTCACATCGCACACTAGCCGCCAGACTCCACAACGCAGGAATACAGGGATCCGCCCTCGACTGGATCCAATCCTTCCTCTCCGGCAGAACCCAGAGGATCAGACTCCCCCCCCCCCTTCCTCTCAGACCCCACTGACATCGTCTGCGGAGTACCCCAAGGATCTTCACTAAGCGCAACGCTCTTCAACATCTACATGGCCCCCATCGCCGCCATCGTCAGACAGCACGGGCTTAGCATCGTATCCTACGCTGACGACACCCAACTCATCCTCTCCCTCACCAAGAACCCAGAAAGCACCAGACTCAGCTTCCAGGAAGGAATGAGAAACGTAGCAGCCTGGATGAAGGACAGCTGCCTAAAGCTCAACTCCGAGAAGACCGAAGTCCTCATCCTTGGACCCTGCACCTCCGCCTGGGACAACACCTGGTGGCCCTCCGCCCTCGGGAGCCCACACCCCCCCGACAGACCATGCTCGGAACCTCAGCATAATCCTCGACTCCTCCCTCTCCATGAACCGCCAGATCATCGCCGTCTCCTCCACCAGTTTCAACTGCCTCCACATCCTCCGTAAGACCTTCAAATGGATCCCCCCCGAATGCAGAAAGACCGTCACCCACGCACTCATTACCAGCAGACTTGACTACGGCAACGCCCTCTACGCCGGAATCAACAAAACTCTTCTACGCAAGCTCCAAACCATCCAGAACGCCGCAACCAGGCTCGTCCTAGGGACACCGCGCCACGAACATATGACCGAACACCTACGAAGCCTACACTGGCTCCCCGTCGAGAAGAGGGTCACCTTCAAACTCCTCACCCACGCCTACAAATCCCTCAACAACATCGGACCCAAATACCTCAACGACCGAGTATGTTTCCACGTACCCAAGAGGAACCTCCGCTCCGCTGACCTCGCCCTGGCAGAGGTCCCCCGCATCTGCAGAAGCAGAACTAGCGGGAGAGCTTTCTCCTACATCGCAGCCAAAACCTGGAACGAGCTCCCGGTAACATCAGACGCTCCCCAACCCTCCACACGTTCAGGAAGGACCTCAAGACCTGGCTCTTCGACTGACCCGGAGCTGTTTCTCCCCCCCCCCCCCAAGTGCCTTGAGACCCTTACGGGTGAGTAGCGCGCTCTATAAACCACTGATTGATTGATTGATTGATCGATTGATTGATTGTTTAATTGTTTCATATTGGTTAGAACAACTCCGGATGAAATCTGGATAGAGGGTGTTGAATACGTTTTTCAGGAATGGGATGGTGCTGATGTGTTATGGTAAGGGCATGTATTCTTGTGTTCAGATTTGCTAAAGAACTTATACTTTTGCTCACACCACGATGTTGGCAGAGAGAAAGCACCAATTTGCAGGGAACAAAGTAGTATTTGGAGGTTGTACTGTCAGCCCCTGCAGTTTGCTGATAGGGCACACAGAACTAATTGCAATGAGAAATGCTGCTTTAATGGCCAGCAATCAAAATTAACAACTGTGCATAGGCTTGAACGGCCTACGCACCAAGATTGTGAGGACCTGGTTTAGGTCACAATGGAGCCAGTGGCAGCTCCTCCGTTATGGCAGAGGAGCGTCGGCCCCCTGCTGAAAGCCAGCAGAGGCACGGACATAAATAAAATGATAATAAAACGTTTTTATTATCATTTTTATTTTGTGTCCTGCAGGCTGCCTGCCAGCCGAGGGAGGGGCGGAGACAGCCACAGTGACGCTGCAGCACCAGGGACGAGAGGGGAGCGGTGGGCACTGCTAAATGCGCATGATGATTTGGCCGGCCCCATAAGGCCACCAAACCGTCATGCGCACTTAGCCGTTCTCCACCTAGCTGCGTTGTACAGCTGGATGGAGAAATCAACACAGGCTACCAGTCTATGTCTGTCTATGTCTGAGCGCCGAACAGAGGTGCTCAGACCAATCCCAGCTCTGCTCACATGCTGGGAATAGCTGGGAATAGCTGGGAATAGCTGGGAATAGCAGAATGCACTGCGGCCAATCCTGACGCTGCTCTCACAGCATGAGACCAGCATCAGTATTGGCCTGAGCGCCCTCGATTTGTGCTCCCAGGGAGACAGGGAGCCTGTGCCTACTGTCTCCAACCCGGCAACGCAGCTCAGGTTGGAGACAGCTTCACTGCACATGACAGTTTGGCCGATCAGAGACGGACGGCCAAACCGTCATGCGCACTGATAACAGTGCCCAATACTCCCCCTCAGTGCCTGTCAGCCCCTGGCTCCGCCCCCCAATACTCCACGGTAGGAGAAAAATAAAATGATATTAAACACAGTTTATTATCGTTTTATTTTTCAAGTTTTGCAGCTGCTGCTGCTGGCAGGTGGGGGGGGGGCGATGATCCTCCGCCATAGCGCAGGAGTCGCCGCTGATTGTCACCCTAGATTTTTAGACGTTTTCTGGACTTTTATTTTTGCTGGTTGTAGAACTTGGTGCATTTTACCTCTGATAAAAAGGAGTAAAGTACCTTTACTCCCCCTCTAAACATAGTTAAATTGACTTCCACCTAACTGACTTATTAAACTTGCCTTTAAGTCCCTAGTATATGGTGTAGAAAATGTACCCAAAGCCTGGAAGTTACATGCCTCCTGTGGACTGCAGCACCTATTGTGCTATCCACAGAGTTGGCCTGGAAAATTTGCTTGAGGTCTATCATGTTTAGTCTGAATGCAGCTACCTAAAAGCCTGCTTGCCAACTTGTTAAAATAGCTCTTTTTGACAGGCAGGAAACCCTGCTTTAAAATATTAATGTCACCCCTAAGAACACCTGTGTTGCCCACAAGGAAGGGTGCCTGATATTTAAAAATGGAACCTATACAAAATAAAAATTGGCATGTTCCTCAAGTGACTATACCCTAAAAGCTGTTTTCACTGCCAGGATTGTAGCTGAATCCTAGAAAATGTCAAAGTCCAAATTATAAACTTCAATCTGTAATTTTTGGCAGGAACCAGCTACAAACCCCATTCAAAGACTATTTTTTATATTTATTAAAAGCCCAATTCAACTGTGAAGTTGGATTTTCAGTACATTTTTAGGACAAGTACATTTTAGAAATTTACCTTTTCCCTGCTAGAAGCTCCTGGAGGCTAATTTTCATTAGCTGTCCAGCCAAGTGCTTGACCGTAATGAGGTGTGAAAACTGCTCCCAGAACATGAACATTCGCCTGGGTGTGGGGAGGTGTTTTGCTTCCCCTTAAAAGAAATCCAGTTAGGGTGGATCCAGGAACTTCATTAACGTGTAAAGGGCCTGCCCTTTCACAAGTAAATATAAGGTGAGGCCTGGAGAAGGCAACCCTTGTCCGCGCAGCCAGGCTAGCATCAAAACTAGTGGAAGGGAAGCTAACCTCATAACCAGTTTTGAGTGACCACAGAGAAAGGGAGTGCTCCTTTTGTCGTGTAGTTCCTATAAAACTTATACAGGATCTGCGCGTTTGAACAACATACACTGCGGGCTTGGTGTCCAGACTGATTCCAGACACCCCCACCGGGTATGTTGGCCTGTATACCAGCTAGCTCACAGTGCCACTAGAAACTCCTCTTACCAAGGAGAGAATAGTTCTTGGCAACTATTGAACACGACAACCCTGATCCCTCAGGACCGTGGAAACAGTGCAATACTTTTCGCTCAGTCACTCGTGCTCACTTAGTCTCAGAGAGATACACAGAATAAACGGTATGGACGTTTTTCAATAAGCATTTATTGAACAGTCGTTATTCTAGTGTAAAATAGGTGTGCTGAAACAACCATTAGACAGTAACAGATATAAATGAATAGAAGCACTAGGAAAGTAAAAGGATGGTAGATTTCTACCATTTTGCTATAACCATGAATACAGGCAAGTATATAAAATACATGACAATAAAATACGTACTCCTAAGATGCTACCCTAACTAGATGTACCTAAGTGTACCTAGCATGTATGTAGGTGTTGAGCCAAGAATCCCTCTAGGATAAAGTCAACCCCATTACCTGAAGTGAGAGACTGTGGGGCCCCGTCTTGGTCTCGAGTTGGACACCCCGCAAGGGATGTTTAGACCACGGCGAGCTGGAGTATCTGCTTGCAGGATCCTCAGCGTCTCGCGTCAGTGTGTCGGCAGGGAAGTCCTGATCTCCTCTGTTTGTCTCAGCAAGATGTGATGTTTATATACCGAAAGGTCTCCTCGGGGGTTCTACCTTGCTGTGCCACTTGTCGGACTTAAGATGACGTAGGGAATGAACTTTATACATAGTTATTATACAGGAGATGGTAGTCCTGCTGAGTTTCCAAGACTCCTCATTCATAATGTATGAGGCCTTTACCAGGGAAAATCCCGCGTTCTGTGTGCGGTGTTGTATCTAGGTAAAAGGTCAGTCCCTAAGAACTGTTATGTATGTAATGAAGGGAAGAATATAGGTGAAGGGTTAGGATGTTACCTGAGCCTATGTTGGGGTACCTCTATGGAATATAACACCCACTCCTCATCCGACTGGACGACATAATTAAATTCAAACGTACTACTAGGCTGTCTAGGCATTGGTACACAAACAACTATAGTAAAACAATAGTTTTGCTAAAAAAAAAATTGTAATTCTAAAATATATCAAAAGGAAAAATTGTCACTCAAGCAATAGCTCTAATGTGTCCGTATATATAGTTCGAACAACTACAAGCATCGGAAAGCCACGCAGGTCATAAAAAGTGTCAATTGTTTTGGACTTACAATTTTGAGTTTTGTTTAAAAAAGGCTGAATCTTTCCCAGCACACGATGAGCCAAATGTTTATGTGTCCTGTCTGGTAGACGCAACATTGCTGTTGCCTGCCTTCGCAGACGACGACCCTTTCAACACCTCGCAGATCACGTCAATTGAGCACAGACGATCTTCCGCACTGCCTGCAGCCGATGCTGGGGCAGCCTGTGCACCATCCAAGGCCTGGGTGTCAGTGGAGGAGCCGGTATCCATTCCAACAGGAGCAGAGACTTCCTGTGGAGGCTCTAAGAATGCTGCCATCAACATAGGAATACCCTGGGGACACTGCAGAACATGGGCCGTTATCGGGTCCAGTAAAGCATCAACGTCCGGTTGCGCAACTGATGGAAGTGTCAGACAGAGATCCAACACGCATTCTTCTCAGCAGAACAAGCACCGGAGAACAGGTAGGATACAGTCCATCCAGACTGGTCTAAATGACATGAACCAAGAGGCACTTAGTTCCCGTAGGCGAGGTGTTCCCAGATGTTGTACCATGAGATCACGGTATTTACGTTCCAGGAGTACTGTTTCCATCTCCTTGGTGACTGGGACGTCCATTGCGTAGCAGAAAAATCACAATCAGGATACCTGCTATTAGAAACAGGATCAGCGGAAGTCCTCCAAAAATGCTTCCGAATACGGAGTGTATAAAATTTGGTATAACTCCGAGGACCGTCTGAAAGGTGCTTAACAGTCCCGAACCTATGGTCTTAATAGGTGGACTATACCCGTTGTATCAGACATGTTAAAGATACGATTTACCATTTCTGTGTAATGGAAGGGGCGGCTCGTACGTATGAGTGCCTATACTCAGCCAAGGACCTTGCGATCTGGAGATCAAAAGTCTCCCGGGCGGAGGTTAAGGGCACGGTTTTCTTTAGAAGCATGGCTTTCATTCTGCTCAGAGTATCAAACCATATAAAGGAAACATTCAACGGAGGCCATAGCGGCACCTCCCTCACTGTGTATGTCGGTGGAAACAATACTTGCATACAGCAAGTAACCCTGGAGCTCACAGTGACGAGATATGGGATGCCCGGAAGCATCCCACAACAACCTTGATCGTTCGGCATCAAGTAACTCCCATTTGAAAGTAGCTTGAATACCGGGGTAATCACAGCTGCTGGGGTACCCCTCAAGTGACAGGATAGGTTTGCTACTGAACTATTGCAGGCCCCATGCAGCATAATATCCTGGCATATGAGAGAGCCAATTAAAGCGTTCTCGCAGTTTGTACCGCTTAGAAACACTTCTAGATCCCCACTCCTGCATCAAAATCTGTACGGTAATTCCCAAGATTCCTTGATGAATTCCTTACCCATCTCTTCATATCTGCCTGCCTGTTGTTGTTCTAGGCAGTACTGAAACTGGAAAGTTGTGACCGGTAATGTTATATGGCCATGGACCAACCATTCTGTGGATGGTGATTCTGCCACAGTAAAAGGTAATCTGTCCAGTTTTTCAATACGCAGCATTGTATATTTTTCTCCCCTCTGTGCCATTTTCATCTATTTGTCTGTTAGATTGTATGCATAAAACAGGGACGTACTGTTGATAAAACGCCAAGGCACATAACCTGCGTGCAATGATTGCAGCGTCCAGCTTAATAAGATAATAGAACGTAATTGTGATTGCCCGTGCTGTAGTATGGACAACTTTTGTTCTAGTACATCAATAGCAGGAGATACAATGTTGCCCTGTGAATAATTCCTGGATGTTAACGTAGTCATGCCATTGTCAACTACGGCTAACGCCTTTTCTAAGTTAATCCTATCTATTTCTCGTAGTCTCTCCGCTGCTTCTTGTTGGGAGATTTTCCAAATTTCATTATAGACAGCATAATAGAAACGTTTTTGACGTGGCTTTCTAGGACCTAATAAAAAATCCCGTAGGTCCACATCTTCTGTAAGTAAGGATAAGTGTTGTTTCACCTGTGTTAGTGTTGAGGTTTTTAGCCAATCGAGGCATCACTTCCGAACACTATATGATGTCACCACCCCTGGATGTTCTCTTTGTACATAGCGTGGCTCTGGCCTGTGGATACTGAACCCTTCGGTTGTACCCCAGAATCTTTCCTGACATCTATTAGTGTCTGTGGGCCAAACTAACCATCCCTTCCAATTGGGGTCTGATCTGTTGATTGAAAAATGTCATCTAATGTAGCCCGTTTTAGTGATGTAAAATTGCCCTCGGCCTGGGACGGTGTTGGAATCCGAGGTGTGTTCAAATCCTTGTTCTTGGCTATTCCAAGGCAGGTAGTCTGTTGCACAGTATCATTCAGAAATATCATCTGTTGGGGAATGAGGCATGCTCTAAATAGCGCTTCTGTTCCCTGGACTTGCCAGTCTCTAGAACCCCAGACTGATTTTAAGTCTACAGTGTCTTTCCATAAGCCGAAACCCTGTTCAGACAGTTGGGTAATGAAGGAAGCAGAGTAAATCTGTTTGGTGTTAGTCAGCATATTTTTCTGTGCAGATGTCGGTGCAACCCTATAGTAATATGAGGTCGGGTCTGAAACGTTAAACCCTGAAAAACATGAAACTTTTTGTGCAAACGTTTTTGAACTACTTTTCGGTGGTGTAGGGCAATGTTCCCATTGGTGATATGTGAAAACATTCCTAGGGGTACTGGATTTGTGTAGAAAATGGTGACCATAATGTTGATAACAATACATTGTGTTAAAATCTGATGTGTCCTCTAACATTTCATTGCTAGAAAATGCGGCAGATTGTTCTAAATCAGACACCATATTGTTCACAGTTTCAAAATCCCAATCATCGGAAAATGTACTGGAGGTAATGACATCATTTAAGGAAATTTTAAACAAATGAGGTATTTTTAAAAGTTCGGTCGGACCAAATATATCATAATTAACCTTGTCCCATACTATACCATCAGGTATAGGAACTTCTGTAATGTTCACTGATGACAAGTCTCTTTGTTGACGATGTGATGAAACATGAGGTTTCAGTATCAAGTTCACTTTTGATGCTGCAGAGCTGGGGTGAAGGTAAGTTCCATTTATAAGTAAGCAAAAGACAGTTACTAAGCCTATCCAGAAAAGAAAGAAAAGTATCCCGGTGATTATCCAAAGTTCTAGCCAAGGTTACACCAGGTAAGTCTTTTTAAGAAAAATGAAGAAGTCTTTTATTGTTGTTGACAAGATATTGGGGCTGGCGTTGTTTCAGGTTCACTCGGATCCAAGGAAAAGGTATCGAAGTCGATGAAATAGCCAGATGCAGTTCGATCTATTTTCGGTAATTCAGCAGGTTTTGTTGAACTTGTAGATGGCTCTTGTTGAGGCATGTTTATGTAGACATCAGTGTTAGGTCGAATTGAAATTTGTCTTTCATTTTGATTTTGAATTTCTGTTTCAAGAGGAACGAGTTCCATGGCATTGTTGCATAGTCCATCATTCTGTATAGGTGACTCTTCAAACGTGATGAGCCTTTCCGTCTGAACTTCCTGTATGGTAGCGAGAGGAGGGCGTCGGCTACCCAGGAGCCCACGAGGCCTACTATTCAGTATCGGCCACATAGTGTGGTTTTATCAGATCAATGGAGACAAATCTCTTCTCCTTTTTTCCGGCAAGAGGCAGCAGAAGTACAGTTCTTGTTCCTTCAACGGCCAGGACAGGTACAGGCTTTCTGTATGATGGCCCAAATTCCTTTTTGTCCACTATCTTTTCTCTGACCAGATCCCCGACTTTAGGGACCCAGACAGGTCTTGCCGTGACTGACTTGACTTCCCCACTGGCGGTCCGCTTTACCTGCACATTGCTCTGTAGTGCCCTGGATTCATTCAGATTCTGTAAAACAGCCAAACGTTTATTGATGTCAAAAGGTTTTTCATCCATCACTGTGCCTTCACAATCGAGATCAGGTACCCACATTCTCATCCCAAATAGGACCTCATAAGGATTGATACCCCCTAGAGAATTTCTTGGCATATTGTTGAGGGCCCGCTGTACCCCATATAAGTGATTGACCCAACAACCACCCGAACCTAATATTCTAGCTGTTAAAAATTGCTTCAAGTCCCGGTATTTGCTCTCCACAACTGAATTTCCCTCGGGATGGTACGGAGAGGAGTACCGCAATGCTACACCCAAACTTCCCCTGGCTTCCTTGTAAGCCCGAGAGCTAAACGCAGGGCCACGGTCAGAATGTAATGTGCCAATTGCGTATGTCCCTATAAAGACTCACAAATCTTTGATAACATTTCGAGCGTCAGCCGAGCGCTGAGGCCATACCCATAGGAATCTCGAGCAGGAATCCACTGCAACCATTATATATTTGTAAGCTCCATCTGATTGTAAGGGGCCGTAGTGGTCCAAATAGACACACGCCAGTGGTCTGTCTGATATTAGCAATGGTGTCTGTGCTGGACGTGTTATGGTGGAGCCCTTCATCTGTTGACAGATGTCGCACTTTAAGACATAATCTTTGATCTGCTTTGTTAACCCCAGCCACCAATAGCGTTGTTTCAGCAAAGAAACTGTCGCCGACTCTCCTGAGTGCGCAGAACCAAGTCCCTCGTGTGCAGCTAAAATTAAGCCTAACCTGCGATCCATGTTTGGTATTACTCAAACCCACTCCGGGAATCTGAGCAAATGGAACGTTATTTGCATCTAACTTGTATGAGTACTTGAGTGGAAAACCTTTCGGCAATTCCTTATTGTCTTTGCGTGATGCAATGACAGCTACCATAATCTGTCCGTCTATTCTCGTTTTTGAACAAATGATTGCAGCTACGGATGCAGTTTGTACTGCCCCCTTCGCAGCTTCATCAGTCAATGAATTCCCTTCAATGTGAACGCCATCACGTTGATGACTCAGTGTGTGTATCACGTGAGCTTTTGGCAGTTCGTTTTTCAACTCCGCTACCTGTTCCCATAGCATTTTATGCTTAATTGTGCCACCCTTTGAATCTTTAAACCCATTTTGTCCCCAATGGTGAAGATATTCATTATATGACTGGACACAATAAAAAGAATCGCACACAATCAGTGTGGGGAATTCTCGATCCGTATTTATCAGTGCCAGTAATAGAGCTTTTAATTCTGCCAGCTGAGCCATGCAGTCTCCTAGAGACTGTGTTTTTGTACAGCTTAGATGGAACTTTCCGTCCTGCATACGACCTTTTACAATCGCACATGCAGCGCTGTATTGTTGTTTACTTCCAATGGCCGGCTGAGCAGATCCGTCAGTGTAAATTATGTATTCATACTGATCTAGAGGCATTAATTCGGGAGAGGATATTCCTGTTCATATTGCAAAAATGCTTGTATCTTTAGACTTGGGTCGTATCTGTATTCTACATCTGATGCAGTGAGAGAATTTGCCCATTGTATCCATCTCAGATGTAAAGCTTTAGCATTTGGAACGCTAGCCTTTGTTGCAGCCTCTAAGGCTGGTACTGGGGTTACGACAATTATTCGTTTTCCCTGAGCCAGTGCTCTTTCTCTCACAACAGCAGTCTGTACTGCTGTCAGGATTTTTTCTGTGGATGCAAAACGCATCTCAGCATTTGTGTACAAGTGTGATTTGTATGCTATTGGTATTGTTTCACCTTCATTGTATGTTAAGTAGGTGTACCCAGATTGCCCCGCAACTATATGGATCACTAGGTTGCGGACATTTACGCATGTTTGTAAGTGTTTAGACGCTATCATGTCAGCTTGCAGGGAAAGGAGAATATCTGTATGTTCCTGTGTCCATTGCCTAACTGAAAAATCAGGTTTTATTAGGTCGTAGAAAGGTTTAACCCTTTCTTCGTAATCCAAAATGTATGTTCTACCAAAATTCAGGAATCCCAGTATGGATTGTAAATTTTTCAATGATTTTGGAGGTTGGAGCAGAGCACACTTTTCTAAAAAGTTAGCTGCCAAGCTCTTACCTTCACTTGAAAGCTCATATCCCAGAAATAGGACATTAGGTGAGCTATTTTTGATTTTTTGAAGTTGAATTTGTAACTCTCAGAGGCGAATCCCAAAATTATGGTGCTCAACCTGGTCAAGTGTTCCTCCAGGTCATCATCCATCAGATAAATATCATCTACATAGGACAATGCCTCTTCATCCAGATTCTGAAGTAACTCACTTACTCTGGCTGAAAACAACCCCGGGCTGTTTTTATACCCCTGGGGGAGTCAACAAAATTGCCGCTGGGACCCTAGCGCTGAGAATGCTGTCAAATATCTGCTCTCAGGTGCTATGTTTTGGCAGAAAAATCAATTCGAGATATCTAGTGTTGTTTTGTATTTTTTCCGCACAATGTTTTTCATTAATGCGGCACTGTGAGCGTTTTGTACTGCAAAAGTTTTTGTGCATGAGTTTAGATGTCTGTAATCTAAAACTAGACGATATGAGTTGTCAGGTTTCATTACGGGAAACAAAGGATTGTTCATTGAAGAGGTGCAAGTTTCAATCACACACTGGTATTCAAGTTGATCTAAGATCTCCCTGACTTGTTTTTTAGCTTCTTGCTTAATTGGATGCTGTCTCTGTGGAGTTGGAGTAGATTTTAGTGGTATCACGTGGTGGGTTGACTCTTCATCCCATCCAACATGGTTGCGATATAGTGCAGGGGCAAGAGCTACCGCCCACTCCTGCGCATATGTGTGTTTTAAGTATTGGGGAACAAGGTCAGAAAAGGCTGGCATAATTACCTTTTCTCCCTTTGGGCAATCTATAACAATAGTAGGCAGCCAATCTCTTTCAGCTAAAAGAATGTCGTAGCCAAAATTCAGGTTCTCCCAAAAGAGACCTTTAATTTTTCTGGGCTTGTCCTCTTCCATTTGGAGTATTATTACATGTAACCTATGTGGGACGCTTACCCTAGTATCAGGTGTTTCCACCGTGATATATTCACTCAACTCCGCTGTCACCAGAAATTCCATCAGGTTCTGGCGAGCTATTGTTACTTCTGCTGCGCCTTCTAGCATCATCAGAGCCCATTCCCCGTTCAGTAGTTGAGTCCTCAGAATTCTGGGCATGTCTAACTTTGAGACCTGCTACTTTCTTCTTTTTGAATTGAGGTTTTGCTTTAGGCTTGTCTTCTTTTTTGGAAGCGTAGTCTGGAGTGCGCTGTGCGTCTCTGGACTTTGTACGCTCTTCTTGTCTGTGTTCTGACCGTCCTTCCCTCTCCGAGTTTTTCAATGAACCCTGAAAGGAACGAGAGGAACGTGTATCAGTGTCCTGATACCTGTCAGGTTTTCTAATGTTGTCCCTATTCCTAAGGTTATACCTCCTTTCGGAGGGCTCATGTTGAGGAGACCTACCTCTGGATTGAGATCTATTCTCTTTATTCTTTTGTTGTTTGTTATTATCCCATTTCTTCTTTGAAGAACCAGGTGCTTGCTTAAAGGTATCCTTTTCGGGACTACCCATCAGTTGAGGTTTTATTGCTCTACCCCCAAACTGTCTCTGCCTAATTCTGCATAAGCAGTTTCAATTATTTTAGATAATTCATGTTCCTGCTGTAGAGGAGTGAACTCTCTTAGGCGTTGGCGTATTGCCACTGATGCTGCCTTTCCTTTAATATTTGCTAATATTATAGCTGATACCTGGGCAAAATTACCTAGTAACTACATCCCTAAGTTCAGAGCAGGTTCTGCTCCATGCTCGTTCTGTATTTGTCTTAATACATCTGGTATTACTGCTAATGACGGGATACCATGAGTCCTGGTATATATGGCAGCAAAAACTGTATCCCAAGAGGTACAATCCTCTATCTGAGGTGTTATCCCCATGGGCAAGCAAATTGTTAACATTCTATGTTTTTCATGTGGGCTGGTATTTGGAAATACTGCCTCTAGCTGTGTTATTTTCTGAGCCACCCAGAATGGCATTTGTTCACGTTTGGTGGGCATTTTACCCATCACTGCGTGTAATGTTTGTGGTGTAATTTTACTTGTTGATGTTTGAATCGGACCTGTTGGTGTAGCCGTGGCTGGCTGAACTGTGAGTGTTCTCATCACGAACTGTGTCATGTTTCTGTAAAGTCTTGTTAGTTCTTTATGAAGTGTAAGTAAGTCTCCTGCTGGCATTGTTTCAATGTCAGGATGTGGTGTGTAGGCCGCTAGTACTGGCCACGTTGCTCCATCGCTTCCGAGCGGACCGAGTCTTACTTTATTTCTTGTATGGGGTAGGGCGCCTTTAAACCAGAATAAATGCTCCTGGTAAGTGAGCAGAACTTCAATGTCCTCGTACGGACAATATTCGTTCGGTATTTCATCTTCTGTATAATAATGAAATGTCTTTGTCCGTGCATTTGCCTGTGGGAATGTAACCCATGAATAGAATACCTCTGTTCTAAATGATTCGTGTGCCTCAATCACGAAGGTTACTGGCCCACCCCTAGCTGTTAAACCATATGAAGCTAGTTTTAGGGTGATGGCATTTCTAACATTTTCTGTACTTTGTATTGCATCTGCATCTTCTTCTTCGGCTGAGAGATTTAGCTCATGCACAGCATTATCCGCTTGCTCAGTCATTGTGTTTAGTAAGAAGAGTTCTTTTCAAGGGAACTAAGATAAGGTGTTATGCACAATAGGAAAAATGTGTCCTTCAAGCTTGATGAACCAACAGCCAATACATAGGATTTTGCCTACTCAGCTGCGGCGGATTTTTGTTCCCTCCCACTCCAGGCGTCTCTGGGGAAATGTGAGGAGGGGTCTCTGAGAATAGCACAACAGAACTATTCAGATTTGACCGTTAAATAAGTACCCAACCAACGTTGGCGGCGCGATGTCGTGTAGTTCCTATATAACTTATACAGGATCTGCGCGTTTGGACAACATACACTGCGGGCTTGGTGTCCAGACTGATTCCAGACACCCCCACCGGGTATGTTGGCCTGTATACCAGCCAGCTCACAGTGCCACTAGAAACTCCTCTTACCAAGGAGAGAATAGTTCTTGGCAACTACTGAACATAACAACCCTGATCTCTCAGGACCGTGGAAACAGTGCAATACTTTTCGCTCAGTCACTTGTGCTCACTTAGTCTCAGAGAGATACACAGAATAAACGGTATGGACGTTTTTCAATAAGCATTTATTGAACAGTCGTTATTCTAGTGTAAAATAGGTGTGCTGAAACAACCATTAGACAGTAACAGATATAAATGATTAGAAGCACTAGGAAAGTAAAAAGAGGGTAGATTTCTACCATTTTGCTATAACCATGAATACAGGCAAGTATATAAAATACATGACAATAAAATGCGTACTCCTACGATGCTACCCTAACTAGATGTACCTAAGTGTACCTAGCATGTATGTAGGTGTTGAGCCAAGAATCCCTCTAGGATAAAGTCAACCCCATTACCTGAAGTGAGAGACTGTGGGACCCCGTCTTGGTCTCAAGTTGGGCACCCCGCAAGGGATGTTTAGACCACGGCGAGCAGTAGTATCTGCATGCAGGAACCTCAGCGTCTCGCGTCAGTGTGTCGGCAGGGAAGTCCTGATCTCCTCTGTTTGTCTCAGCAGGATACGATGTTTATATACCCAAAGGTCTCCCTGGGGGTTCTACCTTGCTGTGCCACTTGTTGGACTTAGGATGACGTCGGGAATTAACTTTATACATAGTTATTATACAGGAGACGGTAGTCCTGCTGAGTTTCCAAGAATCCTCATGCATAATGTATGAGGCCTTTACCAAGGAAAATCCTGCGTTCTGTGTGCAGTGTCGTATCTAGTTAAAAGGTCAGTCCCTAAGAACCGTTATGTATGTAATGTAGGGAAGAATATAGGTGAAGGGTTAGGATGTTACCTGAGCCTATATTGGGGTACCTCTATGGAATATAACACTTTCTCTGGCCAAAACTCTAGGTGGGCCCATAGACTCCACACAAGGGATGGAGGGTTTCTCCATCTTGAATTTTAGGAGTAAGATGCACTGTGAGATTGTTTACAGTTGGGCAAACTGGAACTGCCGCAAAAGGGCGTAGGGTTGCCACTGGATAACAGCCTTTACAACAATGCTTTTACCACACATCGCTTTACCACGCAGGTGCTGTTTGATGAATCTTCACAAAACTTTCTAAAAAAAGATCCTTCACCTCAGCTCCTTTCCGAAAGGTCTTGGGGTGATCCATCAAGTGGAGGTGGGGATAAAAGAAAGGCCCTAAAACTTAAAAATCCCCATTCATTTTTCAATAAGAAACTTAAATAGCGATACCGCAAAAACGGCTGAACGGAATTACACTAAATTTGGCTGAAAGCTAGATTTTGGTCTAGAAAACGTGTTTTTTGGATTTGGTGTAAATCCTTTCTGTAGTTTTTGAGAAATTAAGGTTAATAAAATTCGTACATCTGGATGGTTCGGTTTGCAGGACATTCGTGAGAGTCCCACGATCATGCAACTTCAAAAAATAGACCGATCTGATTGGCTGAGGGGGCTTTTTTTCCAATTGGCCACCTAGCTCCCGCGGAAGAGAGGGTTTCATCCTGCAAAACCAAGGATGATATCCAGTCTCCTGGATCCAAGGCTGAGAGGACTTGGGCCAAGTCAGCATCTTGAACTTGTCCTCCCAAAGGAAGGTGTTCAGAAACCCAATGTCTAATATCAGCCAGAGACCTCTGTATTTTGGGTTCTAAAATGTACCGGGAATAACTGTTAACTCTCACCTGTGTTTCCGCAGGTACGATATGCAAGCTGCAGAAGAAACTGTCCCAACGTCTCCTATCCACCAATACTGACCAACAGTGTCAAAGCAAAACCGGTGTGATGGGGGAAAAGGGGAAACAAGGGAAAAACGAAATGAAGAAGTGTCTCTCGACGTACTCAGTGAAACAGGTGTGGTTCAATGCAAGGGTAGGTGCTCCCTGTATGTAAAGAGTAGAGAAGGAGGATTAATCTATATACTAGTTGTATTCTAGTGCCTACAATTCTTTGTAAGTGAATATGTATGTGAAAGTCGTGCTATCTGTTTAGCTCCCCTCTTCCACTATAAATCAATAACAGTCCACACAGGATTATAGGTGCAATCTATATGAAAGAGAATAAAGAAAGATATTGTAATCCCACTTTGGCAAAGCATCCATGAAATTAAAAATACATGTATACACAAAACACTCACCTACTATTAAGAAGTAGCAGTGAGTTAAAATTAGCCCAAAGGTTCATATAAATTCCCAACCGGTTTGACAAAAGAGTATAAACAATACATATGAACACTTCCTTTAAAAATAAGGAAAAAAAGAAAATATGCAAAAAATATGCAGGCTATATATATGTCAGGAAACACTAATATGCTGTTTCTTAATTCACAGCTCTACTCAATGTGCACAGAGAAAATACGAATCTTCAAGGTTGTAGGGACAACAATCAGATAAGTATTGCTTATATCTATTTAGCATGCCAGCGCGTTACCACCATATAGATGGAACTTGATACTTTAGATGTTTTTGTTTTTTCTTTTTGTCTTTGCAGGTTGATCTAAGAAGGGATACTGAGACCCCGACGAAGAGGACGCCAACAGGAGCCGAGATGAGCCGATGCACCAGCCTGACGAAAGAAAACTGACCACAGAGTAAGTCCGACCACCCAGGAAGAACAAAGGTAAGTGCACTGAATGCGAAAGAGCAGCACGCGAAGACTAGAATGCGAAGCGTTCTGACGCAGTCCCAGGGTCGTTTTAAGCCCACACCACTCTGCTCCTGCTGCAGCCTGCAGTGGAGGCGGAGCATTCACATCAATAACACCACGTTCCCCTCGCCGTCTCAGAAACTGTCTCTATGGCCCCTTTGCCAAGCAGTGACTGAACTTCCTGGGCAAAGGTGGAGGGATGATCTGCCTAAAATTGAACAAAAAAAGAACAGGAGGGGGAGTGGATGTAAAGAGAAGAACCATGTTGAATAAACTGTAGCACCTACTCGTCTGATGTAATTGCACACCAGCCAATCAGGTAAAAATGAATTCTGCCCCCTTCTGGCTATGCATGACTATGGGAGGGAAAATCACAGAGACTTGGCCGCAGTTGTGGCAGGAAGAGGACTACTGTCTTTGGTAGCGACCATGGCCTCTGTCACTTCCATTTCCTCTGGAGACACAAAGACTGTGTACAGGCTGTTGCATGGCCTGCGAGGGCTGTCTTCTGCAATAAGGGAGACCCCAAGAGTATCCTCTGAATTTTTTTGTATTGTTAGTGATATTGACTGGCTGACAGGCTGGGAGTAGCAAGCCTAAGGGTTGTCTTTGAAGCAGTCCGACGCACAATCAGTTTTTTTCTCCAAAAAGCTCGGAACCATCAAATGGCATATTCATAAGGGATGCCTACATATCCCCAGCTGTCACACATTCAGGCATGATGTTGTCATCACACTGGGGCCCATGGTAGGAGCTACACAGTCTGTTGTATGTAGACCGACTCTCAACACATGCGCAGCTATGTCCTGTCCATCCTGAATTGTTCGTGCGAAAGTGTTGCTAATTCCTTGGGAAGGCAGACAAGAACATTTTGGTCAGACCTCAGACGGCATGAGTATAGCACTCTCAGCAGCCAGACAGTGTTCATGGATCTCAAAGCCAAACCAGCAGAAAAGAAGACCCACTGTATCTAGGCGCATTGATTACCTATCTGTCGGAAAAGGGGTGAATGCATTGTGTTGACCTTGCTGGTGGAAACCTGAACCAGCAAGCTTTCATGGGGTCAGGTGCTGGGTCAGAAAGGCCTGTACCCAGGTGTAAGGATATGACGCCTCACCACAGTATGACATACTGGGGAAGCTAAGCATGGTTTGGACCAGGCTGTCATCATTTAAAGTGAGCACAGGCTCAGATGCAGCAAATCCAGGCTGCAAGATCTCCCTCAATAGGTTGCTGTGGTCTCTTCTGTGGGTAACTAAAGTTCCAACACTTCACTGGCTCCGCAGACTACCACTGCCAAAGAAGCACTCTCTTCTGTAAAGTCCTCCAATGGTAAGTTCAGCTCTGTCACAGGACAAATGTCAAGGGGTAAATCTAAATACCAGCCAGAATCAGTGTAATGTTGAGGCTCTGGACACCATCCAAATACGATCCAAACAATGTATTCAGCCTCTGGTAGTACTGGCATCAAGGGAGTGGAACGGTCTCCATCCAAGTCATGGGCTTTACCTTAGTGAGCTCATAATGGGTCACTGGCTGGGCATGGGCTGACACCACCTTCAGATCCCAAATAGGCATTGAGGTTGGATCCAGAGCAGGAACCACTTGAGCCGAGGCTGGTGCCAGAGCCAACGGGATCAATGTGGCCTTTGGCAAAGGTGCTAATATATAGGCCACAGACATTTGGGGTGCCGGGTATTACCCCAATAGGGTCAGTCAGGTGTCGGCCGGCCCTGCAGGCAAGAATCTGACTTAGGGCCTTGTGGTTCTATGGGGCTTGAACAAGCTCCATAGAGACCTGGCATCATCTGGAAAAGTTGCAGCATGGCCTTCTTGAAATGCCTGTACTTCCTGCTAATTCAATGATGGCTTGAGGAATCTGGGCTTACTGTGACCAACATCGGGACAGGCTCAAAGTTGGATGAGTGAGATCAAGTCTGGTCCTTCAAATGCTGTCAGCGCAACTTCTCCCCAGAGCGAGAGAGACAGCACTGATAAGAGTCCTACTTAGACTGCTTTTATTTATGGAGAGCCTTGTCTTTCTACTTCGCCTTTGACTTACCTGAGGACAGTGACTTGGAGCCAGGACCTGGAATGACAGCAACCTTGCAATTTGGAGTGGGAGCGACTCTGTGGCTTAGAGCGCAATCTGTTCTGTTTCTTTTGCTCAGCAATGTACATGTTTGTCTCCCATTCCCGTGTAGCTTTTGGGTGCACCAGGAAGCATCTGTCACATGATTTTTAGTCATACTTAGACCCTATACACCAAAGCCAGACTTCATGAGGATCCATAAGCAACATATGTGTTAGACCTGGCACCACTGGCGTGGGTCTCCCTTCCATTTTTTTGCTGTTGCCTCCTGTGTTTACGATGTTTTTGCTGGTCTAGATGCTTTGGGCACTTTGCCACTGCTATTCAGTGCCAAAGTGCAAGTGCTCCCTATTGTAAATTGTTGTATAGATTAGTGATTCCATGATTGGCTTATTTGATTTACTTGTCAGACCCTAGTATAGTGCACCTTGGGTGCCCAGGGCCTATAAATCAAATGCTGCTGGTGGGCTTGTAGCACTGGTTGTGCCACCCACAGAAGCAGCCTGTAAAGTGTGACTCAGGCCTGCCATTGCAGAGCCTGTGTGCAGTCTGGGACTGCCATGCTGACGTGGCAAGTGCACCCACTTGCCAGTCCCTAAACCTTCCCTTTTCTACATGTTAGTCACCCCTAAGGTAGGCCCAAGGGCAGGGTCCATTGTATGTAAAAGGTAGGACATGCCCTGATGTGTGTGGCATGTCCTGATAGTGAATTACAGCCAATTTCGTTTTTCACTATTGCAAGGCTATCTGTTCCCATAGGCCAGAATGGGCAGTTTGGTTATAACATCTTATAATCCTTAACTGACCCTAGGAACAAGATAGAAAAACGAATTTAGTATGCCTGAACTCAGAATGTTAAAATACATCTTTTAGTGTGGGTGATTTTTACATTCTGTGTTTGAAAATACCACTTTTAGAAAGTAGGTATTTTCTTGCCTAACCTTCCAGTGTGCCTCTGCTAAGGTTGTGTATTCACTGTCTGGTTTGTGAGTGACAGGGGGCTGCAGAGGGTCTTGGCTCCAGCAGTCTGATGGGTCAGGGCTGGGCTGAATAGGACCCACATAGACTAGAGAGTAGGGGGCAGGGATTTCCTTTCACTCCCCTGAGACCTCATAGAATAGAGAGTAGGGGGAGGAGATTTCCTTTCAGCTACCTGGGCCAGGTCTGCTCTCAAACAATGCTGTCTCCACCTCCTGCCAGGAAGCTGCACAGAACTGGTTTTGGTCAGGCACAGACACTCTCTGCCTCCAGAGAACAAAGACTTTCTGAGTATAAATATTGGGGCCCAGACCCCAGAACTTTAGATCACTTCTGGGAATCAAGACGAACCTTTGCTGAGGAGAAGAACCAGGAAACTGAAGGAGGAGACTGCCCCTGTGCTGTTGGGGTTGGCCTGCAGTGGTTACTTTATTGCCAAAGAAAGGAGAAAGGAACTTTGTGTGTACTTTCATCATCTTGAAGAAGATCTCCAAGGGCTTGAAGACTGAGCTTGCCTCCTGCCTGAAGTCTCAGGGATACAAGACTTCACCAACCAGCTCCCCTGAATTCCCTTGCTGGGAATTCTACCTGCAAAGAGGTGCCTGCTGTTGTGTTGGGCCCTTTTGAAGACTGCGTGTCGCTGGGAGCTGGAAGCGCGACTCAACGAAGGAGAAGCGTGTCGCCGCCGCAGCAGTTGCTGTTGCAACATCGCAGAGGCGCGGCTCATCACCGGAGAAGCGTGGCGCCGCCGCAGAGGTCGCCGTCGCATCACCGGAGAAGCGTGTCACAGGGCCTGTCACGGCTCAGAAGTTCACCGAGTCGCCGCACGGCCGTCGGGCGTGCACACATCGCATCTACGTTGTCGCACCGCAACCAAGACGCCATTTTGTCGCATCGCACCGGATCGTCATCGCATTGAGGCGCCATCTTGTCGCATCACACCGGATCACAGTAAGAAACCGACGCATCAACTCCCCACACAGTAAGGAAGCGAGCCTCAACTCCCCTGCGCAGCAGTAAGGAACCGATGCATCCACTCCCCTGAGTGTAAGGAACCGACGCATCACCTTCCCTGCGACCCTTTTGTTTCTATTGCGTGACGCATCCAAGGTACTTTTGAGAGTAAAGTGTCGCATTTACCATCTACATTGAACTAAGCTATTTCTACCATTTTAAAGACTCATTTTGATTACAGTATTGTGGATTTTTGTTGTTTGACCTTGTGTTAAGTCTAGTAAAGATTACTTATTTTTCTAAACTGGTGTAGTGTCCATTTGTAGTGTTTTCACTGTATTACTGTATGTGTTCACAAATGCTTTACACAGTTCCTCTGAGATAAGCCTGCCTGCTCGTGCCAAGCTACCAAGGGGGTGAGCAGGGGTTATTTAGGAGTGTAGCCCCTTACCCTGACTAGACGCAAGGGTCCCTATTTGGACAAAGGTGCAAACCATTGCCAACTAGAGACCCCCAAATCTAACATTGGTGGCAGCGGTGGGATTTGGACTTGCATTTGTGATTCATATACAGTGATTGGTGTACACTACTAGTGAGTGCAGATCAAACGCAACCACATACTTATTGGTAGAATTTTTTTTCCTTGGTATTTCTATTTTTGCTAAGAACTGCCAGTTGTTGTTACCATGAGTAGACCAGCATCCATTGCACCTGAAGAGTTTGAATTTGAAGAAGAAATGTTGGATGCATACACTGTGCCCCAGCTCAAATCCGCTTGCAAGAAATTTAAAGTCTCCCTGAAAGGCCTCACGAGAAAAGAGGAATACCAAAAGGCACTGAGGGCCTGGTTGGAAGCAAGGAGTGCCAGTGAGCACCCTGAGGATCAGGTGGAGGATTTAGAGGAGCAGCAAGGGGGGCCCTTGGGTCCAGTGGGAGAGAAAGTACCTTCCAGGTCAGGCAGCAGTGTTTTTTCCAAAGGCCTGTCCCCAGGAGAGCTGGAGGACAGGGAGAGAAGTAGGGTGCATGAGATGGAGCTAGCCAAGCTCAAAATGGGTGGGCAGTTAGAATTAGAGAATAAGAAATTGGCCCTAGAGGAAAAGAGGATTCAATTGGAGCATGAGAGAAGTTTGAGGGAGTTGGAATTGAAAGCAAGAAGCTTAGAGATTACTCCCTCTGGTGGCAGCACACCGTCCATGCCTAGTGAGGCCCGAGTATATATACCCAAGGAGGTGGTCAAAGAATTTTACAGAAATGATGATATTGGTCAGTGGTTCAAGGCCTATGAGGTAGCTATGACCTCCAAACGGGTCCCTGAGAAAGATTGGGGAGCAGGGTTGTGGGGGCGGTTCCTCAGTGAGGGGCGGGATACCTTGTTAGACTTGCCCTCTGAAGTCCACAATTCTTATGAGCACATGAAAGAAGCCTTGATGAGTAGGTATGGGTTGACTCCTGAAATGTATAGACAGAGGTTTAGAAACTGCAAGAAACTGGAGTCAAGCACTTCGGTAGAATATGTGTCCTTTTTTGGTATAGCATTGGATGGTTGGGTGAAGGGTAGCAAAGTGAATAATGATTTTCAGGCGCTCTATGATTTGATTGCATGGGAGCACTTGTCCAGTAATTGTTTTCCAGAGCTGCGCCGGCACCTGATTGATAGTAAGCTGACTATCCCTAGGAAGCTTGCTGAGGAGGCGGACCGCTGGGTGAGCACCCGGGTCCAGAAGGGTCATGTGGGAGACTCCGCCAAAGGTGGGCAGGGTCCCCAGCAGAGGAGTGGGGGGACAAGGGTAAACAGAGGGAGTTCCAGAAAGGGCCCCAAAGTAATCCCCAAGGGAACCAAGGGAAGGGTTCCCAGCCTCCCCTGAAAAGAAGTCAGGGGCCCGACAGATAAGCCTGTTCACAGGGGGCCCAAGACCTGTTTCAAGTGTGGTCAAGTGGGCCACTGCTCCTATGATTCAAGATGTCCCATGTATGGGAAAACAGCACCCACTGGTGCACCACCCCGGCATATCGCTAGTGTAGCCCTGGGGGAGGAGTTGGGTGCCCAAGGTGGGTGGGGGCCCGCAGAGATGTCCCTAGTCTCTTTAGGAGACTGTGAGGTGGTCCCCAGGACCCAGCTGCCTGATAACACTAAGAAGTACAGGCAGTGGGTGACCATCAATGGCCAAAGGGGGGAGGATCTGAGAGACACCAGAGCCAGTGTGCCAGCTGTCCGTTGTCGGCTGGTGTCTGAAAAGCAGGTGATCCCGATGCATTTTACCCAGTTGTTGCCGCTGACAACACAGAGAGCCACTGCAAGGTGGCTCAGGTTCCCTTTGAGTGGGGGGGGTCTCAGGTACTCTTCAAGTAGCTGTGAGGCCAGCCATGCCTGTTGACTGTCTGTTGGGCAATGATTTGGAGAGCTCCCCTTGGGCTAAGGTGGAGCGTAATGCACATTTGGAGATGTTGGGCTTGCCAGATTGGGCGTGTGTGACCACCCGGTCTATGGCAGCCAGTAAGGGTGTTCAAGAGGACCTGGAGCCTGAAAGAGTGGCCCAGGTGCCTGCCTTAAAGAGAAGAGGCAGGGGGCGCGGGAAACCGGCCCCCGTGGTTCCCACGGTCTAGGAGGAGGCAGACCTTGAGGGGGATGCCCTGGAACCTACAGGGGAACAGGTGGCTGAACTGGGGGACCTGCCTGAGCTGACCCATTGGCAGCAGGAAGGAGGCCCCTCCAGGGAAGAGTTCTTCGAGGAGCAGAACAAGTGCCCTTCTCTTGTGGGTTTGCGGCAACAGGCCACAAACCAGGCAGCAGGTGATCAGTCTGGTTCACATTGGATCTACTGGGAGAATGGTCTCCTGTATAGCGAGCCTAAGGTTGCTGAGTCTGGGTCAGCCCGTGTGCTGGTGGTACCCCAGCACTTCAGAGCCTTCCTACTGGGTTTGGCTCATGATGTACCTTTAGCAGGACATCTGGGGCAGGACAAGACCTTTGAGAGGCTTGTCACCCACTTTTATTGGCCCCAGATGCGCAAGAGTTCGGACACGCATTGCAGGACATGCCAGACTTGCCAGGCAAGTGGAAAGAGTGGGAGGAAGCACAAGGCTCCTCTCCAGCCATTCCCTGTGGTCAGCACCCCCTTTGAAAGGGTGGGCATTGACATTGTGGGGCCTCTGGATCCCAAGACAGCCATGGGCAACAGGTTCATCCTGGTCTTGGTGGACCATGCCACCCGGTACCCGGAAGTCATCCCTCTCCGGACTGTGACGGCCCCCGAGGTGGGACGTGGTTGATGGGGATTTTCTCCCATGTGGGGTTCCCCAGAGAGGTGGTGTCAGACCGTGGTACAAACTTCATTTCCAGGTATATGAAGTCCCTGTGGCAGGAGTGCGGTGTGACATACAAGTTCACCACTCCTTACCACCCCCAAGGTAATGGGCTGGTTGAGAGATTCAACCGGACCCTAAAAGGCATGATTATGGGTCTGGAAGAACCCATGAGGCGTAAGTGGGACGGTCTCTTGCCATGCCTTCTCTTTGCTTACTGAGTGGTGCCACAGAAGTCCCTAGGGTTCAGCCCCTTTGAACAGCTGTATGGTTACCCGGTAAGAGGACCTCTAAGTTTGGTAAAGGAAGGCTGGGAGAAAGCTCCCAGGAAACCTCCCCAGGATGTATATAGCTACATGCTGGCCTTCAGAAACCAAACCCGGCGTTTCAGGCAACTCGCTCAGGCGAATCTGGAAGCCAGCCAGGAGGAGATGAAGCGGTGGTACGATCAGAATGCCACTCTGATTGAGCTTCAGCCTGGTCAGAAAGTGTGGGTCATGGCCCCAGTGGAGCCCTGCGCGCTCCAGGATAAGTGGACCGGACCATTTGAGGTGGTGGAGCGCAAGAGTGATGTCACCTACTTGGTGAACTTGCGGTCTCCTAGGAACCCCTTGCGGGTACTGCATGTCAACTGCCTGAAGCCCCACTTAGAGAGGTCCGAAGTGGGCATGCTCCTAGCGACAGATGATGGAATGGAGGAGGAGACTGAGCCTCTTCCTGACCTTCTGTCTGCGACAGAGCAAGATGGGTCAGTGGATGGTGTAAACCTCTCTTCCACCCTGACCCCTGAGCAGCAGGATGACTGTCGCCAACTGTTGGCACAGTTTCCTAACCTGTTCTCCCTGACCCCTAGTGTCACTGAGTGGTGCGTCCATGATGTGGACACCGGGGACAGTCCTCCTGTTAAGAACAAGACTTACAGAGTGACTGACAGGGTGAGAGCTTGCATCAAGGAGGAGGTCTCCAAGATGTTCGCATTGGGGGTGATTGAGTCTTCTAACAGCCCTTGGGCCAGCCCAGTGGTCTTGGTCCCAAAGGCTGCCACGCCTGGTGCCACACCCAAACTCCGGTTCTGTGTGGACTACCGAGGACTCAATTCAGTCACCAGGACTGACACGCACCCCATCCCCAGAGCTGATGAGCTCATTGATCGGTTAGGGGCTGCCCGGTACCTCAGCACGTTTGATTTAACGTCTGGGTACTGGCAGATCGCCTTAACTGATGGGGCAAAGAGAGGTCAGCATTCTCCACACCAGATGGGCACTACCAATTCCGGGTTATGCCCTTTGGGATGAAGAATGCCCCTGCCACCTTTCAGAGGTTGGTCAACCAGGTGTTGGCTGGACTGGAGGATTTCAGTGCCGCCTACCTGGATGACATTGCAGTGTTCAGCGCCAGTTGGGAAGAACATCTGCGCCACCTCTGGGAAATGTTGATGGCGCTGCGGAGGGCAGGCCTCACGATCAAGGCGAGTAAGTGCCAGATCGGGCAGGGTTCCGTGGTGTATTTGGGACACCAGGTTGGGAGCGGCCTGGTGGTGCCCCTACAGCCCAAAATTGATACCATCCTGGCTTGGGAACCCCCCAAGACCCAGACAGAGGTGAGAGCCTTTTTAGGACTCACTGGGTATTACAGGAGGTTTGTCAAGGGGTATGGCAGCATAGTTGCACCCTTGACAGAGCTGACTTCCAGGAAGCAGCCCAAGAAAGTGAACTGGACTGACACCTGTCAGAAAGCTTTTGATGCCCTGAAGACTGCCATGTGCACGGCGCCCGTGCTCCTGGCACCCAACTTCTCAAAATACTTCATTGTTCAAACAGACGCTTCAGAGAATGGTGTAGGGACTGTTCTTGCACAGATGAATGAGGAGGGCCTAGACCAACCTGTAGCCTTCATCAGTAGGAGGTTACTTCCACGGGAACAGAGGTGGAGTGCAATTGAGCGTGAGGCATTTGCTGTGGTCTGGGCACTGAAGAAGTTGAGACCATTCTTGTTTGGGACTCACTTCCGGGTTCAGACAGACCACAGGCCCCTCAGATGTTTTTTTTTTAAATTTATTTATTTTTTAAATTATTTTATTTAACATTTTTGTGAGAGAACAACCGCATTAGGCATACATGTGTACATTCAATAAACATTTGTAGATATATTACAGATCGACAATGCATCTATTTCGCCGGAGACAATCTGGGCTTCACCATAGAGACAGCAAGCTTCCAATATTGACATTTGGAGGTACGGTGTGTTAAAAACAATCAAGGCTAAGCTTCCCACATCCCAACAACACATACATGAATCATCCACTCGTAATCATGACCATAATACTTTCCAAGCCCACACCAACACAATAGCGAGTACAGCAAACTAGGTGTCTGAGAGAGAGGGGCAGTTCTCCTTCCGACTGGGTCTATCTCCAGTGGCCTGACTCCCACGCAGACGCAACCAATCACTAAATGGACCCCAGATATCCCTAGGTCTGGACGCTGTCGGCATAAGATCCCAGTAGTTAGCCAGCTGCTCTTGACAGTAGGCCACATCTTTCAGCCATGTGTTTATGTGCAGCTGGTGCGGAGAGCCCCAATGTATGGCCAGTCTATGTCGCGCAAGAACCAGCAGCATTGCAATTAAACGACTGTATTCTGGTTTAGATTGGGCCACATAGCCCAGCAGCATAATCAACGGGGTACACTCCAGCACCTCGCCTGTAATATCTCCTATGACATTTGCCACCCTCCCCCAATATTCAGAGACACTGGGGCACTCCCAAGCAATGTGCATAAAGGCTGCACCCTCTCGCCCACATCTCCAGCAGTTAGACGTTGAACGTATCCCTATTTTAAATAAGTGTTGTGGTGTGCGATAGAAGCGGTGCAGAAATTTAAAGTGGATTAAGCGTAGTTTGTAGTTTGGGGATAGACGTTTCGTTTGTGAACAGCAATAGGCCCATATATCGTCTGTGATCTGGTCTGGTAAGTCCTCGCGCCATTGCGCAAGCGCCCCAGGGTCTGACCATGGCATGTGTAGCTGCGTGTAGGTGTATATCCTGGTAACCAGTTTCCGTGGCGACGGTGTGGCCAGCAGGTTATCCAGGGAGTGCAACGTGGGGGGAGGGGCCGGAAACGATTCATGTTGCTTCTTGCAGGCCGCTTTAAATTGGTGGAGTAGAAGCCTCTCCAACATTGGTACAGGGCCGCACGATTGCGCAGTAGGTTCAGGTAAGAAAGTCCCCTCTGGGTATAGATCTGCCATTGTCCTAAGTCCCATTTTATGAGCCCTCGCCACTGCCCCCTTATCCTGTAAGAAGGGGAAACTGGGATGGTACGCTAGCGGCACTAGGGGTGCATATAGGCATTGAACTCGGGATCGTCGTCTCAGGCCCTCCCAAGCCCATCTAGCCGTCTCCACTGTGTTAATTTCAGTTGGGGATCTACGATAGGGATAGTACACCGCCACTTGCAGTGGTATCTGATCCGCAATATCTCGCTCCGTCGCCACATGTGGTTGAAAAGGAGTAGGATAGACCCAGTAATGTAAGAATTGGGCCTGTGCACTTAAAGCATACAGTTCAAAGTCTGGGGCTCCCAGGCCTCCCCTGGACAGTGGACGTGTGAGAATGTCCCAGCTGATTCTGGGCGGACCTCCCGCCCAAACCATAGAGATCGCAGCCGAGCGAAGCTGTTTAAAAAACGCCTGCGTCAGAGGTATCGGAATGTTCACAAACAAATATAAAAATTTAGGGAGGACTATCATCTTCAATATTGCTATGCGTCCTGCCAGCGACAGGGGAAGTGCGGACCAGAATTTTATTCTATCCGTGAACCAGTCAAACAACCTCCCAAAGTTGAGGCTCCAGATAAGCTGGAGGTCCCTGCTAAGCCATATGCCCAAGTATTTTACAGTTTCCTCCTCCCACTTTAGCGGGAAGTCCAAGGATTGGCTCAGGGGGCGGTCGTCAGGGGCAGTATCGAAGACTTTCTCCAGTTTACCGTGATACCAGAAAGGCCTCCAAACCGAAGCATCTCCCTCAGCAACGGATTTAGGTTGTCATCCGGGTATCTGACATATAGGGTAATATCATCCGCATACATAGATGTGATGAGATTGCGGTCCGTGAAAACCAGGCCCCTCGACGAGTGGTATTGGCGTATTCGGGCAGCTAGTGGCTCCATTGCAATAGCAAATAGCAAGGGGAAAGCGGACATCCTTGCCGGGTGCCTCGGGAGATCTCAAAAGCGTCTGAAAGGAGTCCATTTGCCAGCAGGCGCGCCATAGGCCGTGTATACAGCAGTTGGATAAGTTTGATAAATTTAAGACTCAGGCCCAGTCTAGTGAGGATAGTGAAAAGGTAAGACCATTCAAGTGAATCAAATGCTTTAGTAGCATCCAAAAAGACTGCAGCAGCTGGAAGCTTGGGCTCTATTTGATGTACAACCGAGAAGAAGGTACGAAGATTGTGGGCTGTCGAACGACCCGGAATAAATCCGGATTGATCCGGTCGGGTAATGAGGGGCATCAGTGGTTGGAGTTTATTTGCGACAAGTTTAGCTAGGATTTTAGTATCCACATTCATCAGGGATAGCGGTCTGTATGAATCACAGCTGGTTGCTGGCTTGTCTGGCTTTAAAAGGTTTATAATAACCGCCTCTCTCAGTGTTGGTGGAAGAGTCCCCGATTCCAGGGATTCCTGATAGACATCAAGAAGGCGAGGGGCAAGTGTCTCAACGTATGTCTTGTAGAAGAGCGTAGTCAGTCCGTCCAAGCCAGGCGCCTTACCTGACGGCAGACTCCTAATCACCCGCGTAACGTCCTCTAGTGTGAATGGGAGATCTAGATATTCCCTATGCTCAGGGCTCAGCCATAGGAGCTGTACAGAGTCCAAATATTCCGTGAGGTCTGCGGAAGTAGACGTGTGCTTTGTGGTATAAAGGTCAGAATAGTAAGCAGTTAGGTGCGCATGTGTGTCCACTTGGCCTCGGACAGGCGGGGCTGGCCCCTCAGATGGTTGATGCAGATGAGGGGTGAGAATCCAAAGCTGTTGAGGTGGTCCATTTCCCTACAGGGGATGGACTTCACGGTGGAACACCGCCCTGGTATAGAACACGCCAATGCTGATGGTCTGTCCAGATTTTTCCACCTTAGTGAAGAGAACTCCCAAGAGGTAGGGTAGTTCTCCCCACATTTCAGCTGGAGGGGACACGTGTTAGACCTGGCACCATTAGCGTGGGTCACCCTTCCATTTTTTTGCTGTTGCCTCCTGTGTTTACGATGTTTTTGCTGGTCTAGATGCTTTGGGCACTTTGCCACTGCTATTCAGAGCTAAAGTGCAAGTGCTCCCTATTGTAAATTGTTGTATGGATTAGTGATTCCATGATTGGCTTATTTGATTTACTTGTCAGACCCTAGTATAGTGCACCTTGGGTGCCCAGGGCCTATAAATCAAATGCTGCTGGTGGGCTTGCAGCACTGGTTGTGCCACCCACAGAAGCAGCCTGTAAAGTGTGACTCAGGCCTGCCATTGCAGAGCCTGTGTGCAATCTGGGACTGCCATGCTGACGTGGCAAGTGCACCCCCTTGCCAGTCCCTAAACCTTCCCATTTCTACATGTTAGTCACCCCTAAGGTAGGCCCATGGGCAGGGTGCATTGTATGTAAAAGGTAGGACATGCCCTGATGTGTGTGGCATGTCCTGCTAGTGAATTACAGCCAATTTCGTTTTTCACTATTGCAAGGCTATCTGTTCCCATAGGCCAGAATGGGCAGTTTGGTTATAACATCTTATAATCCTTAACTGACCCTAGGAACAAGATAGAAAAACGAATTTAGTATGCCTGAACTCAGAATGTTAAAATACATCTTTTAGTGTGGGTGATTTTTACATTCTGTGTTTGAAAATACCACTTTTAGAAAGTAGGTATTTTCTTGCCTAACCTTCCAGTGTGCCTCTGCTAAGGTTGTGTATTCACTGTAGGGGTTTGTGAGTGATAGGGGACTGGAGAGGGTCTTGGCTCCAGCAGTCCCTCCCACCTCCCCATTTATGGCGGCCGCTGCGTGGTGAAGAGAGCGACCCCTGACCTTGACTGGTAGGTCGCTCCCCACCACACAGCTCCGTCTGTGTGCCCTGCTGCTGCCCCTGATTGTGCTCGTTTTTCCTTTCTGTGCCCCCTTGCTGCCCCTGATTGTGCTCGTTTTTCCTTTCTGTGCGCCCTTGCTGCCCCTGATTGTGCTCGTTTTTTTCCTTTCTGTGCCCCCTTGCTGCCCCTGATTGTGCTCGTTTTTTCCTTTCTGTGCCCCCTTGCTGCCCCTGATTGTGCTCGCTTTTCCTTTCTGTGCCCCCTTGCTGCCCCTGATTGTGCTCGTTTTTCCTTTCTGTGCTCCCTTGCTGCCCCTGATTGTGCTCGCTTTTTCCTTTCTGTGCCCCCTTGCTGCCCCTGATTGTGCTCGTTTTTCCTTTCTGTGCCCCCTTGCTGCCCCTGATTGTGCTCGTTTTTTACTTTCTGTGCCCCCCTTGCTGCCCCTGATTGTGCTCGTTTTTCCTTTCTGTGCCCCCTTGCTGCCCCTCATTGTGCTAGTTTTTTCCTTTCTGTGCCCCCTTGCTGCCCCTGATTGTGCTCGTTTTTTTTCCTTTCTGTGCCCCCTTGATTCCCTGATTGTGCTCGTTTTTTTTCCTTTCTGTGCCCCCTTGATGCCCTGATTGTGCTCGTTTTTCCTTTCTGTGCCCCCTTGCTGCCCCTCATTGTGCTAGTTTTTTCCTTTCTGTGCCCCCTTGCTGCCCCTGATTGTGCTCGTTTTTTTTTCCTTTCTGTGCCCCCTTGCTGCCCCTGATTGTGCTCATTTTTTTTCCTTTCTGTGCCCCCTTGATGCCCTGATTGTGCTCGTTTTTCCTTTCTGTGCCCCCTTGCTGCCCCTCATTGTGCTAGTTTTTTCCTTTCTGTGCCCCCTTGCTGCCCCTCATTGTGCTAGTTTTTTCCTTTCTGTGCCCCCTTGCTGCCCCTGATTGTGCTCGTTTTTTTTCCTTTCTGTGCCCCCTTGATGCCCTGATTGTGCTCGTTTTCCCTTCTGTGCCTGTTTCCCGCCGCTGCGCCCCTGCGGCCCCGCCCCGTCACTGCCCATTCGCTGCCCCATTCCCTGCTCCTCCCTCCCACCTCCCCATTTATGGCGGCCGCTGTGCGGCCGCGCAGCGGGCGCGCCGCTGGCGCGCCGAAGGCGCGCCTAAGGCAAGCCCATCCGCGCCGTGACCGCGCCCAGTGCCAGACCCCCTGGTCCGGGCATCCCCCGCGCCCGCCACATCAACAGACGCCGATACGACGCCAGCACCCTCCACGCACTCAACCCCGGAAAAGATCACGCCTGCTACCAGGCCACCCCGAAGCGCACCCAAGGGCCCTTCACCTGCCGGAACTGCAGCTTCGCCAGCACCCGCCCCGCCAAACCACCGCCCAGGAAAGAACCCAACTACCTCAGATGCATCCTCCTCAACACCCGCTCCGCCCGCAAACACGCCATCGAACTCTGGGACCTTCTCGACTCAACCTCCCCAGACGTCGCATTCCTGATGGAGACCTGGCTGAATCCCGCTTCAGCCCCCGACATCGCCATTGCCATCCCGGACGGATACAAGATCACCCGCAGGGACCGCACCAACGGAGTCGGAGGAGGCATCGCCATCGTCCACAGGAACACCCTCAGAGTCTCAACCAACACCGACGACACCCTCAGCACCGCCGAACACATGCACTTCCAGATCAACACCTATCCCAACACCACCCTCAGAGGAACCCTCATCTACAGACCCCCCGGACCCCGACCACAGTTCAGCGATTCCATCGCTGACTTCATCAGCACACACGCCATCGCCTCCACGGACTACATCCTCCTCGGGGACCTGAACTTCCACCTCGAGAACAACAAGGACACCAACTCCACCATCCTGATCGACAACCTCGCCACCCTCGGACTCAGACAGCTCGTGACTACACCCATCCACGCCGCCGGCCACACGCTCGACTCCATCTTTTCCGCAAGCCCACACGTCTCCTTCAACCACACCTCCGAACCCCACTGGACTGACCACCACTGCATCCACTTCACCTACAGGAAGCCCACCACGCACCACCACACCGAACAAATGCCTCGCCGCTGCTGGAGCAGAGTCACGGAAGACCAGCTAACCACAACCTCGCCCTGAGCCCACCCGCCGAACCCTCCGACCCCGACACCGCCGCCCGCAACCTCAGACAGTGGATCGACGACTGCGCCAACACCCTCGCCCCGCTCAAGAATCCGCCCAACAGCCACACCAGCAAGAAAGCCACCTGGTTCACCGAAGACCTCCAGGCCTCCAAACGAACATGCCGAAAACTGGAGAAGATCTGGCTCCACGAACGGACAGCGGACAGCTGCGCCGCCCACAAGAG